>JAAGEH010000032.1:422297-522613 GCA_011751065.1 Lasiurus cinereus | reverse complement strand
ATTTTAAACAATGGTTGGAAATTCATAATCTCTCTTCCAGTAATAAAATCAAATTAGCTTGTTGCTGAGGTAAACACATTTTATTAACATGATCTGATGCTGGCTAGTGGCATTAGTCAGGGGTTGAGTCAGTCTAAAATGGCAAAAACAAACTGCAATAAATTGAAAAGAAAAATAGAGCCAATTGTTAAAGACTTCATGAATTGACTTTCATAAACAAGATAGCTCTACATTACATCTATTCAAAATCTCATTCCTCTTAGTGGCAAGGAGGGTAATCAACAATCATTAAAAATCTGTGGAATGTCTATAAATGCATTATTTTATTTTACAAATTGGCAATTGAATTATAATTTTCACTGCTGAAGCAGAACTGATTTCCATGGTTTATAAGTTTAATGAAAATTTAAAATGCAAGTCACATTCCAATATGAACTGGAAGTACGTATTTTCTAAGAAGAGTTATCCTTAACACAAATATACAATTGAAGAGCTGTCTGTTACAAACAAACAACTCATGGCAACAGAAAAGCATAGAAATTCTAATGGTTTTCGTTTGGGCATTTACATTTTTGTGATTATTTCCAGGCTCTTACAGGTCAACTAAAAGTGGACAACAGAGCAACATGCCAAATCTCTCCTTTGACTTTATGGTGTAAGTTATATCACTATGACAAAAAATAAATTCAGGTATTACTATAATTTATCTACTTGAAAACATGATTGTAGTCTAACTTTATCATTTAATGATGCATACAGAGCTAAATAGGTGAACTTGGATCTATTTCTGTGAAAGGCTGGAAAAACAAAACAATAAAATTCAATAACCAGGACTGTCCATCAAATTAAAAAAAAGAAAAGACTTTCTTGTGATTGACATATTTTACATACATATTTTAGTAGAGCTTATTTTTAAGGCAATCCCATCCCTCAGATAGGGAGATATATGTTCATTGTCATCGATGCACAAAAATAAGGTGGCAAAAATGCATGTTAAGTTGATCTTAAACATAAAGATATTGTTGACAGTAATGGCTTCACTTATGGAGCTCCGTATGCTAGATACTATGGTAAGGGCTGTATTAACTCTTCCTCACAACTCTGAGATATTATTATAATCACCAACATTTTACAGATGAGCAAAGGCTTAGTAACTGTAGAAGGACCCAGCTGATAGGTAAGCAGCAGAGCAAAGATTGAAACCTAGGCAGTCTGATTCCAGAGCCTGTCCTCAGTGACGCTGCCCCTTTGAGAATGAATATGTCAGAAAATAGGCTAGTAGGAAGGCAGAAAATTTTTTAAACAAAGGGATGTGCAATATTTGGAAAGATTTGCATGGAAATTAGTAAAATGTGTACATTTTTAAGTCTATTGTAAGCAATAGCCATTTGTACACTTTTAAGTCCCTATCTGTAAGAAACCAATGAAAATACCAAGTAAACTTGTTTTATTTGATGTTACGTGAATATATTTGTTTTAATTGAAATTTGGTCAGGTTTGTTGTCATGAGAATATACTATTGATATTCAATACCAAAATTCTGTATATGGCATTAAGTCATAAAATATTAGTTTCTTTGTACACAATGCCAAAATGCAGTAATCTCAAGGTTGAAGACCTGTGCATCATAATCTGAAGTCTGTAGAAACCTAGAGATCTTTTGACAATAATCTAAAAAACAAGTATAAAGATTTAATAAGGATTTCCACCAGTAAGGATAACTTTCTTCTTGGGGCAAGATCATTCATTGTCTCTTTTAAAATAATAAGAAGGAAATTGCAGAAAATAAAAATCAACTGAAGGATTTCACACTCCTTGCATTTCCTATTAAACACAATGTCAAGAAACAGGCTATTTATTGTACCACTTCTGCCAGAAATGAAATTCTGAAACACTTAAATGATTTCCCAGTCAAAATTATGGGCCCATCAATATATTTAATAACAACTCCTACCTCCTTTGCCACAGAGGAGCCAATTTCCCCAATTCTATTATGAAAGGTAAAAATCAAGCAAACATCCTATCTAATAATAAAGAGGGGATGTGCTAATTGACCATCACACCTTCACAAAGATGGTGGCGTCCACAGCAAATAAGGCGAGGAATATGCTAATTGACTGTCACACCCTCAAATATGGCGGCACCCACAGCCACAAGATGGTGGCGCCCAGTACCCTCAGCCCTGCCTGGGCAGCAGGCACATGGTACGGCAGAGCCTGCCCCAGGCAGATCCAATGGCTCCATCTGCCTGCCTCCAAAGTCCCCCAGTCTCCACAGCTGCCCAGGGTGGGCCCAAGGCACAGGCAAGCCTCAGATCGTGGCTGCCCAGTTGCTCAGGGCCACCCAAGGCTCAGGTAACTAGGGCCAGCTGAGGCTTGCGCTGCTGGCAGTGGCAGCAGCAGAGGTGTGATGGGGGCATTGCCTTCCCCTGATCACTGGGTCACCTCCCAGACTGTGAGAGAGGGCAGGCCGGACTAAAGGACATGCTCTCCAGTGCATGAATTTTCATGTACCAAGCCTCCAGTGATTTATAAACTATGCAGATAGGCAGACATTACATGTTCTCCCTTGTTGCAGATATGGGAACTTTCTTTGGAAAGAGGCTATCAAAACTTTGCCATATGTTGCTTAGGAAAAACAGATCTCAATCACAGGATATTATTCCCTTCTGCTTTCTCTAAGTAGGAAAAATCTTTAGCAGCAGTGTCAGAAAACCCCAGTTATGGGGTTTTCTTACTGTCAGCCTTGTCTGAATTATCTCTCTTAACACAGGTACTATTGTGTAATTTCTTGATTATTTTTCCTTTTATGATACAACTGCTACTGGGAAATACATTGTTTTAGGCCAGTGATATTCAAACTTTTTCATCTGATGGCACACAAACCAATTACTAAAATTCTGCAGCACATCAAGAAACATATATTTTGCAGATCTGTCAAAAAAATTGGTATAATTCTAACAGATTTACCAAAAAAAAGTAATTGCCTATCCTTTTTGCTTCAAAGTAACTTTTTAAACAATCGGGTGTCTATACTTGAATATAAGGATTTCTGGTACTAAAAATTAACCCATCAAACCTTATTATGCAACATGACCAATAGAGGCCTATACATTTATGATTTAAGATAGGCCATTCACACTAGATGACTATTGTTGTGTTGGCTGTTCTCATTTTTTATTTGTCAATCTAAGGGAAAAGAGGTCAGTGTATCTGACTAAGTAGTCAGGTATTACATATTTTAAAAATTCTTGTGACACACCAGTTGAAAATCACTGGCTTAGGCTAACGAAGGAATCCATTAAGCTAAGTGAAAATAAAGATATAGCATACTGTTCAAATAATTTCAAATAAAAAGTACACAGAGAATTGCAAACAGTAGGATAAGCATGCCAACTTCAAAAAATTTGTGTGGGGAAAAAAAATGGTGGCGGAATAAACGGACGTGTCCTGAGCCTTGTTCCTGAGCAGACAGAACAGCTGAGGTTTGCATTGAAAGTGTTTATTGGCAAGTTAAGGTAGAGCTATACTCAGAAGAAAGTACAGGACTGCTGGGCAGGGCTCCCCTGACCTGGCAGTACCCACTGCTGCTGGGATTTCTCCTGGAGCCACAGCGCAGATGTGGAGTCCTGCCATCTTGAAATGGAAAGTGGATATTATTGGAAGCCTGAAAATCTACAACTGTGGTACCCACTGAACAGCTGCAATCCCCAGAACACAGGTCACCAATTGGCACAAACACTTGGATTCAGAGGAGCTCTACACTCCACATGGAAAGGTCACATTTCGCCTGGGATAAGGTGAGGTCTCTGTTCCCACAGGAGAAAGAAAGGCATGCACTGTGGGAGCTGGAGGACCAGGGGTAGTCTGCACCTAGAGAAATCCATGGCTTTTGAGGCTGGCATGATCCATGAATGTAGAAGGGGATCCTCAGAGCTTCTAACACAGGGGATCTCTAAAAAGCAACACATTCTGATCTGATGCAGAAGGACAGCCTGGGAGTTATTAAAGTGTGCCAGCAGCTTGGACAAGAGTGGGTAAGGGGGACTGCGCAGACTTGTGCTCTTTCCTCTTCAGATCCTTGCTTCTGATTGCTAAGCCCAATACATAGGATCACCTAGTTGGGGACACCTTAGGAGACTGCAGGGGAAAGTTGTTTTTCTGGAACCTGGGGATCAAAGCGGGGAGTGACCATCCGAAAACCAGTTCTGGGACAGCCCACTCCCACAAACTGGTATTGAGTGCCACAGGGAAAGCAGGATCTAAGCACAGGGTAGAGAGGACCTATAGTCTCCAAGATCAACTCAAAAACACTGCAAATCAGGGACTGAATCACAAATTGACTCTTGTGTAATCACAAATAAAGGAATAAAGAAATTAAGACACACTGCTTGCTTAAAAATCAGGACTGGCTTACAACACTGAGCACCAGTGGAATGCAGGGAACTGCAATACTGTCCTGACTGTGAAGCAGGTATGCCAAACAGAACAATAGACGAAGTGAATGATCTTCACTACTACACATTCTTTTTATTTATAATTTTTTATTTTTTTATTTTTTCATCTTTACTTAAGAAACTAATTTTTCTTTTTTCCTCACTTGATTTTACCTTTTTAATTATTACATTTTTATTTTCAATTGGTATTATTACAACGACTATTTTATCTTTTTGGAAAAAAATATGTCAGTTTATTTTCTCTTTATTTTACTTTGGGATTAGAATTCTACATTCTATTTTCATTTTTCCTTTAGCATCATTTTACTCTATCTCAACTCTGCCTTTAGGCCATCATGCTCTTCCTAACTTTTCCCTTCTGTTGTCCTGTTTCTCTTACCCTTTTCCTACTTTAGATTTTCCCTATTCTTTATTTTCACCCCCCGTTAAAATGTCACCCTTTTATATATCTAATTTCCAATCCCCTGCTCCAAGTACATACACACCTCTCTTTTCTCTGTCTTCATTCTCCAAAAAATTGTTTTTCTCTCTGTTCTTTTGTTTTTGTTTGCTTGAATGTTGATTATATTGATTTTTTATACTTTTTTGTGAGATTGTTTTGCTTATTCTTTTTGTTTTGTTTTATTTTGTTTGTTTTTGTTTGTTTTCTAATTCTGTTTTCCTTTGCCTCACATGATATTAGTTGTTGTTAGTAGCTTGAATTAATCTCCAGGTACTTGGTGCTGCCATTTGCTGGGATAAGTGGTTGTTCTATTGGAGTTTTCTCTCCATATATATAGTTTGTTCCCCTTCTCTTTCTTATTCTCATTCTTTTCACTCTTACATTTTTTCTCTCTTGCCCAGTCTCATTTTGGCACTCATTTCTTTTATTTCCTTTTTTTCTATCTTCTTCCTTCTCTCCTATTCCCTAATTTGTCTCTCTCTGGTAGTCATCTTTATTTGCAGTTATTAATATTGTGAATACATTTCTGTTCAGTGCCTTGTGCTTTGTATCTGGTTGTGTTTTATTTTGTGCCTTTAAATCAACGCAGAAGAGAGAGAACTACATAACCTGACACCCAGAGAAGACTATGGGCAAATAAAGAAACAGCCCACATATGAAAGAAAAGCAGGCATCACCAGAAAATAAAATAAATAAAATAGAAGCAAGCAATCTGCCAGAAAAAAGACTTCAGAGAAATGGTCATAAAATGGCCAAAAAGAATGTAAGACAAATTTGAAAATATGAGTGAGAACCAAGAGGAAGTGAAGAAGAACGAAGAAGAAATAAAAAATGGCATTGCTGCTGTAAAGAATGCAATAGAACGCATCAAAAGTAGACTAGAAGAAGCAGAGGACCACATGAGTGAGCTAGAAGACAAGGTAGGAAAAAATACCCAAGTAGAACAGCTTCTAGGAAAAAAATTAAAAAACAGCCGAGACTGATTTGGCTCAGTGAATGGAGCGTCGGCCTGCAGACTGAGGGGTCCCCAGTTCAATTCCAGTTGGGGGCATGTACCTTGCTTGCAGGCACATCTCCAGTGTGGGGCGTGCAGGAGGCGGCTGATCGATGTCTCTCTCTCATCGATGTTTCTGACTTTCTATCCTTCTCCCTTCCTCTCTGTGAAAAATCAATAAAATATATTTTAAAAAAAATTTTTAAATTAAAAAACAGGAGGAGAGTCTAAGGAACTTTGGGACAACATGATACAAAGCAACATCTGCATAATTGAGGTGCCAGAAGGAGAAGAAACTGAGCAAGGAATAGAAAAATGGTTTGAAGAACAACCCAAGATGGCGGCATAGGTAAACACCTACACTGCTGCCTCGCACAACAATTTCAAAACTACAACTAAAAGACAGAACGGACATCATCCAAAACCACAGGAAAGCTGGCTGAGTGGAAATTCTACAACTAGAGGGAAAGAGAGGTGCTCACGGAGACCCAGAGGAGCTGCAAAAAGCTGAGATATGGAGACGCGCGCGTGGAGAGAGTGGGTGCTGGAGAACGTGGCTGGCTTTCTCTGGCGGGAGGGAGACGGAGACTCTCAAAGACATTGACCCCTTATCCTATGGCACTAACCCCCAGATCCATATAACTCATATGGGGGGAGTTTGGAGTGTGAAAAGGGAGAAGTGCATGGAAATTTAGGGGAGTCGCAAAAGATCAGAAGTCTGGTGGCGCGCATGGCACTGCGCGCAGAGGACTGACTGCTGATTCTGCCACTGGCTTTCACGAGTGGGCGGGAGACAGACTCTCCCAACTGTGCCACTTCTAACTCCACTAAACCCCAGTTTCAGGCGAAACCCTGGGGACCCAGACTCATATGGTCCCGGAGAGCAGGGGAGGCGGAAAGGCAGCAG
This sequence comes from Lasiurus cinereus, assembly GCA_011751065.1. Taxonomy (NCBI): domain Eukaryota; kingdom Metazoa; phylum Chordata; class Mammalia; order Chiroptera; family Vespertilionidae; genus Lasiurus; species Lasiurus cinereus. The sequence goes on along the minus strand of JAAGEH010000032.1, from coordinate 515,814 downwards.
TCTAGAGGCACTGCGAGAGAACACGGCTCACACACGTGCACAGGGATTGCTCCAGCAATTACCCAGTCACATGATACTCAGAGGCCATGGAGGGGGGGTGGCGACTGGAAGGCAAGGTAGTCCCTTAAGCCCTGAGACTCCACCCATCCCAAGCTCAACAGAGAGGCTTTTGCAGTTTTGCAACTCTTGTATCATAAGGCTGAATCCAACACAGAAGTTCTCCCAGCATAGTGAAAATGCTGAGACAAAGGAAGGGATCACAAACAAAAGAAATGGAGGAAAACAAACAACTGGATATAGAGTTCAAAACCACGCTCATAAGGTTTTTCAAGATATCCTAGAATAGTTGGAGAAAGTTAGCGAGACCCAAGAGGAGATGAAAAAGGACCAACTAGAGATTTAAAAGGACTAACTAGAGATGAAAAGAGACTAACTGGAGATGAAAAGGGACCAACTAGAGATGAAAAAGGACCAACTATAAATTAAACATACACTGATTGAAGTAAAAAAGATTATACAGAGTCCTAACAGCGGACTAGAGAAAGGCAAGAATCAGGTCAAAAATTTGAAATACAATGGCTCCATCTGCCTGCCTCCAAAGTCCCCCAGTCTCCTCAGCCGCCCAGGGTGGCTCAACAGGCAAGCCTCAACTGGAAAAGCAAGAAGAGAAAAGAATCCAAAAATGTGAAGATAGTGTAAGGAGCCTCTGGGACATCTTCAAGCATACCAACATCAGAATTGCAGGGGTGCCAGCCGAGACCGGTTTGGCTCAGTGGATAGAGCGTCGGCCTGCGGACTGAAAGGTCCTGGGTTTGATTCCGGTTGGGGGCATGTACCTTGTTTGAGGGCACATCTCCAGTGTGGGGTGTACAGGAAGCGGCTGATCGATGTCTCTCTCTCATCGATGTTTCTGACTTTCTATCCCTCTCCCTTCATCTCTGTGAAAAATCAATAAAATATATTTTTAAAAAAAGAATTGTGGGGGGGGCCAGAAGAAGAGAGAGAGCAAGATACTGAAAACCTATTTAAAGAAATAATGACTGAAAACTTCCCACATCTGGTAAAAGAAATAGACTTACAAATCCATGAAGCACACAGAACCCCATATAAAAGGAATCCAAAGAGGACTACACCAAGACACATCTTCATTAAAATACCAAGAGCAAAAGACAAAGAGAGAATATTAAAAGCAGCAAGAGAAATACAGTTCATTACCTACAAGGGACCACCCATACGACTGTCAGCTGATTTCTCAACAGAAATGATGCAGGCCAGATGGGAATGGCAAGAAATATTCAACGTGATGAATAGCAAGAACCTACAACCAAGAATACTCTACTCAGCAAAGCTATCATTCAGAATTGAAGGGCAGATAAAGAGCTTCACAGAGAAGAAAAAGCTGAAGGAGTTCATCAACTCCAAACCAGTATTATATGAAATGCTGAAAGGTATTCTTTTAGAAGAGGAAGAAGAAAAAGGTAAAAGATAAAAAATTATGAACAACAAATACATATCTAACAACAAGGGAATCTAAAAATTAAGTGAATTAAAATTTGATCAACAGAATAAACTGGTGAATATAATAGAATCAGGAGCACAGCAAGAGAGTGGACTGATCATTCTCAGGGGGAAGGGGTGAGGGGTGTACAGGGAGAGACTGGACAAAAATCATACACCTATGGATGATGTCAATGGGAGGGAGGTAAGGGTTGAGGGAAGGGTGGGAGCCAGGTGGAGGGGAGCTATGGAGGGAAAAAAAGAGAAACAAATGTAATAATCTGAATAATAAAGATTTAATTTAAAAAAATAAAAATTTAAAATAAACAAACAAACAAATAAATAAATAAGAAAGAAAATCTGTTTGAAGAAATAAGGACAGAAACTTATCTGATGTAGAAAAGAAAAAAATCCACACAAATCCAAGAAGCTCACAGAGTCCCATGCAAAAATGAACCCCAAAAGACTGATGCCAAGGCACATTACAACTAAATTAGCAAACAACAACAAAATAAGAATCTTAAAAGCGGCCAGAGAGAGACAGAAAGTTACCTACAAAGGAACCCCCATCAGACTAGGGACTGATTTCTCAAAGAAACTCATCAGGCCAGAAGGGAATGGAATGAAATATACAAAGTCATGCAAAGGAAGGCTCTAAATCCAAGAATACTGTACCCAGCAAAGCTATCAAGCAAAATTGAAGGTGAAATCAGGAGTTTCACAGACAAAAAAGGACTAAGGGAATTTAGTATCACTAAACCAGCAAAGCAAGAAATGCTAAAGGGTCTGCTATAAAAAATAATAAAAGAAAAGAAAAGAAATAGGAAGCGAAGAAGGAACACAGGGGTAAAGAATAAAAATGGTGACAAATAAGTACCTATCAATTATAACTTTAAATGTAAATGGATTAGACGCCCCCATTAAAAGACATAGGGTAACGGATTGGATAAGAAAACCTGACACACACATCTGCTGTCTACAAGAAACTCACCTCAGAAAAAATATGGACATAGACTGAGGGTGAAGGGATAGAAAAGCTTTTACAGGTGAATGGAAATGGAAATAAATCTGGGGTAACAATACTAATATCTGACAAATTAGATCTCAAAGTGAAGGACATAACAAAAGATAAGTAAGTCCACTTCATAATACTAAAGGGAGCAATCCAACAAGAAGAAATAACTCTGGTAAACATACACACGCAATACAGAGGCACCCAAATACATTAAAAAAAACAACAACAACTCGTGGAGGATATCAAGGGAGAGATTGACAGCAATACAATCATAGTAGGAGACTTGAATAGCCCACTATCACCATTGGACAAATAATCTAAATAAAAAATCAGCAAAAAAACAACAATCCTAAATGACTCACTAGACCAGATAGAATTAATTGACATCTTCAGAATATTTCACCCCAAAGCCACAGAATATACATTCTTCTCAAGTGCACATGGGTCATTTTCAACAATCGACCATATGTTGAGTCATAAGCAAAATCTCTTCAAATTCAAAAAGATAGAAATCATATCAAGCATCTTCTCAGATCACAGTGGCATAAAACTGGAAATCAACTACAATAAAAACAACCCAAAGAAATCAAACACATGGAGATTAAATAGCATGCTATTAAACAATGACTGGGTAACCAGAGAGATCAAGGATGAAATAAAAAATATTATGGCAACAATTGAACACACAACAATCCAAAATCTATTAGACACACTGAAAGCAGTCTTGAGAGGGAAGTTCTTAGCTCTACAAGCCTACTGCAAAAACCAAGAAACAAGGGTAATAAATTACCTAACCCTACAATTCAAAAAGTTAGAAAGAGAGCAACAAAAAAAGCCCAGTGTAAGAAGGAAGGAAGGAAATAGTAAAGATCAGAGTGGAGATAAACGGCATAGAGACCAAAGAAACAATACAAAATATCAACAAAATCAAGAGCTGGTTCTTTGAAAGGATAAATAAGATTGATGAGCCAAAACCAGTTTGGCTCAGTGGATAGAGCATTGGCCTGGGGACTGAAGGGTCACAGGTTCGATTCTGGTAAAGGGCATGTTCCTTGGTTGTGGGCACATCCCCAGTAGGGGGCGTGCAGGAGGCAGCTGATTGATGTTTCTCTCTCGTCAATGTTTCTAGCTCTCTATCACTCTTCCTTTCTCTCTGTGGAAAATCAATAAAAAATATATATTTTTAAAAATGATTCATGAACCTTTAGCCAGGTCACCAAGAAGCAAAGAGAGAGGATCCAAATAAAATCAGAAATGAAAGAGGTGAAATAACAACAGACTCCACTGAAATACAAAGGATTTTTAAAAAATACTATGAACAACTCTAATCCAACAAACTGGACAACCTGGAGGAAATGGACATATTCCTAGAAAAATACGTGTATAACCTTCCAAAACTCAATCAGGAAGAATCTAAACATCTCAATAGGCCAGTTACTATGGAAGAAACTGAAGCAGTCATCAAATAGGTTCCAGCAAACAAAAGCCCAGGGCCAGACAGCTTCACAGGGGAGTTTTTGCAAACATTCAAGGGAGAATTAAAAGCTATCTTCCTCAGACTATTCCAAGAAATTCAAGAAGAGGGAACACTTCAAAGCACCTTTTATGAAGCCAGCATCACCCTAATACCAAAACCAGATAAAGACAACACAGTGAAAGAGAATTACAAGCCAGTATCCCTCATAAACATACATGCCAAAATCCTTAACAAAATTCTAGCAAATTGAATCCAGCAATACATCAGAAATATTATACACCATGACCAATTAGGATTTATCCCAGGAATGCAAGGATGGTACAATATCCACTAATCAATAAATGTGATATATCACATAAACAAATTAGGAGATAAAAATTACATAGTAATATCAATTGATGCAGAAAAAGCATTTGATAAAATCCAACATCCTTTCTTGATAAAAACTCTCAACAAGTTTGGAATAGAAGGATCATACTTCAACATAATAAAAGCTATATATGATAAACTTACAGCTAACACATACTCAATGGGTAAAACTAAAACCATTTCCCCTAAGAACAGGAACAAGACAGGGATGTCCACTCTCACCACTCTTGTTCGACATGGTAGTGGAAGTATTAGCCAGTTCAATTAGACAAAAAGAAGAAATAAAAGGCATCGAAATTGGAAAAGAAGAAGTAAAGTTGTCCTTATTTGCAGATGACATGATACTGTACATAAAAATCCTGAAAGACTTCTTCAAAAAACTCATAGTCTTCATAAATGAATTTGGTAATGTAGCAGGATACAAAATTAATCCCAAGAAATCTATGGCATTTCTATACACCAATAGTGAACTTACAGAAAGAGAGACTAAAAAAGCAATCCCATTTACCATCGCACTAAAAAAATTAAGATATCTAGGAATAAACTTAACTAAGAAGGCAAAAGACCTTTACGTGGAAAAGTACAGGACACTTAAAAAAGAGATAGAGGAAGACATAAACTCATGGAAGAGCATATCATGCTCATGGATTGGGAGAATCAACATCATTGAAATGTCCATATTACCCAAAGCAATCTATAGATTTAATGCACTCTCCATTAAAATGCCAATGGCATATTTCACAGACCTAGAAAAAAGTCTCCAAAAATTCATCTGGAACAAAACCATACCCAAATAGCCACAGCTATCCTAAGAAAGAAGAATAAAGTAATTGGGATTTCAATACCAGATTTCAAGCTGTATTACAAAGCCACTGTTCCCAAAAAGCCTGGTCCTGGCACAAGAACAGACACATAGACCAATGGAATAGAACAGAGAATCCAAATATCTATCCAAACTACTATGCTCAATTAATATTTGACAAAGAGGCATGAACATAAAATGTGTCAAGACAGTCTCTTCAATAAATGGTGTTGGGAAAATTGGACAGATACATGCAAAAAAATGAAACTAGACCACCAACTTACATGATACACCAAAAAACTCAAAATGGATACAGGATTTTAACATAAGTCGGGAAACCATAAAAATACTAGAGGAATCCACAGGCAGCACAATCTCAGACATATGCTGAAGGAACTTCTTCACTGATACTGCTCCTAGGGCAATGGAAGCTAAAGAGAAAATAAACAAATGGGACTACATCAAAATAAAAAGCTTTTTCACAGAAAAAAAAAAAAAAACAACCATCAACAAAACAAGAAAGACCACTACATAGGAAGCTGTATTTGCCAATGTTATCACTGATAAAGGTTTAATCTCCAACATTTACAGGGAACTCATATAACTCAGCAAAAGATAAACAATCCAATCAAGAAATGGGCAAAGGACCTAAATAGACACTTTTTGAAAGAAGACAGAAGGAAAGCAAGAGACAAAATGAAAATATGCTCAAAGTCATTAATCATCAGAGAGATGCAAATCAAAAGGACAATGTGATAGCATCTCACACCTGTCAGAATGGCTATCATCAACAAATCAAAAACCACAAGTGTTGACCAGGATGCAGAGAAAAAGGAACCCTCGTGCACTGCTGGTGGGAATACAGACTGGTGCAGCCACCGTGGAGAACAGTCTGAAGTTTCCTCAAAAAACTAAAAATGGAATTCCCATTTGACCCAGTAATCCCACTCCTTGGAATATATCCTAAGAAACTAGAAACACCAATCAGAAAAGATATATGCACTCCTATGTTCATAGCAGCACAATTTACAATAGCTAAGATTTGGAAACAGCCTAGGTGCCCATCAGCAGATGACTGGATCAGAAAACCATGGTACATCTACACAATGGAATTCTATGCTGCCATAAAAAAGAAGGAATTCTTACCATTTGCAGCAACCTGGATGAAACTGGAGAGCCTTATGCTAAGTGAAATAAGCCAGGCAATGAAAGAAAAATACTACATGATCTCACTCATTTATGGATAATAAAGAACATTATAAACTGATGAACAAAAAGGTAGATACAGAGGCAGTAAAGCATTAAAGAGGCTGTCATATTACAGCGGGAAGGGTAGGAAGAGGTGGGGTAGATAAAACATCAACCAAAGTTCTTGCATGCATGCATATAAGCATAACCAATGGACGCAAGACACTGGGGGGTGAGGACATACATGGGAGTAGGGTGGTAGGGGGGCAATGGGAAGATATGTACACATGTAATACATTAATAAAAATAATAAAAAATTTTTGTGTGGCATTACATTAATGTTATCAAAGAAAATGTGCCATAATTTTCAGCTTACAACATACCTTTTCACTTTAAAAGTATTCAAAATTACCTTATACTCAATATGCTTATCTATACTAATAAAAGGGTAATATGATAATTAGACCAAACATCTTCTGGGCACCTAGGCTGTTTCCACGTCTCCGTGAACTGCCGGGAAGTCATGTGGGGAGTCTGTCCTCCTATCCTCAGCTTCCTGAAAAAATATTTCCAAATGTCCCATCTGTGGCCAGGGTCATGCCTTGCTTCCCGGGAGGTCCCTGGTAGACGCCTTGCTGGACACTTTCCACTGCTTGGAGCTGGATAAGAGACTCTTTGAGATGAACAATACAAAGTTAAAGCTCTCGGGGGACAGATGTGCTATGTTGCCCATGTCCTCACCCTTCAGATCCATCGCTCTTTGACTTTTACCCTGATTGTCAGTCGCCACCTTGTGGCCACTGTTATATTTCTGCCTTCCTCTGTAGCTCTGGGGCAATTGGTAAGGGATGAAATTTGATCTCGATGCAGGAGGCAGAGTTCCAGGAGCCTGGTGGCAATATCAGGCTCATCCTGGTTACTCCAAGTGTCTGTGCTTCAACTGTTCTCTGGAAATTGTAACTGCAGGCTTATGAGGTACGAGGGATATAGCAGTGTGCTAAGCAACAGGCAGCTGGGGAGGAGCCCGAGCCGGGGTGGGGAGCCATGCACCACTCCCTCTCACTCCGGCCCTGTGTGCCTGCAGCCACCACTGGGCAGCTGTGCATTCCAGCCTTGAGCCCAGCTTCTAGCTGAGCAGTACTTCCACTGTGGGAGCATACTGACCACTAGGGGGCAGCTCCTGCATTGAGCATCAGTACGGTCATTCTGGTCCTTTGATAGAAATGGTCACTTAGGCTTTTATATAAATAGATTGGACATTTGTATGTCTTCTTGGGAGAGGTGTCTGTTCAGGTCGTCTTCCCCTTTTTTTTAAAGGATATATTTATTTTTTTTAATCTTTATTGTTGAAAATATTACATATGTCCTTTTCCCCCTTGAATTCTTCTATCCCACTCCCCCACCCCCAGGCCTTCACCACCCTATTGTCTGTGTTCAAGGATTATGCATATATGCAAACAAGTTCTTTGGTGGATCTCTTACCACCCACCTACCCTCCCCGCCTTTCCTATGAAGTTCATAAGTCTGTTCCATGCTTATATGTCTCTGGATCTATTTATTTTGTTAATTAGATTCCAAATATAAATGAGATCATGTTATACCTATGTTTCTCTGACTGGCTTATTTCCCTTAGCATAATGCTTTCCAGGACCATCCATGCTATTGCAAATGGTAAGAGTTCTTTCTTTTTTACAGCAAAATAGTATTCCATTGTGTAAATGTACCACAACTTTTTTATCCACTCATCTGTGATGGACAATTGGGCTGTTCCCAAATATTAGCTATTATATGTTGCACTGCTATAAACACAGAGGTGCATATATTTTTTCTGATTGGTGTTTCTGATTTCTTAGGATATATTCCTAGAAGTGGAATCACTGGGTCAAATGGGAATTCCATTTTTAATTTTTTGAGGAAATTCCATGCTGTTTTTTACTGTGGCTGCACCAGTCTGCATTCCCACCAATCTGCATGAGGGTCCCTTTTCTCCACATCCTCACTAACACTTGTCTGCCCATTTTTAAATTGCATTATCTGTTTGTTTGGTGTTGAGTTTTATGAGCTCTTTATATTTTGGTTACTAAACCTTTGTTAGAATGGCTGTTTGCAAATATCATCTCCCATTCGATCAGTTGTGTTTTTGTATTGTTGTGAGTTTCTTTTGCTATGCAGAAGCTTTTTAGTTTGATATAGCCAGATTCGTTTATTTTAGCCTTTACTATCTTTGCCTCTGAGGTCAAATTCATAAAATGCTCTCTGTGACCAAGATTTATAAGTTTAGTACCTATGTTCTCTTTAATGTAATTTGTTTCAGCTCTGGTATTTAGGTCTTTGATCCATTTTACATTTTATATGGGGGCAAACTGTAATCATTCTTTTGCATGTGGCTTTCCAGTTTTCCCAGCACCATTTAGTGAAGAGGCTTTCTTTTCTCTATTGGGTGTTTCTGGCTCCTTTGTCAAAAATGACCTGTCCATATACATGTGTTGTTTTTTCTGGCTCTCAGTTCTGTTCCATGGATCTGTGTGTCTATATTTTTTGCCAATAGCACATTGTTTTGATTAGTGTAGCTCTGTAGTATAATTTGAAGTCAGGTATTGTGATACCTCCAGCTACATTCTTTTTTCCCCAAGATTGCTTTGGCTATTTGAGGTATTTTGTGGTTCCATAATAATCTGATGATCTTTTGTTCTATTTTTAAAAATTACATTGGGATTTTGATGGGAATTCCATTGAATCTGTATGTTGCTTTGAGTAATATGGCCATTTTAACTATGCTGTTTTTTTCTAGTCTATGAACACAAAATATATTTCTATTTTGTTGTATCCTTTTCAATCTTTTTTTAATGTTGTGTGTGATTTTTTAATTGATTTCCGAGAGAGAAGGAGAGGAGAGTTAGAAACATCAATTAGAGAGAAGCATTGATCGGCTTTTTCCTGCAAACTCCACACTGGGGATCAAGACCACAACCCAGGCGTAGTCCTGACCAGGAATCGAACTGTGACTTCCTGGTTCATAGGTTGATGCTCAACCACTAAACCACACAAGCTGGACCTTTTCAACCTCTTTTAGTAATGCTTTAGTTTTCAGTATATAGGTCTTTTATGTCCTTTGTTAAGTTTATTCCTAGGTGTTTTTTTATTCTTTTTGATTGCAATTACAAATGGAATTGTTTTTTTTTTTTATTTTCCGGGAGATTCGTTGTTAGTATATAGATAGGAAAGCAGTGGAGTTTTGTACATTAATTTTTATATCTTGCAACTTTATTTGTATTTGTTTATTGTTTCTAATAGTTTTTTGGTGGAGTCTTCAGGATTTTTATATACAGAACCATGTCATCTGCAAGTAGGGACACTTTTACTTCTTCCTTCCCAATTTGGATGACTTACTTCATTCTCTTGCCTGATTGATCTGGCTAGGACTTCCAGAACTATGTTGAATAAGAGTGATGAGAGTGGGCATCCTTGTCTTGTTTCTGATTTTATGGGAAAAGCTTTGTTTTTATCATAGAGTATGATAGTGGTTGAGGATTTGTCCTATATGGCCTTCACTATGTTGAGATGATTTCCGTCTATACCTATTTTATTGAGTGTTTTAATCACAAATGGATGTTGTATCTTATCAAATGCTTTTTCTACATCTACCAATAAGATCAGATGATTTTTATCCTTTCCTTTGTTAATGTGGTATATTACATTGATCGATTTGCATATGTTGAACCATCCTTGTGCCCCTGGAATGAATCCCTCTTGATTGTGATGCATTATTGTATTCAATTAACTAGTATTGTTTAGGATTTTTGCATCTGCATTCATCAGAGATATTGGTCTGTATTTTCTTTCGTGTTATCCTTGTCAGGTTTTGGTATTAGGGTTATGTTGGCCTCATAAAATGTATTAGAAAGTATTGTCTCCTCTTCAATATTTTGGAAGAGTTTGAGAAGGAAAAGTTTCAAATCTTCTTTAAACGTTTGGTAGAATTCACTTTGAATTGCCTTTGAAACCAGGGTGTCCTGGACTTTTATTTTGGGGGATGTTTTTCAGGGTTGTTTCCATTTCCCCACTGCTGATAAGTCTATTTAGATTTTCCAGTTATTCCTGATACAGTCTAGGAAGGTTATATATTTCTAGGAACTTAGCCATTTCTTCTAGGTTATTAAATTTGGTGGGATAAAGTCTTTCATAGTATTCTAATATGATCCTTTGTATAACTGTGATGTCTGTAGTAACTTCTCTAGAGCAGAATTTTAAAAATGACTGCTTCTAATCCCCAGCAATGAGTAGAATCATCTAAATTTAAGCTGTAATTATGGTTTTTCAATTTTGGATATAACTTATTTAGCTTTATTAATAATTATTGCTAGGTTTTAAGGAAGACCAAAACTTATTTACATTTAGTTGTTTAACCAAGGTTCTCACTAACACAATTTTTGTTGTTTCTTGTTAATCCTCACCTGAGGATATTTTTCCCATTGATTTTTAGAGAGAGTGAAAGGAAGGTGTAGAGACATCAATGTGAGGAGGACACAATGATTGTTTGCCTCCTGTATGCACCATGATAGAGCCAGCGATCAATCTTGCAACTGAGGTATGTGCACATTTGACTGGAATTGAACTCATGATCCTTCAGTCTGTAGGCTGGTGCTCTAACCAATTAGCAAAACCAGATAAGGCTCTAACATAATTTTTATTAGAGATTATTCAAATTCTTTGGTTGCTTTTTGTATTCAAATAGTAAGAGGCTTGTTTTACTATATACACCGAAGTCAAATTGAAATTCCTTCACATTTATTTTAAATGCTTTCTTCCAGTTTTTACTGAAATATTTGTTTACATGTACCAGAGCTACCTGAAAAAGACATTTGCTCAATTTTATTTTATACTAGAGGCCCAGTGTACAAAATTCATGGGGGGAGGGTGTCCCTCAGCCCGGCCTGTGGCCTCTTGCAATCTGGGAGTCCTTGGGGATGTCCGACTGACATGCAGCAGTTGGACATCCTTACTGCTGCACTCGCCAGCCGTGAGCCCAGCTTCTGGCTGAGTGGCACTCCACCTGTGGGAGCACACTGACCATCAGGGAACAGCTCCTACATCGAGTGTGTGACCCCTGAAAGTCAGTGCATGTCATAGCAACTGGTCTTTCTGCTCTTTGGTCAATTTGCATATTAGCCTTTTATTATATAGGACTAGAGGCCCGGTGTACAAAATTTGTGCATGGGAGGGGTTGTCCTTCAACCCAGCCTGCTCCCACTCTAATCTGGGACCCCTTGAGAGATGTCTGACTGCCAGGTAGGATTTCCAGGTAGGATCAGGCCTAAACAGGCAGTCGGATCTCCCTCTCACAATCCAGGACTGCAGGCTCCCAACTGCTCACCTGCCTGCCTTCCTGATTGCCCCTAACCACTCCTGCCTGCCAGCCTGATCACTCCCTAACCACTCCCCTGCCAGCCTGAATGATGCCTAACTGGTCCCCTGCCAGCCTGCTTGCCTCTAACTGGCCTCCCCTGCAGGCCTGATCACCCCTAACTGCCCTCCCCTGCAGACCCGGGTCCCCCCAAACTGCCCTTCCCTACAGGCCCGGTCACCCCAACTTCCCTCCTCTATTGGCCTGGTCAGCCCTAACTGCCCTCTCCTGCAGGCTTGATCACCCCCAACTGCCCTCCCTTGCAGGCCTGGTCCCTGCCAAATGCCCTCCCCTGCTGGCCATCTTGTTGGGGCCATCTTGTGTCCACCTGGGGGCAGGATCTTTTGACCACAGCAATCATCTTGTATGCTGGAGTGATGGTCAATCTGCATATTACTCTTTTATTAGATAGGATAGAGGCCTGGTGCGTCAGTGGGGGCCAGCTGGTTTGCCCTGAAGAGTGTCCCAGATCAGGGTGAGAGTTCCCTTGGGTGAGGGTTCTGTGGTGGTTTGCAGGCCAACCACGCTCCCCGGCGACCCAAGCGGTGGCCCTGGTATCTGGGATTTATTTATCTTCTACAATTGAAACTTTGTAGTCTGGAGTAGAGCCAAGCCTTCTGCTTGCACAGCCATTGAAACTTTGTTGCCTTAAGCGCAGGCCTGGGTTGGCCAGAGTGTGTGGAAAGGTTGGCTTCCTCCATTGCCAGGAGCAACACAAGCCTCCCTCCTGCTCTCTCTGTGGCCATAGCCATCTTCGTTGGGTTAATTTGCATGCTCTCTCTGATTGGATGGTGGGCCTGGCTTGAGGGTGTAGCAGAGGTATAGTCAATTTGCATATCACTCTTTTACTAGATAGAATTATGGTTTACTTTTTAGACCCCCTACATCCACTGACATAGGGTACTTATACTAATTTTATCTACTTTAATACTCATGAGACTTTAGTTCTAATAAATTTCCTGGTTTTCTTGCCTCCTATGTAGTAGTATTTGTCAATTACTTTTAAAAAATACATACATTTTTACTGATTTCAGAGAGAAAAAGAAGGAAAGAGAGATAGAAACATCAATGATGGGAATCATTGACTGGATGCCTCCTGCATGCCCCACACTGGGGATTGAGCCCACAACCTTGGCATGTGCCCTGACAGGGATTCAAACTGTTACCTCCTGGCTTATAGATTGATCCTCAACCATTGAGCCATGCCAGCTGGCACATTACATTTCTTTTTAGCTATGTGACATTTGATTCCTAGTTAAGATTAAAGCAATATGACTACATATCAGAACTTACTAGGATAACCTCTCACATTATAATATACTGTATTTATTAGAATAAAAATGGTTTATGTAACATTCTAAAACCACTTTTACTACATGATGAAGATACATTTTTTTCCAAAAACTTATACCATAAAACTGTAATGTAGTGTGCGTATGTATGTGTGTTTGTAGGATATGCCTTATATCTTATATAACAACAAATGTGATAATTCCAGAATATTGACATTCATCACATCACATTGTTAATTTGCCCTTTCTTATTATAGTTTGTTGATAATTCATTTCTAAGTATGTTTTTGTTTTATAATTATGTAAGCATTGTAAGCTTAAGAAATTATATACCTAATTTTATATTTATATATATTTCAGTAACATATTAGTAAAATTCAGGAAGAATCAAATGTCATATGACATTAGATCTAGCTAGTGGACTAAATCAGGAATATAACATATCAAAAAGTTAAAAAAACCAATTTTAACAATAGCAAAAAATAAAAATTTATTCAAATTATTAAATAATTTAATTTTGGTATGTAGTACTTATCCTGTCCAAAATCAGTTCCTGATACAAACTGTGGGAACAGGATAACTTTTGTAACTAATGATCCCTGGTTACAAAAGTAATAAAATCAGAGTTTCAGAAAGCTTCTCCAATTCCCTCATTTTACAGAATAGGAAAGAGAAATGGAAGCTGAACAAGGTGTTTCTAGACTTTTAGTTGTCCTTTGCCATTGTTATTTTTTTAATTTTAATAAATCTTTATTGTTTAGATTATTACAATTGTTCCTCTTTTACCCCCCACCCCATATCTCCCCTCCACCTGGTTCCAACCCACCCTCTGCCCTTACCTCCCCCCATTGTCCTCATCCATAGGTGTATGATTTTTGTCCAGTCTCTCCCTGCACCCCTCCTCACCCCTTTCCCCCTGAGAATTATCAGTCCATTCCCTTTCTATGCCCCTGATTCTATTATATTCACCAATTTATTCTGTTCATCAGATTTTCAATTCACTTGATTTTTAGATTCACTTGTTGATAGATGTGTATTTGTTGTTCATAATTTTTACCTTTACTGTCTTCTTCTTTCTCTTTCTAAAGAATACCTTTCAGCATTTCATATAATACTGGTTTGGTGTTGATGAACTTTAATTTTTTCTTATCTGTGAAGCTCTTTATTTGCACATCAATTCTGAATGATAGCTTTGCTGGGTAGAGTAATCTTGGTTGTAGGTTCTTGCTATTCATCAGTTTGAATATTTCTTGCCACTCCCATCTGGCCTGCATCATTTCTGTTGAGAAATCAGCTGACAGTCAAATGGATGCTCCCCTGTAGGTGATTAACTGTTTTCTCTTGCTTTTAGTATTCTCTTTGTCTTTTGCTCTTGGCATTTTTTTTATTGTGTTACATGTATACATATCTCCCCATTGCCCGCCCCCCTCCCAGGCATACCCCAACTCCCCAGTGTCTGTGTTCATTGGTTATGCTTATATGCATGCATACAAGTCCTTTGGTTGATCTCTTATCTACCCCACCTCTCCTTACACTTCCTGCTGTAATTTTGGTCTTGATATTTTAATTATGATGTGTCTTGGTGTGGTCCTCTTTGGATTCCTTTTGTTTCACAAGATGGGAAAAGTTTTCAGTCATTATTTCTTCAAATAGGTTTTCAGTATCTTGCTCTCTTTCTCCTTGTGGCACCCCATAATTCTGATATTGGTATACTTGAAGTTGTCCCAGAAGCTCCTTTACACTGTCTTCACATTTTTGGATTCTTCTTTCTTTTTGCTTTCCCAGTGGAGTGTTTTACTTCTTTGTATTTCAAATCTTTGACTTGATTCTTGCGATCCTCTAGTCTGCTGTTAGGTTTCTGTATAATATTTTTTATTTCAGCCAGTGTATGTTTAATTTCTAGTTGGTTCTTTTTCATCTTCTCTTGGGTCTTGCTAAATTTACCCATCTTTTCTAGGAAATTCTTAAAAAACCTTATAACTGTGGTTTTGAACTCTATATCCAGTCGTTTGTTTCCCTCCATTTCTTTAGTTTGTGATCTCTTCTTTAGTCTCTGCATATTTCGCTGCTTCCCTGAGTTGGTAGAGTAGCTTTGTGTGCTAGCTGTCCTATGTGGCCCAGTAGCTCTGCCTCCCCAGTTACCTGAGGTGGACACTCTTGGTGCACCCTTTTGTGAACTGTGTGTACAGTCCTGTTGTAGTTAATTCTTGATTATTGTTGGTATCACTGGGGGCGGAATTGACCTCCAAGCCAGTTGGTTGTGGGGATCAGCTGTGTCTGCGCATGTGCGCTTGCTTCCAGACTTCTGCCTTTTGCATGTGCGCAAGCTTCTGGAACTCTGCCTTTTGGTTCCCCTGAGTTTCCATGCGCCCTAGGGTATGAGTCTGGGTCCCCAGGGTCTTGCCTGAAACTGGGATTCAGTGTAGTTGGACCTGGATTTCAGTGCTGTTGTGAGGTTTTGTTTTCCTCCCGCTAATGAAGCCAGGCACAATCAGCAGTCAGAGCTCTGTGCGTGCACTTTCATGCACACTTTCGCGAGTGCCCAGACTTCTGTCTTTCGTGGCTCCCCTAAGTTTCTATGCACTTCTTCCTTTTCACAACAGTCCAGACTCCCCCTATGAGTCTCGCCTGGAGCTGGGATGCAGTGCAGTTGGGATTTTCTGTCTCCCTCCTGCTAAAGGAAGCCAGCCAGGCACTCTGGTGCCCACTCTTTCCACGTGCGTGTCTCCATACCTCAGCTTTTTACAGCTCCTCTGAGTCTTTGTGAGTCCCTCTCTTTACTTCTAGTTGTAGAATTTTCACTCAGCCAGCTTTCCTGTGGTTCTGGATGGTGTCTATTCTGTCTTTTAGTTGTAGTTTTTAAATTGTTGTGCGAGGCAGCAGCTTAGGTGTTCACCTATGCTGCCATGTTGGTTTCTCTCCTTGCCATTGTTATTTTAGTATGAGAAACAAATTTATTAAAAACAATGCCAGAAGCCATAAAGTTTGGCTAAGTATCTCTGGTTAAAATGCAAAAGTGGTACCCCAAAAATATAAATCACAAAAATGCATGCCCAGAAAAGGCAGTTACATCAGTTTAATTAGAAACTAAGTTGGAAAACAAAATTTTCTCAATTGTCTAATTTCTATAGCTGCATATTGTGATGACATTTCTGTGGAAACAGGATACATAATTTTCATAGGGTATACTATGTTCTTCTATAGGATTTTCTAGTTTTTAGCTGGTGAAAATGTGGGATATAAAATATTTAGCAAGTAGCCAAAACCGGTTTGGCTCAGTGGATAGAGCCTGCAACCTACTGGGGATAGAGCCTGCAACCTGGGCATGTGCCCTTGACTGGAATTAAACCCAGGACCCTTCAGTCCACAGGCCAATGCTCTATCCACTGACCCAAACCAGCTAGAGCTATGTAATTATTTTTAAAAAATACTTTGACTTATGCCTGGCCAGAGTGGTTCAGTGGTTGAACATTGACCTATGAACCAGGAGGTTATGGTTCAATTCCCCATCAGGGTACATGCCCAGGTGATGGGCTCAATCCCCAGTGGGGAGCATGCAAGAGGCAGCCGATCAATGGCTCTCTCTTATCATTGATGATTCTATCTCTCTTTCTCTCCCTTCCTCTCTGAAATCAATAAAAATATATTTAAAAAATAAAATACTTTGCCTTAGGAGACCTTAAAACACTTGATTCATAAAAAATTAGTACTATAAAAACTATTTCTTTCTTTCAGTCTCTCCTACTACTATTAACCAGTCATTTGATCCTAGTTCAAAATACACTACTACACTACATCTATTATCTTCATGTCAATAATAAATAGTCATAATAATTATTCTAGCATTTTAAAACAATTCCATAAGTTATTTAAAAGCCATTGTTCTAACCCTGGCTGGGTTGGAGCATTATCTCATACACCAAAAAGGTTTCGGGATTGATTCCTGGTTGGGACACATATGAGAGGCAACTGATGGATGTTTCTTTCTTTCTCCCCTTTCCTCTGTCTCTAAAATCAATAAAATTAGGTGAGTTTTTTTTTTTTTAAAGACATGTTCTAAATGAACTGTACAGCAATCCAAAGTAAACAACAGCTAGATCAAACTTATTGTCTCATTATTTGTAATGACAGCCTATTATTTGGAACTAGAGGCCTGGTGCATGAAATAGTGCACTGGTGGGGTCCCGCAGGGTGGCCTGTGGGGATTGGGCTGAAACCTGTCCAACGCTGCATGCCACTTCTGCCTGTTGCTCCTGCTCATCCTGGCCCCACTGTGCCTGCCCTGGGCTCATTCTTAGTCAGTCCCAATCGAGAGAGGCTTGCGTCGCTGTAGTGATGCTTGCCAGCTGTGAGCTCTACATCTGGTGCCCATCCCGAGAGGGGTGGATGGGTTGGGGGGCTGGGACATGATCAGTCTTCCAGGCAAGTGGGCGAGTGCTGGGATGCCCTTGCTGGCCAGGATCTGGATCCATCCCGCTGACGTTCATGTCAGTTGTTGGGAGCCATCTGCTTTTATATCATTTCTTCCTTGAGGAGTGTTGAGGGAGGGGAAGCGGCTGTGATGCCCAAGGCCGACTTCCAGGATGAATCATGCAGGTGGCACTGTCAGGATTATGCTGGTGGCATGGGTCTATCATTGCCTGGCCGGTCCTCCGAAGACTGGACCTGCAGGACTACTGAAGGAGTGAGTAGCTGCCACTGGGCTAATGGGCCACCAGGACAGATGCACTGAAAGTCTGCCTCCTGGTGGTAAGTGTGCATGTCATAGCAACCAGTTTATTAGTTGGGTCATTGTGTCATCTAGGTTTCAGCTATAGGATTATTTTTCCATTAGAAAGTCTATGCATTAGCTATGGTCATTAAAGTATATCAATTTCTTCAAGTTGAAATTTGGTATGTAAGAAATAACAAAATTGGCTTTTAAAAAATATCAAATATTGCAATTAAGGCTTCAAAAATATGAAGTAAGCCAAAACCGGTTTGGCTCAGTGGATAGAGGGTCAGTCTGTGGACTGAAAGGTCCCAGGTTCAATTCTGGTCAAGGGCATGTACCTTGGTTATGGGCACATCCCCAGGAGGGGGCGTGCAAGAGACAGCTGATCGATGTTTCTCTCTCATCGATGTTTCTAACTCTCTATCCCACTCTCTTCCTCTCTGTAAAAAATCAATAAAATATATTAAAAAAAAAATGAAGTAAAAAAAGCAAGTTAGGAGAAACCAAAATGGTGGCATAGGTAAACACCTGAAATTGCTGCCTTGCACAAACACTTCTAAACTACAACTAAAAGACAAACGGATATCATCCAGAACCACAGAAAGGCTGGCTTGAGTGGAAATTATATAACTAGAAGAAAAAAGAAAATATACTGAGACTCAGAGGAGATGTGGAAGTACAGCGCAGAGGAACGGACGCACGTGGAAAGGGCTGGCAATCAAGAATGTGGTTGTCTTTTTCAGTTGAGAGGGAGACACAAGCTCCTGATTACTCTGAACTCCAGTTCCAGGCGAGACTCTGGGGATCCAGACTCATATGGGGAGAAACTGGACTGTCTGGCAAAAGGCGAAACTTGAGGGCGGCTTTCTCTCAGAGGTGCTTGCAGAGATTACTGTGGAACACTGAGACCCGAGGGCCTCTTTTTTTTTTTTTTTAATATATTTTATTGATTTTTTACAGAGAGGAAGGGAGAGGGATAGAGAGTTAGAAACATCAATGAGAGAGACATCGATCAGCTGCCTCTTGCACGCCCCCCACTGGGGACATGCCCGCAACCAAGGTACATGCCCCCGACCGGAAGCGAACCTGGGACTTTTCAGTCTGCACACCGATGCTCTATCCACTGAGCCAAACCGGTTTCAGCCTGAGGGCCTCTTAAGGCAGGGCTGAGCATCAGCCATTGCTGTTTGCTCCACCCTGTTAATTCCCTGAGACCTTGTCCAACCCAAGCTGTGCGCAAATGCTTTTGCATATGAATGGCCTGGCCCTTACCTAACAAACTGCAGCTGGGTTAGAGAAACCAAGAACATCCAAAAGAAGCCCAAGGCCCCACAGCAGGGCTTTGCATTGCTTCACATCTGGGCCTCATCTGGGCACTTCCAAACCCCAAACGAAGAAGAGGAATCTGCAGTTCTCTTTGTAGCTCCTGCAGGGTGGCCTCAGGCAGAGGCTAAATTAACACTTCCTTAGAGATCCAAGAACCAGTGTACCCAGTGGTCAGAGTGGGACCATCCAGATTACAACTATTCATAAAAGACACACTCAATGGGAAGACTCAGTGAGCACCAAAGCCCCACTGAAGCAAGTCTTGCTCTAGAAGGGTGTCTCCAGCACAGAAGTTCTCCCATCATAGACACAGCTGATCCTCACAGTCCATTGGCCTGGAGGTGATACCAAAAACAATCAAGGCTTAACTACAACAAGACTGTGAACAGAGCCCACAAAAGAGTACACCAAGAGTGTTCACCTCCGGTAAGTGGGGAGGCTGAGCCACTGGGCCCTAGAGAACACCTAGCACACAAAGCCAGTCTATCAACACAGGGAAGCAGCCAAAATGTGGAGACAAAGAAACAGGTTACAAATAACAGAAATGGAAGAAAGCAAACTACTCGATATAGAGTTCAAAACCAGGGCTATAAGGTTATTCAAGAATTTTCTTAAAAAAAGGCCAATAAATTTAACAATAAGAAGACCCTTGAGGATATGAAAAAGGACCAACTAGAAATTAAGCATACACTGACTGAAATAAAGAATAATATACAGAGATCCAACAGCAGACTAGAGGATTGCAAGAATCAAGTCAAAGATTTGAAATACGAAGAAGCAAAAAACACCCAT
Source organism: Lasiurus cinereus (assembly GCA_011751065.1). Classification (NCBI taxonomy): domain Eukaryota; kingdom Metazoa; phylum Chordata; class Mammalia; order Chiroptera; family Vespertilionidae; genus Lasiurus; species Lasiurus cinereus. The sequence continues at coordinate 495,938 of JAAGEH010000032.1, read as the reverse complement.
CTGGAAAAGCAAAAAGAAAAAACAATCCAAAAATATGAAGATAGCATAAGGAGCCACTGGGACAACTTCAAGCATACCAATATCCAAATTATGTGGGTGCCAGAAGAAAAGAGAGAGAGCAAGATATTGAAAACCTATTTGAAGAAATAACAACTGAAAACTTCCCCTACCTGGTGAAACAAATAGACTTACAAGTCCAGGAAGCACATAGAACCCCAAATAAAAGGAATCCAAAGAGGACCACACCAAGACATGTCATAATTAAAATGCCAAGAGCAAAAGATAAAGAAAATTAAAAGAAGCAAGAGAAAAACAGTTTTCTACAAGGGAGTACCCATACGATTGTCAGCTGATTTCTTAACAGAAACTATGCAGGCCAGAAGGGAGTGGCAGGAAATATTCAAAGTGATGAATAGAAAGTACCTATTCAATCAAGATTACTCTACCCAGCAAAGCTATCATTCAGAATTGAAGATCAGATAAAGAGCTTCACAGACGAGAAAAAGCTAAAGGAGTTCATCACCACCGAACCAATATTATATGAAATGCTGAAAGGTATTCTTTAAGACGAGGAAGAAGAATAAAAAGGTAGATAAAAATTATGAACAACAAAACATATCTATCAACAAGTGAATCTAAAAATCAAGTGAATAAAAAAATCTAATGAACAGAATAATCTGGTTAATATAATAGAATTAGGGGCATAGAATGGGAGTGGACTGACAATTCTCAGGGGGAAAAGGGTGTGGGGAGTGCAGAAAGAGACTGGACAAAAATCATACACCTATGGATGAGGACAGTGGTGCAGGAGGCGGGGGTAGAACTGGGTGGAGGGGACCTATGGGGGGAAAAACGAGGAACAACTGTAATAATCTGAATAATAAAGATTTATCTAAAAAAAAAAGCAAGTTATATACAAAACATTGTATTATAAATTGTAACCTCATTCAAAATTTAAATTTAAATGGCAGCAATAAGATTTTCTATGGCAAAATTATCTTAATTTTTCTAAGTTAAACAAATATTTCTAGTAGTAATGGTTATGACACTCTACCCATACTTCCCATTAAAGGTATATTTCCAAGGATAGCTTTAAATGACATAGAGATATTGATTTTTTTGTCTGTCTAATGTGATACACTGCTAATTTTAAATAAAGCATAAAGAAAATTAACAAATCTTTAACTTATAACAACTCTGAAGTTTATTTTATAGCTCTTTTATTGAGAAATTATGTAACTACTGACCAGGACTGTTTACAAATGTAATTCTTGGCCTCTGAAACAATTAAAAACTCAAGTACTAAAATTTTACATCATTATTTGTTTAACTTAAGTGTTATGATGGTAAAAACAGACAGAAGAAAATCTAAAGCAAAATATGATTTCCACAAAAATCACATATTCCTCCCTGATATCAAAGGGAAGGAGAAAAGACAGAAGGAAGAAGAAGAAAAGGAGGGGGAGGAGGAAACAATGAGAAGAGAAAAGAAAAAGGGCAAGACAGGCAAGAAAAATACTTTTTCCCCATTTTTAAAAAGAGGAAACTCTGAGGTTTCAGCAAATAATGTAATCAGCTGAGTCAGTTTATATTAAGGCATCTTCTTTACATATTATTGAATCCCATCATGCCTTTCATATTGCCAGCAGCACCCTGTTGAAATTGTCTCATCATTGACTGAAGTCCTGCCATACCACCTAGAGAAAAAGTAAAATCAGATAATTATTAAGCAGAACTTGAAACATTTGTTACTTTTGCCTAATAAGTACTTTAACTACCAAAAAATATACCAATACCCTCATCTATAAAAGAGAATGAAGAATCTATCTCATCAAATGGTGAGAAATAATACTTGAAAAACCTTAGAACAGAGTATCTGTTACACAGTAATAAGTCAATAAATCTAAACAAAAAATTCAATTTCTGGAAAATCCAAAAGAGTCTTATTGTAAATTGTAATCAATTTGGGAGGACAGGGAGTTATTTTATAGAACTTACAAAAAGAATTAACCTTTTATTGTCTCACCAGTGTGGTTCACAGGTTGTGCACTGACCTATGAACCAGGTGGTCATGGTTCAATTCCTGGTCAGGGCACATATGAGTTGTGGGCTCAATCCCCAGTGGGGGTCATACAGAGGCAGCCAATCAATGATTCTCTCTCATTATTGATATTTCTATCCCTCTCTCCCTCACCATTCCTCTTTCTTAAATCTATAAAAACATTAAAAAAAATGATTAAGTAGCTTGCTCAAATATCACACAGATGGCCGCAAAGAAGTGAATAAAACTTCAGCTTACATAGGAACTATTACAACTATTCAACTTAGAAGTCAGATGGCCATTTCCCTAAAATCATTTATCTGTTGAACAGATTTTCACAATATCACCAACAGATGGCTCATTTGAAAACTCAACCCTTAACAACTGTATTTACCCATGTGATGAAGAACTCTTGGATCCATCATTTTGGCCATTTGTTGATTCAATTTTGCCATCTGTGACTGGCTTACATTCTTAGACATGTCACCACCTGAAATTAAAGACGGTTTTGAGTCAATGTAGAATGTAATACAATCAGAATATCACAGTGTTTAATAAATTGAGTAAATAAAAAAATCACCTAAAATCTTATCACTCTAACACAATCATTTCTATTTATATATATATTCCTTTCTAATTTTTATCTCAATTACATATATACTTTTGAGAAAATATAAGTGAAATTCTATATTAAGAAATATTTAAGGAATTTTCTTTAGGGTTAAGATTTTTCTTAATACTTTTAGTTATACCTGTGAGCCACTATAAGCAAAACTATTCAGTGGCGATTAATGTAAGCTATAACAATTTATTAGTGATATAGGAAAATGTTGAACAAAAAACTGTGTTTTTAGATATGGATTAATCGGGAAAGAATCTGGATGCTGGTAAATGAATATGAAAGAATGAGTCTGCGAGAACCTGAAATTTTTTATATATCTAAGAAACTATTAAAGATAACAAGAAGCTTCAGAGAATAGTAAGACAAATAACCTAACTCCATTTATCAACGAATTGCCACAAACACAGTGAAAACTACACAGGAAAAGCGGCAGCCAATGAAAAAGAAGCACTCTGCCGTGGCTCATTTGGCTCAGTGGGTAGAGCGTCAGCCTGCAGACTGAAGGATCCCAGGTTTGATTCAAGTCAAGGGCACATGCCTGGGTTGTGGGCTTGATCCCCAGTGGAGGGCTTGCAGGAGGCAGCCAATCAATAATTCTTTCTCATAATTGATGTTTCTATCTCTCTCTTCCTCTCTGAAATCAATAAAAAGAAAAAGAAAAAGAAGCATGCTGGGACAGGATAAGAGGTTTTCTTTTTGAGCAAGCATGTCAAACTTGCAGCCCACTAGTACTTTTGTGTCCCAGCCAATATAATGGTATGTAAAAAATGTTCTAATAAAAATTTCATAACTTAATTTTTACAATATCCTATTACACATAATTATTAATAGCAAATTACAATGCTCACTAATGACTGATTACTATAATCAGTCATTTCCCTTATGCACCTTACTCAAAGACGCATCATTTCTCTCCACTAATACTAGCAGCAAACATTTTAGCAGCTGATTTCCACATCATTAGTCTTATACTGACTTGTCTGGTGTATGCAAAAGGAAATATTTTGCTATTGGAGAATAAGAAAAATAGATTAATTTGTGTTACGCTTAATAATTTGTGAAGTTATTCAGTGTCTGGTAAGTTAATGTTAAAAAATATTAATTTTTATTAAAATGTTCTATTATTTTATATTAATAACTAGAGGCCCAGTGCATAAAATTCGTGCATGGGGGTGGGGGTGGGGAGGAGGAGTGTTCTTCAGCCCAGCCTGCTCCCTCTCCAATCTGGGAACCCTTGAGGGATGTCTGACTGCCCATTTAGGCCCAATCCTATTTGGGTCGGGTCTCAAAAGGCAGTCGGATATCCCTCTCACAATCCAGGACTGCTGGCTCCCAACTGCTCACCTGCCTGCCTTCCTGACTGCCCCTAACCCAGTGGTTCTCAACCTTCCTAATGCCGCGACCCTTTAAGACAGCTCCTCATGTGGTGGTGACCTCCAACCATAAAATTATTTCTGTTGCTACTTCATAACTGTAATTGTGCTACTGTTATAAACTGTAATGTAAATATCTGATATGCAGGATGTATTTTCATTGTTACAAATTGAACATAAAGCATAGTGATTAATCACAAAAACAATATGTAATTATATATTGTGAAATATTTATTTCTAATTACAAATAAATGAAATTTTGTCTTGAATCGTGGTGTAGCATGGGTAACAGTCTTAATATAACAACAGTAAACTACATTGCTACATTTTGCTACACCGAGGAGTGGTATGTTAGTTCCTAAGACCATGGGAAATAGGTGTTTTCCAATAGTCTTAGGCAACCCCTGTGAAAGGGTCATTCAACCCCCAAAGGGGTCACGACCCACAGGTTGAGAACCACTGCCCTAACCACTTCTCCCTGCCAGCCTGATCACTCTTGAACCACTCCCCTGCCAGCCTGATTGGTGCCTAACTACTCCCCTGCCAGCCTGTTTGCCCCTAACCGCCCTCCCCTTCAGGCCTGGTCACCCCTAACTGCTCTCCCCTGCAAGCCTGGGTCCCCCCTAACTGCCCTTCCCTGCAGGCCTGGTCACCCCCAACTTCCCTCCTCTGTTGGCCTGGTCAACCCTAACTGCCTTCCCCTGCAGGCCTGATCACTCCAACCTCCCTCTCCTGCTGGCCTGATCACCCATAACTGCCCTCCCTTGCATGCCTGGTCCCTTCCAACTGCCCTCTCCTGCTGGCCATCTTGTGGTGGCCATCTTGTGTCCACATGGGGGCAGGATCTGTTGACCACATGAGGGCAGTCATCTTGTGTGTTGGAGTGATGGTCAATCTGCATATTACTCTTTTATTAGATAGGATAGAGTCTTGGTGCATGGGTGGGGGCCAGCTGGTTTGCCCTGAAGGGTGTCCCAGATCAGGGTGAGGTTTCCCTTGGGGTATGGGGTGGTCTGGGCAAAGGGCCTGTGGTGGTTTGCAGGCTGGCCATGCTCCCCGGCAACCCACCCAAGCGGTGGCCCTGGTATCTGAGATTTATTTATCTTCTACAATTGAAACTTTGTAGCCTGGAGCAGAGCCAAGCCTTCTGCTTGCACAGCCACTGAAACTTTGTTGCCTTAAGCGCAGTCCTGGTGAAAGAAATAGACTTACAAGTCCAAGAAGCACACAAAACCCCAAACAAAAGGAATCCAAAGAGGACCACACCAAGACACATCATAATTAAAATACCAAGAGCAAAAGACAAAGAGAGAATATTAAAAGAAGCAAGAGAAAAACAGTTAATTACCTACAGGGGAGTACCCAGTCAACTGTCAGCTGATATCTCAACAGAAACTATGCAGGCCAGACAGAAGTGGCAAGAAATATTCAACGTGATGAATAGCAAGAACCTACAACCAAGATTACTCTACTCAGCAAAGCTATCATTTGTAACTGATGGACAGATAAAGAGCTTCACAGATAAGAAAAAAATAAAGGCGTTCATCAACACTAAACCAGTATTATATGAAATGCTGAAAGGCATTCTTTAAGAAGAGGAAGAAGAAAATGGTAAAGGTAAGAATTATAAACAACAAATACATATCTATCAACAAGTGAATCTAAATATCAAGTGAATTGAAAATTTGATGAACAGAATAAACTGGTGAATATAATAGGATTAGGGGCATAGAAAGGGAATGGACCGACAATTCTCAGGGGACAAAAGGTGAGGGGGGGACAAGGAGAAACTGTATAAAAATCATACACCTATGGGGGGAGGTAAGGGCAGAGGGTGGGGTGGGAACCAGGTGGAAGGGTGATATTCGGGGAAAAAAGAGGAAAAATTGTAATAATCTGAACAATAAAGATTTATTAAAATAAAAAATAAAATAAAATAAAAAATTTTGAGGCCTAGCTGGTTTTGCTCAGTGCATAGAACATCGGCCTGCAGACTGAATGGTCCCGGGTTCGATTCCGGTCAAGAGCACATACCCTGGTTGTGGGCTTGATCCCCAGTAGAGGGTGTGCAGGAGGTAGCCAATTAATGATTCTCTCTTTCCCACTTCCTTCCTCTCTGAAATCAATAAAAATATATTTTAAAATATTTGTTGAAAAAAACTCACTTTAATAGTGTTTATAATATAGAAAAAAATCGAGAGGGCTGAGACAGTTAATTAACTCTTTGGAAAAACACATTTATTTTTTTTAACCTTATACAATACAAAGCAAAATAAATTTCAGATGAGTCAAAAAGTAAAACCTAATATTTAAATAAAACCAAAAAGAGTAGAAGAAAATATAGCTGACTACTGTTGCATCAACATGGAGAAAACTTTTAAGAGCATAAAAGAAATGGAAGAAAATGATAAATAACCTTGACTACTTTAAAAATGAAAATTGTTCATTAAAAAATGCAAATAGCCTTAGCTGGTTTGGCTCAGTGTACAGAGCGCCAACCTGCAGACCAAAGGACCCTGGGTTCAATTCTGGCCAAGGATACGTATCTCGATTGCAGGTTCCTCCCTGGCCTGGGCCCTGATCGGGGCACATGTAGGAGACAACCAAATGATGTGTTTTTCTCATATGGATATTTCTCTCTCTCTCTCTCTCTCTTCCTCTCTCTCTAAAATTTAATTGGAAAATATCCTCGGGTGAGGATTAATACACACACACACACACACACACACACACACAGCTGTTGCTGATTTGCTCAGTAGTTAGAGTGGTGGTCTGCACTGAAGGGTTGCAGGTTGGATTCCAGTCAAGGGCACATGCCTCAATTGCAGGCTTGATCTCTAGCATGGTGAGGGCACAGTTCAGGAGGAATCAATCAATGTGATCGATGTTTCTCTCTTTCTCTCTCCCCTTCGCTTCTACTCTCTCTAAAAATCAATGGAAAAAATATCCTCGGGTAAGGATTAAAAAAAATATATATACATACGTATATATGTATATACATATTTATTTATTTTTAATAAATCTTTATTATTCAGATTGTTACATTTGTTTCTCTTTTTCCTCTCCATAGCTCCCCTCCACCTGGCTCCCACCCCTCCCTCTACCCTTACCACCCTCCATAGGTGTATGATTTTTTGTCCAGTCTCTCCCTGTACACTCCTCACCCTTTCCCCTTGAGAATTATCAGTCCACTCACTTTCTGTGCTCCTGATTCTATTATATTCACCAGTTTATTCTGTTGATCAAATTTTTAATTCACTTAATTTTTAGATTCACTTGTTGATAGATATGTATTGGTTGTTCATAATTTTTTTGTACATAAATATTTATTAAAGACAAGTAAAAAACTGGGAAATTATTTGCAGATATAAACCAAGGATTTTAAAGAGTTATTACAAAGCAATAACAATAACAAAAAAGAAATAACAGCTAACCCAGGAGGTGATTCACAAAGGAAATTCAAATCAGTAAATGCAGATATGTTAAGCTTTACCAGTAATCTAAAAAACATATACTGAAAAACATTTGAACACTAAATTGGAAATATGAAATTATTACAAAATTTATTCAGCATCTACTATTTCTAATCAAACAAATAAAAGTCCCGTGGCTCATGGATGATGGCACAGAAACTGATACAAGAACTGATATTGACAGAGAAGCAGATGAATCAGCCTAAATATCCAACAAAGAAGCATTGCATTAAACAAAGATACATGCTCAAATGGAATAGTATGCAGCGGTTAAAAGTTATATTTTGAAGAAAATTTGACAATATGGAAAACAGTGACAATGTATCAGGAAAAAACACAAGTTATATAAAATATTATTTGGAATACGACTCATGTAATTCTCTGGGGAGTAAAGGTAATGGTATTTAAAATTTTTATCTAATATTCTCTACATCTTCTTTAATATATATTACATCTTCAAAAATAAGTTAAAAAATCTGAATGTTTAATTACCTTGAAAACAGGTAAATCAGAAATCACATTATGAACCTTGAAATACTTAAATATAACACAAAATTTAGCAATATATTTTCTAATTCTGGCAGTATTCCTAGCTTTATTTTTACTTTCCTTTCAGTGTATTAACTAAAATGATGAACTTATTTTTCTTACCTTTAAAGAGTCCTTTGATACCTCCCATCTTTTTCACCATTTGTGCAAATTTGGTATATTGTGTCAAAAGTTCTTGAACATCTCTCGTTGACACACCTGATCCTCTTGCTACTCTCTGGATTCTTCCTGGTTGCTTACTAAAAACCTTGGCACCATCTGTACTGTCTAGTTCTGCAGGCATGGAAAGATCAATTATTTTCATTTACATACAATTAACTTTTATTATCAAAGCAGTTATATGCAAATATCTTACACACATAAAAACAACTATAATGGATTCCTGGAGGGGAATCCAAGATGGCGGCATAGGTAAACACCTACACTGCTGCCTCGCACAACAATTTCAAAACTACAACTAAAAGACAGAACGGACATCATCCAGAACCACAGGAAAGCTGGCTGAGTGGAAGTTCTACAACTAGAAGGAAAAAAAGGGGCTCACGGAGACCCAGAGGAGCTGCAAAAAGCTGAGGTACGGAGACGGGTGCGTGGTGCCAGAGTACCTGGCTGGCTTTCTCTGGCGGGAGGGAAACGGAGAATCTCAAAGGCATTGAACCCCTTATCCTACGACACTAAACCCCAGATCCAGCCGAAACTCATACGGGGAGTTTGGACTGTGAAAAGGGAAAAGTGCACGGAAACTTAGGGGAGTAGCAAAAGATCAAAGGCCTGGTGCCACGCATGGCACTGCGCGCAGGACAGATTGCTGATTGTGCTGCTGGCTTTCGCGAATGGGTGGGGGATAGACCCTCCCAACTGTGCCACTTCTGACTCCACTAAGCCCCTGTTTCGGACGAAACCCTAGAGACCAAGACTTGTGAGGTCCTGCTGCGCAGGGGAGCTGGAAAGGCAGCGGTTAGAGGCACAAGGACGGCTCCAGCCATTACCCAGTCACGTGAGACTCAGGGGCCGTGGAGGGGGGGCCGACTGGAAGGCAAGGCGGTCCCTTAAGCCCTGAGACTCCACCCATCCCAAGCTCAATAGAGGCTTCTTCGGTTTTGTGTCTGGTATCATAAGGCTGAATTCAACACAGAAGTTTCCCCGGCATAGTGAAAATGCCGAGACAAGGGAAGGGATCACAAACAAAAGAAATAGAGGAAAAAAAACGACTGGATATAGAGTTCAAAACCACACTTATAAGGTTTTTCAAGAATATGCTAGAAAAGATGGATAAATTTAGTGAGACCCAAGAGGAGATGAAAAAGGTTCAACTAAAGATGATAAAGGACCAAATAGAAATTAAACACACACTGACTGAAATAAAAAATATTTTACAGAGTCCTAACAGCAGACTAGAGAAAGGCAAGGATCAAGTCAAAAATTTGAAATATAAAGAAGCAGAAAACATTCAACTGGAAAAGCAAGAAGAGAAAAGAATCCAAAAATGTGAAGATAATGTAAGGAGCCTCTGGGACAGCTTCAAGCGTACCAACATCAGAATTGTGGGGGTGCCAGAAGAAGAGAGAGAGCAAGATACTGAAAACCTATTTAAAGAAATAATGACTGAAAACTTCCCACATCTGGTAAAAGAAATAGACTTACAAGTCCAGGAAGCACACAGAACCCCAAAGAAAAGGAATCCAAAGAGGACCACACCAAGACACATCATAATTAAAATACCAAGAGCAAAAGACAAAGAGAGAATATTAAAAGCAGCAAGAGAAATACAGTTCATTACCTACAAGGGAGCACCCATACGACTGTCAGCTGATTTCTCAACAGAAACGATGCAGGCCAGACGGGAGTGGCAAGAAATATTCAACGTGATGAATAGCAAAAACCTACAACCAAGAATACTCTACTCAGCAAAGCTATCATTCAGAATTTAAGGGCAGATAAAGAGCTTCACAGAGAAGAAAAAGCTAAAGGAGTTCATCAACTCCAAACCAGTATTATATGAAATGCTGAAAGGTACTCTTTTAGAAGAGGAAGAAGAAAAAGGTAAAAGACAAAAAATTATGAACAACAAATACATATCTGTCAACAAGTGAATCTAAAAATTAAGTGAATTAAAAATCTGATCAACAGAATAAACTGGTGAATATAATAGAATCAGGAGCACAGAAAGGGAGTAGACTGATAATTCTCAGGAGGACAAAAATCATAAAGCATCAAACACTGTGAAATTACAGCAGAAAGATTAAAGTTAGGTGAGGTAGATAAGTGATTAATCAAAGGACTTGTATGCATGCATATAAGCATAACCAATGATCACAGACACTGGGGAGTTGGGGTATGCCTGGGAGCGAGGGGGGGCAATGGGGAGATATGTATAAAAAATTAATAAAAATTAATTTAAAAAAAAAACAAAAACAACTATAATGGTCAAACTACAACCAGATTTAACAAATGTTACCAGCTGCCCTGTTTACCTGATTATTAAAAGTTAAACATGGAATATATTACAAAAGATGTATATTCATAAGCTATAAAAAACAAAAATACTAATATGTACTTACCCTACAGTTTTAGCAAAATAGAACATTCTGAAAACCTTTGAAACGCATGTCCATCCTTTCCAAATCTCTTACCTAACTGCTCCTCAGAGCATGTACCAGAGCTAAAAGGTATACTTCAGAAAAGACCAAAAGTGTTCACCTTAGCTCTAAATACCATTAACCTTTAAATCATAAATTTAGGCATATAAGCAAGCAGAAGTACGTAGATCTACGTATATTAACAGAATAATTACTATATTTCCTATTATTGAAGAGAAGCCAAGATGACAACAAAGGTGAAAACCTAAACTGCTGCCTGGCACAACAATTTCAAAACCACAACTAAAAGACAGAACAGACATCATCCCAACCACAGGAAAGCTGGCTGAGTGGAAATTCTACAACTAGAAGGAAAGGGAGGGGCTCACAGAGACACAGAGGAACTGCAAAAAGGTGAGGTACGGTGACACATGCATAGGGAGGATGGGCGGTGGAGGGTCTGGCTGGCTTCCTCTAGCAGGAGGAAGATGGAAATTCCCAACTGCACTGAACCCCAGTTTCAGGTGAGACTCATATGGGGGGAGTCGTGAGAAGGGAGGAATGCACAGAAACTGAGGGGAGCCACAAAAAGCAGAAGTCTGGAGGTGTGAGTGTGAGTGTGCACACAGAGGGCTGACTGCTGATTGTGCCGCTGGCTTTCTCTGGCGGAAGGCAGACAGAACCTCCCAACTGCGCTGAAATCCAGCTCTGACTGCACTGAACCCCAGTTTCGGGTGAGACCCTGGGGACCCAGATTCATACGGGTTCCTGAGAGCATGGAAACTCGGGAGTCAGAAAGGCAGAGGCCTGGAGATGTGCACAGAGAGGGCTGCAGCAATTATTAAGGGACACTGAGACCCAGGGGCCAAATAGAGCAGGGCTCATGGGAAGCCAAGGCTGTCTGCTCAGCCCTGAGACTCCGCCCCATCCAAGCTGAAGACAGAGGCTTCTGCAATCTTGCAAGTCTTGTCTCATAAGGCTGATTCCAGCAGAGAAGTTCTCCAGGCGTAGACACAGCTGATCCTTACAACCAATTGGCTTGGAGGTCAATTCCTCCCAGTGATATCAACAATAATCAAGACATAACTACAACAAGGCTGTACACATAGTCCACAAAAGGGTGCACCAAGAGAGTCTACCTCAGGTAACTGGGAAGGCGAGGCGGAGCTACTGGGCCATATAGGACACCTAGGAAACAAACTACTCTACCAACTCAGGGAAGCAGCAAAAAATGTGGAGACAAAGGAATACATCACAAATGAAAGAAATGGAGGAAAACAAAAGACTAGATATAGAGTTCAAAACCACGGTTATAAAGTTTTTCAAAAATTTCCTAGAAAAGATGAATAAATTTAGCGAGACCCAAGAGGAGATGAAAAAGGACCAACTAGAAATTAAACATACACTGACTGAAATAAAAAATATTATATAGAAACCTATATTTCCTATTATCAAGTAATTACTACTAGTATTTTAATCCTTTCTGTAACATAAAGAATGAGTTCATTTGCTTCAGTGTTTTGATAACTCTTAGAATATGAGGCACATTTCTTCTGGTATTAGTTGCATATAATCTTAGACATGAAATGGCCTTTAGTCAAAATCTATTATGTCTGCATCCTCTCTACAACATTCCCCAATAAGTGTTCATCTAGTCTCAGCTTTGATATCCCCAGGAGAGATAACCCACTATCTAACATAAGGCAATCTATACCATTCTATTATTTCTGTAATTATAGAAAATTTTTTTACATATTAAAATGAAATATGTTTTCCTGGTACTTCTTCCCATTTGCATAAATGTCTCCTCAGCAGGCACAAAGAACAAGTCTTTCAAATATTTGAGAGCCACCCATGTGTGACCTATGAATTTTCTCTAGGTGAAAAATATCCAACTCATGCCAAAACCAGTTTGGGTCAGTGGATAGAGCGCTGGTCTGCAGACTGAAAGGTCCCAGGTTCAATTCCGGTCAAGGGCATGTATCCTGGGTGCGGGCACATCCCCAGTAGGGGGTGTGCAGGAGGCGGCTGATTGATGTCTCTCTCTCATTGATGTTTCGTTTCTAACTCTCTATCCCTCTCCCTTTCTCTCTGTAGAAATTCAATAAAACATATATATATATTTTAAATATCCAACTCTTTAGAACTCCATTTATCATCCTGATTTTCTAAATACAATTTCTAATTTGTCTATGCTCTCTAAGCATTCTGTCCAGAACTTAACTGAAATCCAGATGAAGTCTGATTACCAATACAATACAATATTAGATTGTCTGATAATAAGCTTACAGTCCATTAAAATTTCTAAATTTATTCATAAATGCAGATTTTAAGCCACATCTTCACTATTAAATATTTAGGAAATGTGTATCATATTTCTTTCAAAAGCCAAAACGGAGTGAGAGGAAGAGAGAGAGAAGATAAGCTAATAATAGCACATCATGGTAAGCAATATGATAGAATTAAGCAAATAGCAGGAGACAAAATTTAAAGAAGAAAGGAAGTCAGGAAGAGCTCCTCAGAGCGCTCTTTAACTGAGTAGTCCTGAAGGACAAGTATGAGGTAAGTACAGAGGAGAAAGAAGAAGGGAACATTCTAGGAAGTAGAACATAGATTCCTACAGTAATAACTATGTGTAGAAGAAATCAAGCATGGGCAAGAGCCAAGATATTTAAGAAGTTGTACAAGTAAGGTAAGGGCAAGTTATAATAGAACTTGTATGCTTAGGAGTTTAGAATTCATCATGAAGACAATAAAGAACAATTGAAAAATTTGAGCACAGAATTATTATTTTTAGAAAGACCATTCTGTGGCTGTGAGGAAGAAAGATTGAAAAGAGGAGTGAAAAAATAGAAAGGGGAATGTTAGGGAGGCTAACATAGCTACGCAGGAGATATAGAGGCAAAGAAAACAGGGAATATGTAGAAATATTTAGGAAGCAGAACTCACTAAAATCTAAGGTGATGTTAGATTTTTTTGTACCACTTCAAGTGGTAAAACATTGATACAAGTAGCTGTGGTAAGTTAAATATGTATGTATATTGGAATACCCAGAGCAATCACTAAGAAAACTACTCAGAGAAATACTCAAAAACACCATAGGTAATTTAAATAATGTTCAAATAACCCATAGGCACATAGAAAAGAGAGAGCAGAAGAACAAAATCAGAGGGAACAAACAGAATTAGAAATAAATCCTAATATATAAACACTTTTATCAATTGAAAGAGACCATCAGAATGTAAACCACCAAATTATATGCTGTTGACATGAAATTCACTTTAAATATGACACTCTGGAGGGACTTGGGTACTGTGCTAAGTGAAATAAGCCATAAGAGAAAGCAAGTATCACATGATCTCACTCATATGTGGGATATAAAGAACAAAATAAACTGATGAACTAAACAAATCTAGAGACACAGAAACATGGAAAAGACTGATGAATCTCAGAGGGAAGGTGGGGATGAATGGATGGTAGGAAGAGATTAACCAAAGAACTTATCTACACTAGTAAAAGAGAAAGATGCAAACTGCTCATACCTTCACGATGCCCACCAGCCAATCAGGAGTGAGTATGCAAATTAATCAACACAGATGGTGCATTAATTTGCATACACAGGTGCTGAGCGGCTGGGGAGAGGGTGGGATGCTTGCATCACCACGAAGGTGATGACGCAGGTGTTCCAAACCACCCTAGCAACTCTGGGCCTCTGGGCAGTGTGGGGAAGGCAGAAAAGTGGCTCCGGGCAGAGCGAAGGCAGAAAGGCAGCTCTGGGCTGGAGCAAAGGCAGTGCCGGCAGCCAGGGAAAGGAAGGCCATTCTTGCATGAATCTTCATGCAACGGGCCTCTAGTATGTATACAAACATAACAAGGACACAGACAAGTATGGTGAAGGCTTGGGGTAGGGGGCGGGAGTGGGCTAGAAAGGGTCAATGGGGGAAAAAAGAGGACATCTGTAATACTTTTAACAATAAAGATAAATTTTTAAAGTTTGATAAAGGTAATTTAAAAGTAAAAAGATGGACCTAGCCGGCATGGTTCAGTGGTTGAGGGTTGATCTATGAACCAGAAAGTCATGGTTTGATTTCCCATCAGGGCATATACCTGGCTTGAGGGCTCGATCCCCAGTAGAGGGCATGCAGGAGGCAGCTGATCAATGATTCTCTCTCATCACTGATGTTTCTATCTCTCTCTCTCCCTTCTCTGAAATCAATAAAAAAAAATATATTTTTTTAAAAAGTAAAAGGATGAAAAAAGACACACAATGCAAAAAACTAATTAAAAAAAAGCTGAAGCCCGACTGGTGTGGCTCAGTTGGTTGAACCTTGTGCCATGTACCTAAAGGCAGCTGGTTCAATTCCTGAACAAGGCACAAGACCAGGTTGTGGCCCAATTCCTGGTAGGGGGCAGCCAATTGATGGTTTTCTTATCAATGTTGCTATCTCGCTCTCTCTTTCTCTGAAATCAATAAAAACATATTAAAAAAGAAGCTGAAGTGGTTGCATTAATATCAAAGTAGATCCAGAACAAAGGAGGATATTAAATACATAATGATAAAAGAGTTATTCACCAAGGAGACATAAAAATTCTAAATGTGCATACACCCAACAAAAAAGCTTCAAAATATATAAAGCAAAACTGACATAATTGAAAAGAAAGAAGTTAGGCATTTTAATACCTCTATCTTCACAATCAATACAACCATTAAATCGAAAATCAGCAAAGATATAAATCTAAGTTGACTGGTTTCTAGCCTGGGTGACTGAGTAGATAGATAGAAGTGTCACTCATCAAGTGAGAAACACTACATTTTGATTCTGATTTGCCTCAGAAAACTTTCAAACATGAAAACAAAGATGTCCATCATTTAGTGAGCACCTAAAGAAAAGGTGATCCAGAGTGTAGACTCTTGAGCCAGAATGATAGTTTGAAGCCCATCCTCTCCACTCCAACTAGTGATTTTGAGAAAATTACTCCCTGCATCTGTTTCTTAATCTGTAAAAGCTAGATAACAATGGATTTTGACTCCAGAATTGTCCCATAAGATTTGTCGTGAAAATTAAGTGGGTTAATAATACGTTAAGTCCTCAGGACAGTGCCTAAGGACAATGCCTAGTACAGAGTAAAGTACTCTAGATATGGCTGCAATTATTAATTCTATATGCAAAACTTCTTGCAGTGTTGAAGATAAGAGATAAGAAAGACACAATCTTATTTAAATTATTATGAAAGCCTAGAGCTTAGGAAAGAGGTAGAGATTTAAAAAAAAAAAAGCATGTATTTCTTTGTAAATGAGGTCAGAGGTCAAGTGGTAAACAGCTTTAAAAAAAGAGTATATATGATATACATGCTGGATTGAATCAGAAAGGGTACTTAATAACTAGTAAAAAGATAAAGGGGTCTAGGACATTTCTAGAAATGCTAATGGAATGAAAACCGGAAAAAAAACCAAAATATAGAAGGCAGTGATAATAAAGGATTAGAAAGACAGAGCAATGTACTTCATTTAAGAACAATGAAAAATGAACAATCAGTTTCAGAGCAAAATAACTTTGCAAACATTGCTTAAACTATCCCTCTCTCATAAATACCATTTCACGTTAGCATACTAGATATGTGAAGAGACTTACAATAAATACACTTATTAGTTTCTTTTTAACCTGGCCTCCCACCAAATTTATTTGACTATAAAACTCCCTTTTTAAGTTCTTTCTACCAACATCATGAAGAACTAGTGTTGTTTCCATGGAACTAGATCTTTTTCTCAATGAAGTCTATCTACTAATTATTAACCTCTGAGTAAGAGCTTTCAAATAAATACAAATCTACTTAACAAAAGCCTTATAGTGTCAATTTTTCTCCATCTTATCCACAAGACCACAGTGAAACTCTCAACTTGCTGATATGCAGAACAAGTAATCTACAAATTTACCTTGATCATTCATACTATCCATTATCGTCATTAATTTCTTTAGCCTTGCCATTGACTCCTGTTCATTTCCTTTGCTCATAAAATCTGTTCCAAAACCAGGGATCATCCCCTAAAACAGACATATTTAAACATAAAATCAATAATAGCTTGAGATGAATTATTCCGAATGTTGGCATTTAATTATTGGTTTTAATACTAATGCTAAGTTTTTAAAGTATATATTTTTACCCAAATATTAAGAATAATTAAAGCAAGTACATCTGTTGTTAGAAATTTTAATGAAAAACAAAACAAGTTAGAAAAAAAAATTTTTAGGATAACTAACCAAGATTTGACTGAAGGGGCCCATTTTCATAATATTTTGAAATTGTTCATACATGTCTCGCAACGTAAACTGACCTGAAATACAATGTGAGTCAGATATATTAGAGAATGTACATTTCATTTTATAAAACTAATATTTTCTTTCATTATGGGTTCATCTTGAAGCACACTTACAAAATATCCAATCAATAAATAGTCACTGTGCAAGATCCTGGGATGAATTCAATAAAGAATATACAAATACACAGATCCTATGCTAGAGAAGCTTACATTCTACCAGAGAAAATGGAATAAAAAAAATATACAGGACACTTGAAAACAAGGCAGATAAACTATACCCACCAGGATGACTAAATTAAATTGTCAGATGTCTGAAATTTAAAATGATTTGCATATAAATCATCTAAGTAAACATTTCAGGAACTGGCTTTAGTAATAGACTTATCATTTCAAACAAATAATTAGTTTTATTAAAAAAAGAAAGTAATAAAAGATATTCTGAGATTAAAATGCTTTTGGCTCCTTATATACCATGTTTCAACTTCTCTATAAGTGCTTCATTGTCATCCAACTTCAACTCATTGACTTTGTCTATCAGTCCTTCAATGTCACCCATACCTATAATATGCAAAAAAGTAAAATTAACAACTAATAGCATACCTTACTTTACATTACACAGAATACATGCACATACATAATAATCCTGGGAGATAGGCAGATCTGTTATTTCTATTTCACTTTATAAGTGAGAACTGAAGCTAGAAAGATTAAGTGACAAAGCAGGGTTGCCAACACAGGATTTAATTCCAAATTCCATATTCTTTATATCAGCTGGAGACATTATAAAAGTTTTATTGCCATTTTCACTGCTATTAGTACAACCACATATTTTTGTACTCTACAACTTTTCCAAAAAACTTGCCATCTAATAGCTAATGTTAACATTCTAACCACAAGAGCCAAAACTGATTTGGCTCAGTGAATAGAGCGTCGGCCTACGGACTGAAAGGTCCCAGGTTCGATTCCGGTCAAGGGCATGTACCTTGGTTGCGGGCACATCCCCAGTAGGGGGTGTGCAGGAGGCAGCTGGTTGATGTTTCTCTCTGCTCCATGTTTTTCTCTCTCATCAATGTTTCCCTAGAAATAATCAATAAAATATATTTAAAAGAAAACAAAACAAAACAAAAAACATTCTAACCACAAGAAGTAAATAATCACCATCCCTATTTTACAGATGAGGAAGATAAATCACAGAAGGACATGATTTTCCTGAACTAATTAGGAGTGGACAAAATTAAAACTCTAATCTGTCCTAAAGATCCATGCTATTTCTTGGAGATTTTTGTGTATTCTACCATCATACATACCAAGAAGTTTGCTGATGAAAGGCTGTGTTTTAAAAGGTTCAAAGTCATCTATATGTTCCCCTGTACCAATGAAAATAATCGGGCTTTTTGTGGCAGCAACTCTGCAAAAAGAAAACATAAAAGGAATACAAATTTCTTGCATATTTCAAAGCTAATTAGACAGAGGAACATAACTGAAATTTCTTTTAACTAGTTAAAACAAAACTATGTATCAAAGGGGCTCCAAATTTTGTTCCTATTTAAACTTCTTTCATAGATTATATTAGGTCCACTATTGAAATATATTTTAAATGATCAATAAGAAATCTGCAGCCCTAACCAGTTTGGCTCGGATAGAATGTCGGCCTGCAGACTAAAGGGTCCCAGGTTCGATTCTAGTCAAGGGCATGTACCTTGGTTGCAGGCACATCCCCAGTAGGGAGTGTGCACGAGGCAGCTGATCTATGTTTCTCTCTCACCGATGTTTATAGCTCTCTATCCCTTTCTCTTCCCCTCTGTAAAAAAAAAGAAAAAGAAAAAAAAAAGGGAGAAACCAAGATGGCGGCATAGGTGAACACCTAAACTGCTGCCTCGTACAATTTCAAAACTACAACTAAAAGACAGAACAGACATCATCCAGAACCACAGGAAAGCTGGCTGAGTGGAAATTCTACAACTAGAAGGAAAGAGAGGGACTCACGGAGACTCAGAGGAGCTGTAAAAAGCTGAGGTACGGAGACACATGCTGGAGTGCCTGGCTGGCTTTCTCTGGTGGGAGGGAGATGGAGACTCCCAACTGCACTGAACCCCTTATCCTACAGAACTGAACCCCAGGTCCGGGCAAGACTCATACTGAGGGAGTTTGGACCGTGAAAAGGGAGAAATGCTCAGAAATTTAGGAGAGTCGCGAAAGAGCAGAGGTCTGGGGGTGCGCACACCTCTGCAGACAGAAGAGGGACTGCTGATTGTGCTGCTGGCTTTCTCTAGTGAGCAGAAGACAGAGCCTCCCAACTGCGCCACTTCTAACTCCAATGAACACCAGTTTCGGGCAAGAGCCCAGACTCATATGGGTCCCGGAGCGCAGGGGAGCCGGAAAGGCAGTGGTCTAGGGGCACCACGAGCGTGCACACAGGTATGGCTCCAGTGATTACTGAGAGACATGTGAGACCTAGGGGCCACATAGGGTGGGGCTGACTGGAAGGCAAGGTGGTCCACTAAGCCCTGAGACTCCACCCCACCTAAGCTAAACAGAGAGGCTTTTGCAGTTTTGCAAGTCTTGTATCATAAGGATAATTCTAACACAGAAGTTCTCCCAGCATAGTGAAAATGTGGAAACAAAGGAACAGATCACAAATGAAAGAAATGGAGGAAAACAAATGACTGGATATAGAGTTCAAAACCACACTTATAAGGTTTTTCAAAAATTTCCTAGAAAAGATGGATAAATTAAGCAAGACCCAAGAGGAGATAAAAAGAACCAACTAGAGGTGAAAAAGAACCAACTAGAAATTAAACATACACTGACTGAAATAAAAAATATTATACAGAGACCTAACAACAGACTAGAGGAACACAAGAATCAAGTCAAAAATTTGAAACATAAAGAAGCAGAAAACACTGAACTGGAAAAGCAAAAAGCAAAAAGAATCCAAAAATGTGAAGATAATGTAAGGAGCCTCTGGAATAACTTCAAGCGTACCAACATCAGAATTATGGGGGTACCAGAAGAAGAGAGAGAGCAAGATACCGAAAACCTATTTGGAGAAATAATGACTGAAAACTTCCCACATCTGGTGAAAGACATAGACTTACAAGTCCAGGAGGCACACAAAACCCTAAATAAAAGGAATCCACAGAGGACTACACCAAGACATATCATAATTAAAATACCAAGAGCAAAAGACAAAGAGAGAATATTATAAGAAACAACAGAAAAACAATTAATTACCTAAAAGGGAGCACTCATAGGATTGTCAGCTAATGATTTCTCAACAGAAACTATGCAGGCCAGACGGGAGTGGCAAGAAATATTCCCACTGATGAATAGCAAAACCTACAACTAAGATTACTCTACTCAGCAAAGCTATCATTCAGAATTGAAGGTCAGATAAAGAGCTTCACAGATAAGAAAAAGCTAAAGGAGTTCATGAACACCAAACCAGTATTATATAAAATGCTGAAAGGTACTCTTTAAGAAGAGGAAGAAGAAAAAGATAAAGATAAAAATTATGAACAACAAATACATATCTATCAATAAGTGAATCTAAAAATTAAGTGAATTAAAAATCTGATGAACAGAATAAATTGGTGAATATAATAGAATCAGGAGCACAGAAAGGGAGTGGACTAACAATTGTCAGGGGGAAAGCGGTGAGAGGGGTGCAGGGAGAGACTAGACAAAAATCATACAACTATGGATGAGGACAATGTGGGGGGAGATAAGGGTAGAGTTGGGAGCCGGGTGGAAGGGAGCTATAGAAGGAAAAAAAAGAGAAACAAATGTAATAATCTGAACAATAAAGATTTAATTAAAAAAAAAAAGAAATATGTAACTATGTGTGTTCACGCGTGCGCTTGCGCATGCGCGCACACACCATATAAGCCTAAGATATAGAACAAGAGCATTAATGATACTTACGCACTGAGTGCACCACCTCCTTTTGCATGGCCATCAAGTTTTGTCACTATTACTGAGGCTACATCAACTTTATCTTTAAAAGCCTTAGCTTGGGCTTCACAGGCCTGCCCAATGGAGGCATCCATCACATAAACAATGTTATCAGGT
Organism: Lasiurus cinereus; assembly: GCA_011751065.1. NCBI lineage: Eukaryota > Metazoa > Chordata > Mammalia > Chiroptera > Vespertilionidae > Lasiurus > Lasiurus cinereus. The sequence continues at coordinate 474,911 of JAAGEH010000032.1, read as the reverse complement.
TGCTAGAAAATTTAAATAGAAAAGATACATATTTTTCCTGATCTTCAGCAATTTCATCATTAGAAGCTATATCAAATATTTATTATAAATAATTATTCATCCAAACAATAAATATTTATTGAGGGAGTATTATGTATTAGGCACTATTTAGGTCCTAAGAAAAAGAAATGAATAAGAAAATCCTTGTCCTAGTGCAACTTACATTCTAGTCAGAGGAGACTGATAATAAATAGGTGTATAACAACTAAACTGGGATAGAGAATATCAGTTTTGAGGTGAGGGAGACTTCTTAAAGGTAGGGTAGTCAGGGAAGGCCTCTAGGGAGGTAAACATTTGGGCCACGTCCTGAATAAACAGAAAAAAGTTATACAAAGATCTGTAAGATTAACACTGTAGGCAAAGAGAAGAGTAAAAGTAAATCAGAGAAAAAGAAAAAGTAGAACAATGCCCATGAAAACCAAACTGAATAAAATATAGGTGAGACTATTTCTCTTCGCTGTGCTTAACTAGGTCAAAATATTGGCATAGTTAAAAAGAAACTTATTATAATAAACCAAAGAATTATAGTCTTCACCCAGTGGCAAAACATGGGTTTGTAATGTGTGCTATAGATTATCTATAAACTGCTTCTTCTTCCCAAATTACTTCCATCAAAATTCTATAGAGAAACTAAGTGATGATTAATATTTTTAAGGGCCTCACTTTGAAAATTCTAAAGTAAATGTTTCTAATTTAATTTAAGTATTTACAGAAAGGAAATGCAATAGTTATTAAAGGTTAATTCCTGAATTTTTTTTTCTCATACATACTAATAAGATGAATGAGATTGGTAATGATTTTTCTGATATTTGCTTATGAAAATTTCGTATTTAATATAGAGAAGATAAAGTGATTTTCAAACAGATAGAGGTACCCAAGAAAAAAATAAAGTACTTGGAACCTGTCTTATAGGCAAAAAATAATTTATACAGGTCATAAACTCAATCAGGGTTTACAACTAACTTAACCAAAGACTTCATAATGTTAAAATAAAGCTACTTACTATAGCATTAGCAACTTGAAGCATTTCTTCAAACAAAGAGTCTTCTTGTTTATGACGACCACTTGTATCAACAATAATAATTTCAAAATTTTCATTTTTGAATTTCTCCACTCCTTCAGAGGCAATGATAACAGGATCCATTTCTGTATAGCTATTTAACATGGATAAATGATTTAACAATCAACACCAAAACTTCCTTTAATTTATTATGGAAAAGTCATAATGATCTCAATTTCAACTTAGAAGAATAAAACCTAATAAGTATTACATATAGCAATTTACTTCCAGATCAGCATAAAGTGGTATCCAGTTTCCCAATTACAAAAAATTGTCTGATTCTGGTGTATGTCTCTCTTGAATAAGTTGTTTCCTTCAATTTTTAAAAATACAGTAATTGAATTTATATTACCTAGTGTTTCACACGCTTTTAATACCTTTTGTAAGCATTATAAAAACCATTAAATGTTCCTATAAGGTATGACTTTTATAAGCATTCGTCATTGTTTATTAAATAAATGTCCTATTGTTGGTCATTTAAGGTTTTTCTCATTTCTTGATATTAAACAAATAGCCAATATGAGAAACATATTAATGTTGCTTCTTTGAAAGTGATAATACACCCCTACAGATTGACCTTAAATAAATTGGTCTGACCGCTCAGACTTTTGGTCTTTAAAACAAAAATATCCTCCACAATGTTTAATTTCCTTCCTATTGCACTACAGTTTTACAATCCTCAAAAATATTTCACTTTAAAAGTAAAAAAAAATGAGATCAAATTTTAATTTGTATTCTCTTGATTAGTGGAACTTTTTATACAGATCAATACAGGCAAATGAAAAGACATAATCTAAAAAAATTTTTTTTCTCCTAAAATAACAACAACACAGTGTAGAAAATATACTTAGTAAGAATACATATGAGATTTAAAAGAAGGAAATTACTAGTTTGGACATAAAAATCGTTTTTAACAAAAAAGATATAACAGATTCCTAAAAGGAACTATACAAATACAGTAAAGATGTCAGTTCTCCCCTAAATTAACTGATTTCAATGGAATATATTTTAAATGATCAATAATCTTGGGTGATTTTTCTTTTTGAAATTTAATAAAAAATTCTAAAATTTATCCAGAGCAATTAGGTGGTTAGAATAGGCAAGAAAATGTTGATAAAGAAAATACAGATTAGTTACTACCAGATATTTTAAATATAAGATACAATTAAAATTTATAAATGTGTAAAAAAATATGATCAGATATGTTCATAAGGAAAGTGCTTAAAATTTACATACATACAAAAGAATACAATGATGTCATAAAAAAGAATTACCTTAAACAATATATTGTCTGTAACAGAATTACTAAGATACCATTTTCTTAGAATTTGTTTTAATGAATAACATACATAGAAAAATCAAATAATCAACTCAATGAATTTTCACAAAGCAAACGCATCAAGATCAGGAAACAACATAACTAGCAACCTCACTCCCTCCCAGTAATAATCACTATCTTGTCTTAAGATCCCATTTTTAATCAACTCTATAGTGGCATATTCACATACAGTAAAATGCACTACTTTAAATGTTCATTTTGATGAGTTTGACAAATTTATAGAACTCATATAACCATTACCACAGCAATGGAGGAACAAAGCACTGTAAGAGTCCATTTTAATTTAAGATTATCTATATCCATCCATCCATCCATCCACCCACCTACCCACCCACATACCTATCTATCTATATCTGTGTGTTAATTTGATTTGTAAAGATAATGAAATCAAGCATAGAGAGACACGCTAAAAACTGTTAACTAGGAAGTGAAACAGTAAATTCACTTCTTTAATTTAAAACTTTTAATTAAAATAGTGGTTTGTTTTTTCTTAAAAAAGACCTACCACCTCCCCCAACATATACTATACATAAATTTAACATTGCAGATATAGTTCAAGTTCTTCCCCAGTCCAATTCCCTTCAGCTCTCCAAGAGGAAACAATGCTCACTAATATGTTTTTTAAGGTAACATGAATAAAGGAGAGATTATTTAATAAATGGTACAGAGATTACTGGTTAAAAAGTAATACTCCAGCTTTGGTCAAAAGTTCAAGTAATTATCAGAGCTATTATATCATTTGCAAATTTTGAACCCTACAGATATAACATTTTATCATCACTTGACCTTTTTTAAAAAATATATTTTTATTGATTTCAGAGAGAAAGGGAGAAGGAGAAAGAGAGAAACATTAATGATGAGAGAGAATCATTGATTGGCTGCCTCCCCTATGCCCCCCACTGGGGATCAAGCCCGCAACCCAGGCATGTGCCTTTGAATGGAATTGAATTGGGAACCCTTCAGTCCATAGGCTGATGCTCTATCCATGGAGCCAAACCAGCTAGGGTTCCCTTGAGTTTTAAAACTATGTGAGAAAGAGTCTTTATCCTAAAATTAAAATACCTACTATTTTTCATTAGTCTATTTATTAGAAATTATTAAAAAATAACTAAAAGAAAAAAAATTAAAGAGCATATATAGCCCAAGTTCACTAGCTTTTTTGGTCAGCCAAAAAGTAGAAGGTAATGACTATCAACAAATATTCAATATTTAATTACCTCAAATTTTAGCTTCTTTAAACTTTCTTCCTGAAGGTATTATAAACCATTTACATGAATAATGTTAAGAAAAATGCAATTGTCTCAAATCCTCCTAAATTCAATTTAGACTTGTTTCTTTTCATTAATCTTTCTAACATATACAAACTACCTAACTCAGTTGTCAGCAAACTCATTAGTCAACAGAGACAAATATCAACAGTACAAGAATTGCAATTTCTTTTGAGAGCCAAATTTTTTAAACTTAAACTTCTTCTAACGCCACTTCTTCAAAATAGACTTGCCCAGACTGTGGTATTTTGTGGAAGAGCCACACTCAAGGGGTCAAAGAGCCACATGTAGCTCGAGAAGACGCAGTTTGCCGACCACGGACCTAACTGAATAGCAATGTATAAAATGAAGACAGCAATGATCAGAATCTCTGATATGTGTATAGATTATAAAACATTTTAAGATGATCAATTTAAAAAAAAATTGGAGGAAGAGAAAGAGAGATAGAAAGAGAGATGTCTATTTGTTGTTCCACTTATTTAGGTATTCATTGTTGTTTCTTGTATGTGTCCTGACCAGAGATCAAACACTCTAACCGACTAAGCTACTCGGTCAGGCAGATCATCAAACTTTTTTAAATAATGTACTAAAGAAACGGACAGTATGAAATTCACCACTGTGTATTTAAATGATGAGTGCTTTAGAGAGATCTTAAAAGAAACAATAGGAATAGAGAGAAACAGAAGGAGTTCAGAAAGTATGCAAAGGCAGAATGATAAGCATGCAAAGCAGAATTAAAAACTAAACAATTTCTACTCTAATCTATCAGGTTGAGTCAGAAGAATTATGTTATAATAATAAAACTCACCAATTTATTAATTATATTCCTACTTTGTTCCAGAAAGAATTTAAACTTATAAGTATATATTAGTATATATTAAAATGTGACTAGATAACATAAAAATAGACAAGATGAGGCACTTGAGTATCAAAATAAAAAACAAAAACTTACCTTCCATAGAATGGAATTCTTGCTTTTGTAGCATTCTGTTTTAGTTGGTCAAAAGCCCCTACGAGATAAAGAGTTAATGAATCCTCAAACTTAAAAATAAAAGTTACTGGAAACAAAATTTCAAATTTCAACAAATTACCTGCTCTGAATGTGTCTGCACATATCAAACAGGTCTTCCAACCTTTCCTCTGGTAATAATAAGCTAACTGGGAAAGGAAGATTAAAAAACATATAATATCAATAAATATACATTATTATGTATATAATTTTTACTGTTTATCCTAGTTATTTACTTAAGGAATTAAGTAAAATTACCCATATTCTCCTGAGTAATATTATTAAATTTTTGAATACAGTAACTTTTCTAGAGTTTAAATCCTAACTGTCATACAGTCACATTCAAAGGATGTAAGAAGATCAAGCAATAAATGACTATCATAAAAAATGTTAATTACAATTAGTATTAATAAAGTAAAAATAATAACATAATCTTCTAAGAAATAATCCTTTATTTTTTTCTAAGCTTTAAGATAGCTGAAGTTTGTAAAACTAAACATGGTAACAAAGTTGAGGCACCCAATTCTGGAAGAAAGTGTAGTATAATGAATTAAAAATTAGCATAGTTTAATTCATTCTGTAACCTTGAGGTGTGGGAAACTATGAGACGCTCGAGTCACAGTAAACTGGTGGGTCGTGTGAAGCCGGCCTATCCGCGCGATTACTCGTATCTCAACTGTTGTTCTTATTTCAAAGCAAAAATCGCTCGCTCGATGGCTCCTATCTCAAAAATCTCATATGTTAGGACACTCGTATCTCGAGGTACCACTGTACTAATAATCTATACTAATAAAAGGATAATATGCAAATTAGTCACGACACCCTCACAGTAACAACCACACAGCAGGCTACATGGATTGACCAAGCTGGCAGGAGGATCAGTGAGGGACGACCAAATGACTGACCAGCAGGCTGTGTGGGGTGACCAGGCCAGCAGGGGGGTGCAGTAAGGGGCAACCAGGCCGGCAGAGGAGGGCAGCCCCCCCCCCCCCGCCCGCCCGCCCGCCCCCCCCCCCCCCCCGGCGGGTGGCAGTTAGAGGCAATCAAGCCAGCAGAGGGGAACAGTCAGGGGCAACCAGGCCGTGGGGATGGGGACAGTTGGGAGCAACCAGGCCAGCAGGGGGGGCACTTAGGGATGATCAGACTGGCTAGAGGAGGCAAGGAAGGGCAACCAGGCTGGTGGTGGGGAGGGGTAGTTAGGGATAATCAGGCAGGCAGGCAGGTGAGCAGTTAGGAACCAGCAGTCTCAGATTGTGAGAGGGATGCCCCCTGTGAGATCAGGCCTAAAATGGCAGTTAAGACATCCCCCGAGGAGTCCTAGGTTGAAGAGGGTCCAGGCTGGGCTGAGGGGATACCTCCCCCTGCACCATGCACAAATTTCATGTACCAGGCTTCTACTCTCTCTGTATAAAAGCCTAAGTGGCTGAATGACTGAACAATTGGTCGCTATGACATGCACAGGGGACAGATGCTCAACGCACAGGATCGGGCTCCCTCCTGTCTGGATTGGGCCTGTAGGGATCAGGTTCCTTCCAATCTGGATTGGACCAAAACTGACATCCCCCAAGGAGTCCCAGATTGCAAGAAGGCGTAGGCCGGCCGAGAGACCCCACTGGTGCATGAACCCATGCACCAGTCCTCTAGTGTAAAATAAAGATCTATATTATGCTGGATGTGACAGTTTTGAGCCATGGGAGATAAGGTAAACTTTGCTTTTTTTCCACTAAAAAATCATATACTCACCTCCTTAAAGGACCGGAAGTTTTAATGGTAAAAGAAATAACAGTTATATAGAAACTAGAGGCCCGGTACATGAAATTCATGCCCTCAGGTGGGTTTCTCAGCCTGGCCTGTGCCTGGGACCCCTAGCTCCTTACCACCCACCTGCTTGCTGTTCCTTACCACTTGGCTACTGCCTCTGTTCCTGTGCTTGCCAGCCTTGAACCAGTCTTCTGGCTGAGTGGTGCTCCCCCTGTGGGAGTGCACTGACCACCAGGGGGCAGCTCCTGCATTGAGCATCTGACCCCTGGTGGTCAGTGTGCATCATAGAGACTGGTTGTTCTAATGATCAGTCAATTTGCATATTAGGCTTTTATTATATAGGATCTGTCTTTTTTTTTTTTAATATATTTTATTGATTTTTCACAGAGAGGAAGGGAGAGGGATAGAAAGTCAGAAACATCGATGAGAGAGAGACATCGATCAGCCGCCTCCTGCACACCCCACACTGGAGATGTGCCCACAAGCAAGGTACATGGCCCTGACCGGAATTGAACCCAGGACCTTTCAGTCCGCAGGCCGACGCTCTATCCACTGAGCCAAACCTATCCACTGAGCCAAACCGGTCTCAGCGGATCTGTCTTTCTTACAAAAAGCAATCACAAGTGTCCTGGCTGGTTTCACTTAACAGATAGAGCGTCAGCCTGCAAACTAAAGGGTCCAGAGTTGATTCTAGTCAAAGATACAGGCCTGGGTTGTGGGCTTAATGCTCACTGGAGGGCATGAAGGAGGCAGCTGATCAATGATTCTCTCTCATCACTGATGTTTCCAACTCTTTGTCCCTCTCCCTTCCTCTCTGAAATCAATTAAAAAAATACTATTTTTAAAAAAAAGCAATCACAAGAGAAACTATGGGTTTACTTTTTCTTATCCTACAAAAAGCTATTACAAATATAGAATAGATACATCAAGTAATACAAAACTGAAAAGCAACAATACTATAAAGCTTGATTTAACATAAAATTTGATTTTTTACAAAACTATCTTCTCTATGACTTTATTTTAAAGTTAATTATAATTTACCTTAGAACATGTGGTAGTTTTTCCACTCCCTTGCAATCCAACAAACATGATCACATTCTGTTTTCCTTTAGTAGGTGTCCATGCTTTAACTCCAGGGTCTACAAGCTATATCCCCAAAAGGAAATAAATAGAAAATCAGGTTAACATATACTTGCATTCAAAGCATCTCTCTTCAAAACTTTTAAATTGTAAAAGTAATTTAAGGATATTTTTATAAAATGCAACCATTATTCTACCATTCTAATACAACTCTATTTCCCTTTGTACATCCAGTGAAATTTAAGAACTTAAAATAATGCATTGTGAAGTCATAAGCAAGCCTATACTGCCAAACCAATTCAGAGTAAGGATCTCAAAACATTTTTTAGGACAAAGTAGAGTGTGAATGAAATGTGAGACTGAGTTTGAGCCAAAGGAGCAATTGACATCAGCACTGCAGAAATATGAAAACATATATACAGGCCACATATGAATTTTTAAATTTCCAATAGTGACATTTAAAAATGCAAAAACAATTGATATTAATTTTAATATTTTATTTAACCCAATACACCCAAAATATTAACATTTCAGCATGTGGTCTATACTTAAATAAGATATTTTATATTTCCTTTTTCTATAGTAGGTCTTCAAATTTGGCAAGTGTTTCATACTTACATCTCAATTTGAATAGCCAAATTATAAAAGTGCTCAATAACCACATGTGGCAAATGGCTTAAATATTGAGACAGCACCTATCTTTACATCCAATTTGACAAATGTTTATATATGAACAAAATTAAAAATTACATGTGAAAGACGTTCCAAGTCAGTCAAATGTCAAATTTTCCAAAGCCAAAGATCTACTGTTCTATAAATTAGTTATATTTAGAGGGTTAGTAAAAAATAATCACCATTTTTTAATTAGTCAGTGGAAAATTAAGGTTCACACATGAACAGTCCCCAAACTAACAAGCATGAGGTATCTTTAAAGTTTATTAAAAAAAAATAAAAATTCATTTGTAAGTCAGTTGTTTGGGAGTTTAAAACATAGATCTCTATCCTATGGTTTAAAAGACTAATATGCTAAGTGTCCAGTTATCTGTTCAACAAATCAAAGCATAATATGCTAATGATATGCTAAGGCTGCTCAACCACTTATTATGATGTGTACTAACCACCAGGGTACAGACAGTCGACCGGTTGACCAGCCACTATGATATGCACTGACCACCAGGGGGCAGATGCTCCCACTGGTAGTTTAGCTTGTTGCTGGGGTCCAGCTGATTGGAACTGAGCAAGAGGGGTCGGACATGCCCTGGAGCTCTCTCATGGTCCCTCCCTGGCTGGTCAACCTCCTGTGTCCCTCTCTGGCCCTGATCGTGCACCGGTGTGGTCCCTCGGCCTGGCCTCTGCCCTCTCGCTATCTGAGTTAAGGAACTCTACCTTCCTCTGAGTGCACAAATTTTGTGCACCAGGCTTCTAGTATAATAAAGCCATAACAGTAATTAATGTGGCAAACTATGTGTATAAAAAGTTTTAATGAAACATTATTGCACCCATACTGTTTTTGTGCTACAACAGCAGAGCCGAGTAGTTGAAACAGAAATCATATGGCCACAAAGCCTAAACTATTTAGTCCTTAAGAGAAAGTTTTCCAAGCTCATGCTAAAAGACAGCATAAAAGTCACATAATCCATATTACACCTGAATTTGGAAGAAAGCCATGTTGTAGAGAAAATAGGAAAAGAACACATATTTTGCCTAGCCTTATTAAGCGAACTTCTGAAATAGGCAAAAATCTATCTTAAATATAAATCCACTCCTTTTAGAAAACTAATGCTATCCTACATTTACCTCCATCCTCTATATCTCATGGCCAAATGAGCTCTCTATGAACCTATTTGGAACATATGCATTTTACTGAATTATTATTTTATAAATCTATTCTTCCAGCTGCACTCTACAATAACAGTCCAGAAATTTTTAGTCTCAGGATTCCTTTATAATCATGGTAGTTGGTAAAGGTTAGTGCAGTGTGGAATATGAAACCCTAAGAACTTTTTTCCCCCTCTTAACTTTCAAACTCTATTATAGCAACTTTCAACCTTTTTCATCTCAGGGCACACATAAACCAAGTACTAAAATTCTGTGGCATACCAAAAAATATATTGTACTTTTTTGCTGATCTGACAAAAACAAAAAACAAAACAAAACAAAACAGGTATAATTTTGATTCATTCATCCCAGACAGTTGTTGTTGTACTGATTTTTGTCATTTTTTAATATGATAACCTAAGGGAAAAGAGGTCAGTGCCCCTGGACTAAATAGTCAGATACTGAATGTTTTAAAAATTCTTGTAGCACACCAGTGTGCCATTGCAGTTGAAAATCGCTGCTCTATTACATTAAAATCTGTCATTGTACCTTGCACTTCGCCTGGATCTTACATTGTTATCATGATTTTCTAATATCATACATTAGTCATTTTGAAAATATTGGGATTCACATTCACTATATAACATCAAATAATTTAATTTATTAATATGAATACTAATCGCATCAGAAAAGTAAGTATTGGAACACTGTCAAACTTAAGGTAAAGATACAAGTTTCTAGTTTTCACTTGAAAATTTGAATTTTATTGCTGGCCACAATATTGTTAGTTATTTGCCTTAAAGTGACAGACTTACTTTATTTACTTTGAAGAAAATATTTGCTAAATACCCAAGTCTGAATAACCAGACTACCTATTTGTTGTATATTCATATAAAAATGGTGATGCAGAAAAAAGTGGCTTACAATCAAATAATCACACATGTGCTTTCTTCAAGTCAACCATCAAATTTCAATATGCAGCAAAAGGGCTTTCTGCATATTTCCCATTTCATCACACAAAATCTTACAAAGACTTGTATATACTCAAGGGTCAAGATTTAGTACAACTAATAATTTCTATTGTTCCATCAAGGGCATTCTTAAATGAAACTGGCAATTTATTTATTTATTGCAAATATGTGGTAGTAAACAGTACAATGTATAATTTGGTACCAATGCTTTGAAATGCTTTGATTTACTCACAACTGCTTTTGCACCCTCAAATACCAACACAGTAAAAGAGACAAAAAAGGCAAATAATGTCTTCGTGTTACTGTGAAAATAATTTGACCTTACTTTGAACATCACTGCTCTGGACCATGAGCACCAGTCTTGCTCATTTCTGTTATCAGCAGCATTTAGCACACTGCTTAGAATAAGGCAGATACTCAATAGTAAATGTTATTTTAATAAAGCACGTAATACTCCAGAATCGCCTATAGAAGCCAGGCTCTAAAATTAACAATTTTCACTTATCCTGTGCTCATCTCAGGTGCTAGATGAAAAGCAATCTGGAAATAATGTGAGCATCACTGCACAAGGAATTTGGAGATCAGACCTAGGTCTGCCACCAACTAGCTGTCTTACTTTTCTCAACTGCAACTGAGAAGTGTGACTAGATACATACTCTGATTCCTTCCCTCTGAATTTCCTTTTTTATTAATTAGTCTACAGGACTAAATTGAAATGACATAGCCATCTGAGAGAACTAGACTTTCTCCAAGTGCTAATCAGCTCTGCAGGAACCAAAGGAGTAAATGAAACAAATCACACAACATAGAGAAAAATACCAGAAGACCACTAGCATACATCTGTTGCTCTTTAAAAAGAAAAAAAAAAGACTTTAGTTCCTTCTCCCTTCTCTCCCCCTACCATTAGATTGCATACATATTTATTAAAGCTCTAAAGATTTCACCATAATTTTCATGACAGCAGCAGCAATATTAGTTCTAAGGTGAGGCAGAGTAATAGGCTATATTTACTCATGTAAAATAAAACTTTGTTAATCCAAAATTGCTCACATCTAGGCAAGAGTTGGGATATTTGGCCTTTTCAAAAAGACCACTGTACACAATGAAGAGTGTAGAAAAGAACACTTGCCCTGAAAATAGGCAAAACATGACTTTGAAATTTTTTTTGCAGGAATAGTACTGGACTTCATATCTGTAATCAGAATTTTATATTTAGAAAAGTCTATAATAAAATTAGGCCACTTTAGAAAAGTTAATAATCAATACTTCTAATATAGATGAATAGTCTATAAAAAGCTAAAAAAGTATTCTGAAATAATATTCCTGCTTGTAGTGCTAAGGTATTTTTATCCTTTGAGTCTATAGAGAATCATAGCAGAATCTTGATACACTTTTTACCTTCACAAGTTCTTTAAATACAGCATGCTGAATCATTTTTCTTTTGTTAAGACCAGATGCCATCTCCTCAAGATCAATAGCAGACCTTCATGATGATGGTATTTGGGGATAGGAAGAAGAAGAGTCAATTAAGACACTAAAAAAAGAAGTTCCTCTCCCAAAAAATATAAAAATATTTACTTATTCATATTAATAGCCTTTAACATGCATATAATTACTACAGATTCAAAAGCCTATACTATAAAGAATGTATCAGAATGTATCATGAAATATTAGACATAAGACATTGGTTAGTTTTGGAAGGCTTTTTAAAATTTTTAAATATTAATTTGTCTTCGTATCACTGAAGAGTATTAATTTTATTTATTTTTCTTTCAGCATATATACTTCAGATATATTTAAACCTAGCAGAAAATAAGACTACTTCTCTAGTCCTACATACTTAAATGCTAGTAATACTACATTTATTATCCAATCTGGTAATATGAAAAGGAGGGATGACCTGTGCATATCCAGGGCTAGGATGCAGTTAACTGAGTTCCTTACATTATTCTATGTGCCCTTCTCCAGCCAGTGACCCTCCCTGTGAACAAGATAACCGAGACCAGATATATTTGTACTTCATTCAAATTTGGACAAAGAAACCAAAAGGGAAACAAAAGAGAAGACAATTCTATAATAATAAAAGCGTAGTATGCTAATTACACTGACAGCCGAATGACCTTCCAGACGTCATTCTGGACATCCTTCCAGATGAAGCCATGGCGGCAGGGACCGAGGCAAAGGCAGAGGTGGTTACAGGTGATCAGGTAGGCAGACAGAGTCATTAGGGGTGATCAGGCAGGCAGGCAGAGTGGTTAGGGGTGATCAGGTAAGCATGCAGAGTGGTTAGGGCAATCAGGCAGACAGTGAGCAGTTAGGGGCAATGAGGCAAGTGAACAGTTAGGGGCGATGAGGTAGGCAGGCAGAGTAGTTAGGGGTGATCAGGCAGGCAGGCAGAGTGGTTAGGGGCGATCAGGCAGACAGATGAGTGGTTAGGGGCAATTAGACAAGTAAGAGAGCAGTTAGGGGTGATCATGCAGGCAGGCAGAGGGGTTAAGGGAAATGAGGGAGGCAGGCAGAGTAGTTAGGGGCGATCAGGCAGACAGATGAGTGGTTAGGGGCAATTAGACAAATAGGAGAGCAGTTAGGGGTGATTATGCAGGCAGGGAGAGGGGTTAGGGGAGATGAGGGAGGCAGGCAGGCAGATGAGCCAGTAGTCCTGATTGTGAGAGGAATGTCCAACTGCCAGTTTAGGCCCAATTCCCAATTGGCAGTCAGATATTCTGACTGAGGGGTTCTGAATATGAGAGGGTGTAGGCCGGGCTGAGGGACTCTCCCCGCACCACTGCTGTGTACGAATTTTGTGCACTGAGCCTCTAGTTCTCCAATAATGAAGGAGACTGATTAATGCTTAAGCCTGAAGAGGATAAAATGGCACCACTTTCTATAAAGAATCTGAATTGTTAAAAAGGTTTTATATTAAAATACTATACAGTATATGACTGAATCCATTCAAAGACAGTAGTAAAATGGAAAGAAATCAATAATTAAATGAAAGCCACATGTAATTTATTCTTTAAACAATCATTATGAAAATATACTATACATGCAATCTTCTAAAACATGAGTTCTATTTTTTCCAGTGCTGTATAGCAGAAACCTTTCATGATACAGAATTATTTCTAGTTAGTTTTCTTTATCCCAGAAAACTAAATTTAGTTTTGCCTGTTTTATTACCTAATTAATTGAACTTACTTTACATTTTCTCTTAGTTGCTTCACTAGTTTAATATTAACATCTGCTTCCAATAATGCTGTGCATACTTCTTTTAGCATAGCATTTAATACCTGCAAATAAATACAATTGAAAATGCTTAGTGTATTATTTCCATTTCAATCATATAAAAACAATGGTTGATAAGTAATCATATACTACCATAGCTAAATAAAAACAATATTACATTATTGGGGAAACAAAGTTTTGTTAGCTTTAGAGATATCATCTTATAAAATGTCTAGTCATTTTGTCAAAATAAGACATTCTATATAGTTTTTAAAAAAATATATTTTATTGATTTTTTACAGAGAGGAAGGGAGAAGGATAGAGTTAGAAACATCGATGAGAGAGAGAGACATCTATCAGCTGCCTCTTGCACACCCCCTACTGGGGATGTGCCCACAACCAAGGTATATGCTCTTGACCGGAATCGAACCTGGGACCCTTCAGTCCGCAGACCGACACTCTATCCACTGAGCCAAACCAGTTTCGGTTCTATATAGTTTTACTCAACTAAGTATTAATTGTAATTTTGTTCTGATATTAAAGTAATAAGAAAGATAATACATAAGCCAAAGAAAGTTACTACACAATAGTGTTGCCATTGAAGTTTTCTATGTCCCTGAACACCTCCTGTTTACTGATACACAACACTTTATATTCACAATATCTACTTACCATGGAGGAAAATGTAACAAAATAAAATGATCCAGTCTACTATTTCCATTCAGCGTAGAGGAACAAAGTGAAAAGGAAATGATACTCCACTAACAACTTACTATCATCACAAATTGGTTGAATGGCAAGGCATCATGATTAAAAGGTCAAAACTAAAAAGTCTTAAGAACTGATGGGGTGCTCAATGGTTAGAATGTTGGCACACTGAAGGGTCCAGGTTTTGATTCCCAGTCAAGAACACATATGGGAGGCAATCAATAGAGGTGTCTCTCTCACATTGATGTTTCTTTCTCTCTTTTCCTTCCTTCCTTTCTCCCTCCCTGCCTCTCGCTCTCCTAAAAAAAATCAATGAAAAAAAAGTCCACAGGTGAGGATTAACACAGACACAAAAATAAAAGATGAGCTTTTGTTGCTCATGTAAATAAGTGTCTACACACTAGAAGGTAAACTCCATTAAGGCAGGGATATAACCCTTGTAAACATTTGTGTGCCCGACATTGGAGCATCTAAATATGTACAGCAAATCTTAATACCCTATTGACATTAATGGGTAGATCTTCTAGACAGAAAATAAAGAAGAAATAGTGGCCTTAAATAACATAGTACATCAGATGGATTTAATCATATCTTCAGGGTATTTTATCTCAAAGCAGGATATATTCTTTTCAAGTACATTTAGGATAGACCACATGTTAGTATATAAATCAAGTCTCAAAAAATTTATGAAGACAGAAATCATATCAAGCATCTTCACTGACCATAATATTATGAAACTAGAAACCAATCACAAGATAAAGATGGAAAAACACCCACAGACATGGAGACTAAATAACATGTTACTAAACAAGAATGGGTTAACAATGAGCTCAAGGAAGAAATAAAAAGATACCTTGGAATAAATGAAAATGAGAACACAATAACCCCAAATCTATGGGACACATCAAAAGCAGTTCTAACAGGGAAATTCATAACATTACAGACTTACCTCAAGAAACAAGAAAAATGTAAAACAAAACACAATCTAACTTTACATTTAAAGAAACTTGAGAAAGAGCATCAAACAAAGCTCAAAGTGAGTATAAGAAAGGAAATAATAAAAATAAGAGCAGAAATAACAAAATAGAGTATAAAGAAATAATACCAAAGATCAATGAAACCAAGAGTTGGTTTATTGGAAAGATGAATAAGATTGATAGACCTTTAACCAAATTGAACAGGAAAAAAACAGGGATCCAAAAGAATAAAACCAGAAATGATATTAACAGGAGAAGTAACAACTGACACCAAAGAATTATACACAGAACTATAAGAAAATATTATGAAAAACTATATGCCAACAATTAGGAAAATCTGGATGAAATGGATAAATTGCTAAAAACATACATTCTTCTAAAACTTAATCAGGGAGAATCAGAGAATCTCAGACAGATTATAACTAGAAAAATTAAAGCAGTAATAAAAAAAAAAAAGAAAAAAAAAAACTCCCAACAAATAAAAGCCCTGGACTGGATGGCTTCGCAGATGAATCTTACCAAACATTCAAAGAACACTTATCCTTCTCAAACTATTCCAAAAAATTCAAGAGGAGGGAAGAAGACTCCTAAGCTCATTTTATGAGGCCAGCATTATCCTAATTCCAAAAACCAGATTAGCAAACCAGATACAGCAATACTTTAAAAAAGTCATACACAATGGTCAAGTGGGATGCAAACTTGGTATAATATCTGCAAATGAAGGGTAAAAACCTCATGATCATATCAATTGATGCAGAAAAAGCTTTTGATAAAGTCCAACACCCATTTATGATAAAAACTCTCAGCAAAGGAGAAATAGAGGGAACATTCCTCAACATATAAAGGCTATAGATGACAAATCCATTGCCAACATCATACGCAATGGGCAAAAACTACAAGCGTTTCCCCTAAGATTGGGAACAAAACAGGGATGCTCACTTTTACCACTCTTACTCAACACTAGAGGCCTGATGCATGAAAATTCATGCAAGAGTAGGCCTTCCTTCCCCTTGCTGCTGGCACCAGCTTCCCTCCGGCACCTGGGATCTGGGCTGGCTTTCTTCGGGCCGCCTGCAGGCACCCTGGATCCAGGCTGGTTTTCTTTGGGCCCCAGCTTTGTCAGAAAGGACATCCAGAATGACATCTGGTCGAATTAGCATATTACTCTTTTGTTATTAATAAGATAGCACTGGAAGTTCTAGCCACAGCAATCACACAAGAAGAAATAAAAGGCATTGAAATTAGAAAGGAAGAAGTAAAACTGTTGCCCTGGCAGTGGTTAGAACACTGATTAAGGGCACATACCTGGGTTGCAGTTTTGATCCTTGACTATCTTCCTATTTGTTGCAGGAGGCAACAAATCAATAGATGTGTCTCTCTCACATCCATGTTTCTTTCTCTTGCTCTTTCTCTCTCTTTCTCTCCCTTTCACTCTCTCTAAAATCAATGGAAAAAATATTCTTGGGTGAGGATTAACAAAATAAATAAATAATTTTTTTAAAAGAAGTAAAGCTGTCACTATTTGCAGATGATATGATACTGTATAGAGGGAACTCTAACAATTACACTACTAGAACTAATAAGTGAACTCAGTAAAGTAGCAGAATACATAATAAATACCTCAAATCAGATGCTTTTTTATACACCAATAATGAACTATCAGAACAGGAAACTAAGAAAATAAACTCATTCACAATTGCTTCAAAAAATAAAATAAAATACCTAGAAATAAATTTAACCAAGAATTAAAAGACCTATACTTGGAAAATTATAAGAAACTGAAGAAAGAAATTGAAGAGACAAATAAGTGGAAGTATATACTGTGTTCATGGATAGGAAGAATTAGCATTCCTAAAATATCTATACTATTCAAAGCAATTAATATATTCAACACAATTCCTATCAAGATACAATAGCATAGTTCACTAAATTAAGAACAAATATTCCAAAAAAGTATATGGAACCACAAAAGACCCGGAATAGCTACAGAGTCTTGAGAAAGAAGAATGAAGTTGGAGGAATCATGCTCACCTAATTTCAAACTACACTACAAGGCCATAGTAATCAAAACAGCATGGTACTGGCATAAAAACAGGCATATAGATCAATGGAAGAATAGAGAAACAAACCCATGCCTTTACTATGGTTAATTAATATTTAACAAAGGAAGCAAGAGCATATAATGGGATAGAGATAGTCTATTCAATAAAAGGTGTTGGGGAAAATGGACAGATATATGCAAAAAAAAATGAAACTAGACTACCTTCTTATATCATTCATAAGAATAAACTCAAAATGGATTAAAGACAAATGATCTAAAACTATAAAAATCCTAGAAGAAATCTTAGGCAGTAAAATCTCAGACATTTCTCTTAGCAGTATTTTTTTCCATTATATCCCCTTGGGCAAGGGAAACAAAAGAAAAAAAATAAACAAATGAGACTACATTAAACTAAAAAGGTTTTGCACAGCAAAGGAAAACATCAACAAAATGAAAAGACAATCCATTGAATGGAAAAGCATATACATCAGATAAGGGGTTAATATACAAAATATATAAAGAACTTATAAAACTCAACACCAAAAAAACCCTCAAACAATTCAATTAAAAAATGGACAAAGGACCTGAATAGACACACCTCTCCAAAGAGAATATACAGATAGATGGGCAACAGACATATGAAAAGATGCTCAATGTCACCAATCATCAGAGAAATGCAAATTAAAACTACAATGAGATATCATCTCACACTTGTCAGAATGGCTAACATCAATAAATCAACAAACAGCAAGTGTTGATGAGGATGTGGAGAAAAGGGAATCCTCATGCATTGTTCGTGGAAATGCAGACTGGTGCAACCACTGTGGAAAGCACATGGAGCCCCCTCAAAAATTTAAAAATGAACTGCCATTTAACCCTGCAATCCTATTTTTGGGAATACATCCTAAGAATCCTGAAGCACCAATCAGAAAGAATATATGCAACCCTATGTTCATAGCAGCATTATTTACAATAGCTCAGATCTGAAAACAGCTCAAATGATCATCAGTAGATAAGTGGATTAAAAAGCTATGGTATATTTACACAATGGAATACTATGTAGCTGTGACAGCATGGACAGATCTGCAGATTATTATGCTAAGTCAAATATGCCAGTCAGAGAAAGATAAATACCATATGATCTCATTAATATGTGGAATCTAATGAAAAAAATAAACTGACAAACAAAATATAACCAGAGGCATGGATACATGGAACGGACTGACAAATGTCAGAGGAGAGGGGATTTAGAGGGGGAAGGGTCTGGATAAAAGAATGTGAAAAGACTAGCCAAAGAATATATATGCATAGTCCATGGACATAGACAACAGCGTGCTAAAGGTCAGGGAAGCGGGGGGCCAGGGGCTGGGTGGAGGTGGGCAAAGGGGAAGAAAATGGAGGACATCTGTAATAGTGACAACAATTTTGAAAAAAAAATTAAAAATGAAACTACCTTATGACCCAGCAATTCCACTTCTGGGAATATAACTGCAGAAACCTAAAAAACTGATTCTTGGCTATTTAAAATAGCCAAGATTTGGAAGTAGCCCAAGTGCCCATTAATAGATGAGTTGATAAAAAAGCTATGGCATATCTACACAATAGAATTCTACTCAGCTATAAAAAAGCAGGAAATCTTACCTTTTGTGACAGCATGGATGGACCTGGAGAGCATTATGCTAAGTGAAATAAGCAGCCAGCCAGAGAAAGACAAGTACCATATGATTTTACTTACATGTGGAATCTAAAGAACAAACTAACAAACAAAACAGAAACAGACCCATAGATACAGAGAACAAACTGACAGCTATTAGAGGGGAAGTGGGTTGAGGGCTAGGTAAAAAAGGTGAAGGAATCAAGAAAAAAAAAAAAACCGAAACCTCATAGACACAGACAATAGTGATTACCAGTGGGAAAAGGGGCTGGGGAGAGTTAAATTAGAGTAAAAGGGCAATAAATGGTAATGAAAGACTTGTCTTAAGGTGATGAATACACAATACAATATACAGCCGATGTACTGTAGAACTGTATACTTTAAACCTATATAATTTTATTAACCAATGTCACCCCAGTAAATTCAATTTTAAATAAAAGTCCTAGATGAGGAAATAGAGAAAAGATTCTAATCCTGATTCTTCCAATAAATAAACATCTGAAACTGACTTTCTGTTGTTATTAAATGAGAGGCTGGACTAGCTGAGCTCAAAGATGGTCCCAAAATTATTTAATACCATTAGCTTATTTATTGGTATCAAATTTATAACTAGAAATTTTTTTTCAAACCTCCAAGTTAGAAAGTACTTTTTATCTATTATTTAATTTGATTCTTACAATCATAGGTAAATACTATTTTCTCATTTTATACATTAAGGAAGCTGAAGTTGACTTGCACAAATTATTATCACATAGCTACTAAGTAGATACTAAATAAGGTTTTCCAAAACCAAAGTCAGTACTTTTCCACTGGTACCACAAAATATGAAGTATTCTTGTGGATTATAATCATCTTTTTTCAACTGACAAGCTATTAAAATACATTGTGTTGGAAAAAAATGGGAAAAAGAAAACTCTTTACATAATAAAGCTAGGCAGAAGAGTATTTCAGACACCATATAAGGAGTTAGCTTTCAAAAATCTCCAAAAAATTACCCTGGCTAGGTGGCTCATACATCAAAAGGTTGGTGGGGTTAATCCCCATAAAAATGAATGAGGACTTCATAGAAATAAACCAAAGTAGCCAAGATGAAAATATAAAAATGCTAAATAAAAGTTGGGGAGAAAAGGTCAGGTACACACATGCCTCACTAGGAAGAAAGAAGCAGAATACTGAAATTTTAGGCCCATATCAAGAGACAAACCAAATGTCTATTTTTCAGCCCAGCCAGTGAGGCTCAGTGGTTGAGCACTGACCTATGAACCAGGAGGTCATGGTTCGATTCCCAGTCAGGGCACACGTCTTATGATCTAGCAATTCCATTTCTAGGAATACATCTGCGTAGTAGGAGGCAGCCAATCAGTGATTCTCTCTCTCTCTCCTTCTCCCTTTCTCTCTGAAATAAATTTAAAAAAGCATTTTTTGAAAAGTATATTTCCAAATCTCAGACATTTTCAGAATATTAAATGTCCTCTTTACATATAAGTTAAGGTTTTTTTTGTTTTAATTCTTCAAAGAAAGTTGAAATTTTAATAGGAAAATAGTCAATTCAATAAAAAATATACTATTATATCCATTTTAGCCTCCTGGTTTTAGCTTTTTATCTACACATATTAAATCAACATCAAGATAAATAGAAACATAGAGATTATTAATACGTACTACATCTCCCCAATGGTAGGGATGATGTGCAATAATATATACATTTCACATACCTCTTCATTGATAATGGTGGCATTGCTCAATGAGCGTAATGCTGATGTTATTTTTCTTCCAAGGTCTGCTAGTACCATCTTGGAGGCTTTAAGATGTGATTACAAGCAAATCTGGGAGGAAAAAAATAAATTATATAAAAACATTTGAAAACAATCAATACCAGTTCCCACAACTGTAGACTTCTAAAGAAGAGTATTTAAATTCAAATTAAAGTACTCTAGGGTTTAGATATTATAACTTCAATTTCTACAGCCTCACACTGCAGCTTCAATACAGTCAGGCCCAAACCTGACTGACTTTTTGTTGTTATTAAATGAGAGGCTGGACTAGCTGAGCTCAAAGATGGTCCCAAAATTATTTAATACCATTAGCTTGGTTATGATGCCTTATAATTGTAATCTATAGGAATCAGTAAATTCAATATGTCAGATAATGTTTGGAGGAAACAATGACATGATCGCAAATTAAATCTATTCTCACTTTGGACATACTTGTGAGTATGAGTAACTGATGTATCATGTACATTTTTAAATGAAGAGAGAGAGAGAAAAGAAAAAAAGAAAAAGTTTTTAAAAAGTCAATTCCTCACCCAGGAAATATTGTCTAATTTACCACATTGAAAGACTTAAAAAAATTGTTTTTATTGAAGGACTTTTTTTTTAAATATATTTTTATTGATTTTTCACAGAGAGGAAGGGAAAGGGATAGAAAGCCAGAAACATCGATGAGAGAGACATCGATCAGCCGCCTCCTGCATGCCCCCTACTGGGGATGTGCCCGCAACCAAGGCACATGCTCCCGACCAGAATTGAACGTGGGTCCTTTCAGTCCCCAGGCCGATGCTCTATCCACTGAGCCAAACTGGCTTCGGCTGAAGGACTTTTTAAACACTATTTTGCCCTGGCTGGTTTGGCTCAATGGATAGAGCATCAGCCCATAGACTACAGGGTCCCATGTTTGATTCCAGTCAAGGGCACGTACTTCAGTTGCAGGCTTCATCCCTAGATGGGCAAGATGGGCGAGGCAACCAATCAATGTATCTCTCTTACATTGGTGATTTTTTTTTTCTCTATCTCCCTCTCCCTTCCACTCTCTAAAAATCAATGGGAGAAATATCCTTAGGTAAGGATTAACACACACACACACACACACACACACACACACACACACAAACACTACAAACTATTCTGATTCACAATCTAAGCAAAACAACAAAACACACAAAAAACCAAAAGTTTTATTTAATGAATCAAACTTTTCATACACATTACGTGATCTCATTTTATTATTGTAACAGTTAGGAACAGTGGTATATTATTGATCTCATTTCAAAGCTGTTCTTGATTCCCCAAATCTAAAGCAAAATAACCTCAAGACTCTTCCCAGCTCTAAAATGTTAATGGTTTTATAAAGTGTGTAGATGTACCTACTATACATTAAGCCAGGATGCAAAGACTCATGGATGGTAAACAAGCAAATATGACTTACAGCATCCCGCCCTCAAGTTATCTCCTAGCTGGCAAGACAAGACACATGAATAAAGAGCAAAAGAAATTAAATATTAAAAGAGAATCCGTTTGGCCTGACTCTTTGGACTGGATATTGGCTTTTTCCTGCCTTCAGACTCAAACTGAAAACAGCTCTTCCTAGGTCCCAAGCCTGCCAGCCTCTCTATACCTTCAGCTCCGCTCTTGTGAGTCTCTATCTTGTGTTTTTTCTTTCCTTTATTAAAAACATATTTTTTATTGCTTTCAGAGAGAAAGCAAGAGGGAGAGAGAGAAATATCAATGATGAGAGAGAATCATTGATCGGCTGCCTCCTGAATGTCCCCTACTAGGGATAGAGCCTGCAATCTGGGCATGTTGCAGTTCAGTCTGCAGGCTGACACTCTATTCACTGAGCCAAACCTGCTAGGGCCTGAGTCTCCATCTGGTTGACTCACCCTGTTGATCTTGTGACTGTCAGCCTCCATTATAACATGAGCCAATTCTCATAATAAGTTTCTTTTTATATGTGTGTATAGACATACACACATCCATTGGGAGAGCCTTGACTAATACTGTACCAGTAAAGTACTAGTTCAAAGCTAGCAATAAAAGTTTATGGTTAACCGCCAATGATTGATTATTTCTGTAAAAATTCAGAGGAAGAAAAAACAGGCTCAAATATACAGAATAGGCTTTATTGAAAAGACTGAATATGAATTTGATTCTGAAATATGGATAGAATTTGTATAGGTGGAGAAGAAGACAAAGGGAATTTGAAGAAGGTGAAATGGCACAATAAGAAAGGGAGACATGGAAAAAGCCTGGGACATACCTAAACTTTATATATGTACTGTACTTATAGATTACCGAGTATTATTTGGGGGACAGTAAATAAAACATCTGGTCAGGACAGAGGGCTATACAGTTCAAAGGAAATACAGATTGCAAAAAGCTCTAAAGAACCAGTTTAAGAAATATTAATTGTCCAATATAGCAATTTTGGCAGAAAAGTTCATTGCTCAAAAAACAACTATTGTAGTAACTCTTCCAAACTAATCTAATCTAATGTAGTCAACAAAGATTATCTCAACTAAATTCTATCTATACAATACACAGATTAAAAATAAGACAAACAGGAGGAAAAAAGAATTGACTTGTGGAGAGGTGAGGGGAGTCAAAAGAAAAAGGGAAAGTAAACTCAAGAACCAATCACTGGCAAAGACATTCCAAGTTGAACTCTAAATTAAACACTACTGAGGAAAAATTTCATTATTTGGAACCTAAAAAATAACTACCAACACTTGATGGAATTGAAAAAAAATGCACTTACCATAAATTATTTGCAGTTACATGGTTACTTAACTTGAAAGAGCAACTGTTTTATTGAAAAGACGCAGAACTTTTTCTTATCCCATACTCATAATACTAAATTATTATTGCTCAAGTAAACATGTACTCTACAGGTTAAGAAATAAGATCCAGATATTTCAGTTCATCTCCTATACCACTACATTACCAGAAGTGATATAATTCTAATTATGACACCACAATAACCTCTTTTAAAGATTATGTCATAACAGATCATCCTCCATTTTAAAAAGCTATACAAGTTAACTCTCAAAAATAAACCAATCTTCCCATATTGATTGGCTCTTTTAAAATAAAAAATACTTCTCAATAAGTACAATATGTAAGTACTTATTGGCAGCATATTTTAAAATATATTTGCCTGATTATAAAAACATGCACTCCAGTAGAGAATAATATTTAATATAATTTATACAGTGTTTCCTCTGCACTTGTCAAGGATGTGTTTTTGAAAACTCTGGTGTTAGAATTCTGCTCAAAACCTCAACAACTTCCCATTTCATGCAGAGGGAAAGTCCTTAGAATGAATGGAATGTAAGACATTCCCAAATACACACACACACACTCTTTTGTAACCACACTGACATTGCTGCGGATGCTGCACGTTTCAACCTCAGGGCTTTAGTTCTAGCTGGCATACTCTTCCCCTGGCTGACAATATAGCTCCCTCCCTCATCTCCTTCAGATTGCTGTCCAGATGCATTTCTCAGTAAGACCTTCCCTAATCATTTGTTTAAAATTGCAAAGCCTCTAACCTTTTATTTTTTCTCATTGTTTTAGTGCCAACTAACATATAATTTACTTACATTGTTTATGACCTATGTGTCCCAATTGAAATGTAAGCTGCATGAGGCCACGTATTTTTGCCTCTTTCGCTCTCTCCTGTGACCTCACTGCTTTATCTACCCCCAATCTTATATAATAAGCCTTTAGTAAAAATGAATTTTATAAATGAATGATGTATTTAAGATCTTAGGGAAAAAGGAAGACGAGGGAACCAAAATCACGAGAAAGGCCTTAGAAAGATCTCTTAAAGACCCTTAAAACAAACCAATGAAGAAAACATGACAATTCAAAAGATAATCAATGACCTATGTAACTGATATTGTACAGTGAACATTCATTTTCCATTATTTGAAACTCACACTATGTTGTACACCTAACACTACTATTGTGTGTCAACTATAATTGAAAAAACAACCAGTCCTAGTTGCTTTGGCTGAGGGGATAGAGCCATGGTTGGCAGACTGTGGCTTGCAAGCCACATGCAGCTCTTTGGCCCCTTGAGTGTGGCTCTTTCACAAAAATACCACGGCCTGGGCGAGTCTATTTTGAAGAAGTGGCATTAGAAGAAGTTTAAGTTTAAAAAATTTGGCTCTCAAAAGAAATTTCAATCGTTGTACTGTTGATATTTGGTTCTGTTGTCTAATGAGTTTGCCGACTACTGGGAGATAGCATCAGCATGCAAACTGAAGGATCCCAGGTTCGATTCCAGCCAAGGGCACATGGCGAGTTATGGACTCGATCTCAGTAGGGGGCGTGCAGGGGTGATCAAGCAGGCAGGTGAGTGGTTAGGGGCAATCCGACAGGCAGGCAGAGAAAGTTAGGCAGGTGACTGGTTAGGGACGATCAGGCAGGCAGGCAGAGTGGTTGGGGCAATCAGGCAGGCAGGCAAGCAGTTAGGAGTGATCAGGCAGGCAGGCAAGCAGGTGAACAGGTAGGGGCGATCAGGCAGGCAGAGAGTTCCAATACACCTGGCTAAGTCCCTGACCCTGGTCAATAATTCTTTCTCATAATTGATATCTCTATCTCTCCCTTTCCCTTCTTTTCTGAAATCAATAAAAATATATTTAAAAAATAAAAAACAACCAAAGAAAATCAATGTCGTAGGTAATTGATTTTGTACAATATTTATTTGCCATTACTTACTATAACTTTTCAGAATTTCCAACCTTTGACAAAATCCAACACCCAGTTTTGATAAAAACTCGCAGCAAAGTGGGAATAGAGCAGGGGTTCTCAACCTTCCTAATGCCATGACCCTTTAATACAGTTCCTTATATTGTGGTGACCCCCAACCATAAAATTATTTTCGTTGCTACTTTATAACTGTAATTTTGCTACTGTCAATGAATCGTAATGTAAATATCTGTCTTTTCTGATGGTCTGAAGCGATCCTGCTAGCTGTTTTCAACCTATGGTTCCGTAGTGCTCCCTCACCAGTCCTTCGCCACCCACTGCTCGCACTCAGTGCGCCCTGCGAGGGGAAGGAGCACACCTCAGCAGGTGGGAGGCTTCCACCCTCTCCTCTGGAGCGATGACAGGGCGGAGCTGCTGGGTTGCTCCAAAGAGGGGGCAGAAGTGGGTAGGTGCCTGGAGGTGATTAGAGAGACTGAGGGTGGGGCTTGAAGTGGCCAGAGAAGTCCAGAGGGTTTGGGGGCTGGACCAGGTGCACTGGAGCTCTGCGTGGAGGAGGAGTATAAAAGATTAAAAAATGGTACTCCTTCCCCCAATGCGTGAATTTTGTGAACCGGGTCTCTAGTTTATAATAAAAAGAAATGAAGTACTTTCTATAACATAGATGAATCTTGAAAACATGATGCTAAATGAAAAAACAGTGACAATAAAAGCGCATTTTATGATTCCATTTATATAAAATGTCCAGAAGAAGCAAATCTAAAGAGACAGAAAGTGGATTAATAGTTGCTTAGGCTTGGGAGAATGGGGGAAATGAGGAGTGACTATTAATAGTGATGGGGTTTCTGCATGGAGTGATAAAACTGTTCTAAAATTGATTGTGGAGATGGTTGCACAACTCTGTAAATAAATAAAAACCACTGAATTGTACACTTCAGGTAAACTAAAGTTTTATAAATAAATTTTATTTCAGTAAAACATTAGAAAATGGTATTTGTCATCTCAGAATGGTAAATACTAGTAATTTAATTTTTTTATTTATATCTTTTGTAATTTCCAAATTTTTGGCAAAGACTAGGTATTATTTTTACCTAGTAAAAAAAAAAGTAATTATTTTTCAAAGTGCTTCTTGTAAGAACTACAGTTATATTATAAGTTCTGATGGAGTTGCGACTTGTATTTATTTAGTTATTCATTCATTTAACCTTGAGGGATTGTTTTAGCAGGAGAAAAGTTCTAACTCCAAGTCAACAAATTATAACAATTTAACAGATAAGACTCTTCTGGAGAAACCAAGATGGCAGCATAAATGAACACCTAAACTGCTGCCTCGCACAACAATTTCAAAAATATAGCTAAAAGGCAGAACGGACATCATCCAGAACCACAGGAAAGCTTGCTGAGTGGAAATTCTACAACTAGAAGGAAAGAGAGGGGCTCATAGAGACTCAGAGGAGCTGCAAAAAGCTGAGGTACAGAGACATGCACATGGAGAGGATGGGTAGCAGAGTGCCTGGCTGGCTTCCTCTAGTGGGAGGGAGACGGAAACTCCTAACTGCACTCAACTCCAGTTCCAACTGCACTGAACCGCAGTTCCAGGCAAGACTCATTCGGGAGAGTCTGTCATGAAGAGGGAGGAGTGCACAGAAACTCAGGGAGCCAAGAAAGGCAGAGGTCTGGAGGCGCATGTGTGAGTGCACGCAGAGGACTGAATGCTGATTGTGCCGCTGGCATTCATTAGCAGGAAGAAGATGGAACCTCCCAACTGCGCTGAACTCCAGTTCCGACTGCACTGAACTTCAGTTTCGGGTGAAACCCCGGGACTCAGACTCATACGGGTCCCTGGAGTGCACAGAAATTCAGGGGAGCTGCGAAAGTCAGAGGTCTGGAAGTGCGCGTGCAAGTGCACGCAGAGAGGACTACAGTGATTACCGAGGAACACTAGACCCAGGGGCCTCATAGGACAGGGCTGACGGGAAGCCAATGCTGTCTGCTCAGCCCTGAGACTCCACCCCATCCACGCTGAGCACAGAGGCTTTTGCAATTTTGCAAGTCTTGTATCATAAGGCTGACTCCAGCACAGAAGTTCTCCCAGTGTAGACACAGCTGATTCTCACAGCCAATTGGCTTGGAGGTCAATTTCCCCCAGTGATATCAACAACAATCAAGATTTAACTACAACAAGGCTGTACACACAGTCCACAAAAGGGTGCACCAAGAGTGTCCACCTCAGGTAACTGGGGAGGTGGAGCTACTGGGCCATATAGGACAATTAGCACACAAAGCTACTCTACTAACTCAGGGAAGCAGCAAAAATGCAGAGACAAAGAAACAGAACACAAACAAAAGAAATGAAGGAAAACAAACGATTGGTTATAGAGTTCAAAAACCACAGTTTTTCAAGAATTTCCTAGAAAAGGTCAATAAATTTAGCAAGACCCTCAAGGATATGAAAAAGAACCAACTAAAAATTAAACATACACTGACTGAAATAAAAAATATTATACAGAGACCTAACAGCAGACTAGAGGAACGCAAGAATCAAGTCAAAGATTTGAAATACAGAGAAGCAGAAAACACTCAACTGGAAAAGCAAAAAGAATAAAAAATTGGAAGATAGTTAAGGAGCCTCTTAGACAACTTCAAGTGTACCAACATCTGAATTATGGGGATGCCAGAAGAAGAGAGAGAGCAAGATACTGAGAATCTATTTGAAGAAATAATGACAGAAAACTTGCCCCACCTGGTGAAAGAAATAGACTTACAGTTGCAGAGAACCCCAAACAAAAGGAATCCAAAGAGGACCACACCAAGACACATCATAATTAAAATGCCAAGAGAAGCCCTAGCTGGTTTGGCTCAGTGAGTAGAGCATTGGCCTGTGGACTGAAGGGTCCCGGGTTCAATTCTGGCCAAGGGCACACGCCTGGGTTGTAGACTCGATCCCCAGTGTGGGGCGTGCAGCAGGCAGCCAATCAATAATTCTCTCTCATCATTGATGTTTCTATCTCTCTATCCCTCTCCCTTCCTCTCTGAAATCAATAAAAATATATTTAAAAAAATAAATAAAATGCCAAGAGCAAAAGACAAAGAGAGAATATTAAAAGAAGCAAGAGATAAACAGTTTATTACCTACAAGGGAGCACCCATACGACTGTCAGCTGATTTCTCAACAGAAACGATGCAGGCCAGATGGGAGTGGCAAGAAATATTCCCAGTGATGAATAGCAAGAACCTATAACCAAGATTACTCTACCCAGCAAAGCTATCATTCAGAATTGAAGGGCAGATAAAGAGCTTTATAGATAAGAACAAGCTAAAGGAGTTCACCACCACCAAACCAGTATTATATGAAATGCTGAAAGGTACTCTTTAAGAAGAGGAAGAAGAAGAAAAAGGTAAAGATACAAATTATGAACAACAAATACATCTCTATCAATAAGTGAATCTAAAAATCAAGTGAATAAAAAGTCTGATGAACAGAATAAACTGGTGAATATAATAGAATCAGGGGCATAGAAAGGGAGTGGACTGACAATTCTTAGGGGGAAAGGGATGAAGAGGGTGCTGGAAGAGACTGGACAAAAATCGTAAAAGAGGTCAATGGGGGAGGTAAGGGCAGAGGGTGGGGTAGGAACCAGGTGGAGGGGAGCTTGTGGGGAAAAAAGAGGAATAATTGTAATCATTTGAACAATAAAAATTTATTAAATTTAAAAAAATCTCTTCAAAAGATAAATTATATGTCACACCATCAATTACTTTACTGGTGTGATGACTTGGGGAGAGTGAAGAGGGAAATAGAAATGAAGAATGGTCTTAATTTTGCAGCAAAGGTTATATTTATTTATGTTATGTCAAAATGTCTCAAAATTCTTTCTTCATTAAAATTGTTTTCAAATTTTAAAACTCAGTTTTAATGTTAAAAATAAAATCACTGCAACACTTTAATAGCAGAAAAGGTATACCAAAAATTCAATTAGCAACAAGGGGTAATACCTCAAAAACACTGGGAATCATTTATTTAAGATACTTCTGGCTATCAGGTTAATCATTAAAACAATCTTTATGTAAACTGTTAGCAAGAAAAAAAAGCAAGAAAAGTTAAAGGAATTCCTTGGAAATAGTTTCCCTTGAAACTAAAAAGGATATATGGAGCATGAGGGATAAGCAATGGGTTATTTCAATAACATTTAGGTAATACTAGTTGAAAATTAAACACTCTATCATAATCTCCAAGGATAGTAACTTCCTAAGGTTTTTAGGGAAGTGGTCTCATCTAAATTGTTTTATAGAAGAGCAAAACAAGGCATCTATATTTTGAAAAACTTCACTGGCTATACTGATGTGCAGCCAAAGTTAATGATCCTGTATGAATCAATACTGCTCGAAGGAAACAAGAGAATGAAGAATCTGTTCTGTTTTAAAAAATGATAAACAATACAGCAAACACATTAGAGTGAGAAAAACTTGAGAGCAAGGAGAATACATACTTGAACTAGGAAAGCAGAAAGTAAAATGGAGAGAAGAGGCTGGAGTCAAGAGCCAACACGTAAAGCAGAATCTATAGGACCAAATAACCAAGTAGTTGTGGAGAAAGAAGAAGAAACAAAAGGCAAAAATGAGTGTAAGGTCTCCAGTTTAAAAAAACCAGATGGCTAGGGATGCCATTAACTAATAAATGGAAGGAAAAAGAAAAGAAAAAAGCTGTTTTGAAAGGTAAGAGTTACTAGAAAAAAGGTTCAAGGAGATTAAAGGTTATTTGTAATGTTTTACTACTTAAGGTTGATAGTAAATACCTAGATGTTGACTTTATTATCCTTTTTTAATTGAACATACAAATAACATACAAAATTCAACTGGAAAAAAAGGGGCAAAAACTCACTAGGGATCACTGCTTTTATACACCTTTGTATCTAAGATATAGGTAATAACTTTTAAAAAGGGAAACAAAAAAAGGAAGGTGAAGGTAAGGAATTTGGTTTTGGACCTAGACTATTTGCAGAACTAAAGAACTGTATCACTCAGAGATAGAAACTGGAGAAAAGTATTTGGACATGGTTGACATAAAAGAACAATGCCACGGACGCCGTGGCTATAAATGAGAACTCTCCAGGAGAATTTGTGGAAGACTGTTTGGCTTATAGCCGTAGTAAAGGGCCAACTGAAAGGAGAGTCAATTGAGGCTGAGAATAATCAAAGAGATAGACGCTTTTACTAATTCCATTTCCCAAAAGTATACAGAAAGATACCAATTTAAAAAATAAAAAGTTACTATTTATCTTTCTTAGTGGCAGGTCCAGAATTTCCAAATAGCTGGAGTTAGAGCGGTAATCAGTGGGAAGGAGGGCTTGAAGATGCTTTTGCATAGTACGACATGAAGTCAGTAAATACTAACTGTCCGTATCAAAAAAATCAAGGGAAAGAGGTTTCAGGGAAATATTTCTCCTCCCCTTTAGGACCACCATTGCTATACTGTAGGCATCGTACCAAATGTGTTACCTAATCTTTCAATCCCCCTATATATATTTTTAAATATATTTTAATCAACAGACTTTACTTTTAGAGCAGTTTTAGGTTTGCAGCAAAATTGAGCAGAAAGTACATAGAGTTTCCATATAACCCCTTGTCCCTACATATGTATACCCTCCTCCAGTATCAACATCCTCTTAATAAACTTATTATTAGGCAATGAGGAAATTGAGGCTAGATGGAATTAATTTGCTCAGTCGGGATCGTAAATCACTGCACCTCTCTTCTGTATTCCCACAGCTCTCCTGGCTCTTATATCTTCCTAGAGTTTCTCAGCACTCATTTAGATACGGAATCTATTTACCATGCTTCTCTTTTATTGTACTGTTAGCTCTTCCATAAGAGGGTTTGTGACATTCATTTCTGTAACCCTCTAGCTAACAATGGGTAAATGTTTTGTTGAATTAAGCATACGAAAAAAAGTGGGTGAGAAATAGCATCAAGAAAGCCAACAGGAGAAATAGTTTCAAGAAATGGATGGGTGCTAGATAGTGTTGAATGCTGCGGAGAGCCATCACTACACCTTAAGTCATCACTGACATTGAACTGATACCCCTTATCCACGTACTGCTCGCCGCCGGCTATACGCAGGACCATGTGTCAAGCACAACAAATACGAAAATATAAAATTTGGGACACTGTCAAAATACTGTCGCGGAGGCAGGCAGTCGTTAACGAAATCCTTGATCAGGAAAGCAAATCAAAAAGGGCCAGGCCTGCAACTGCCTACACATGTTATGTGGCTCCCGTAAATCCGAAGTCAACTTAAAAGGGTCACAGCTTATCTTTTAATGAAACTTCTGATGGGCAGATGGGGTGACAAGGGGCCAAAGCACCTCGGCATCGGTGATGACAGCAGGTTGGCCAGGCAAGCGGACCCGCTCCGGAGTCTCTCGCCCCCGCAGCAGGGTGGGCGCTGCTGCCAGCTGCCAGTCTGGGGCGGGAAAAAGCAGAGACTTACCTCAAAAGGCACCTCTACCGCCGTGGCCCAAAGGGGCCGGGAGTTCCTTCGCGAGGCCCCCAGCCGTGGGATGACTCGGAAGAAAGCAGGGATCAGACAGCGAGGTACGACGCCACACAGACCGACTTCCCAAACTATATAAACCAGAGTCCCGGAGCCCGGCACTGCGACGCCAACTCCCACCAGCTGGAAGCCCGACGACTGCCACCGAACCTTCCGCCCAATGAGGAAACGTCACCACTCAGCGCAGTCCAGCCTTTCAAGAAGAGGATGCACTTCCGCTTCCGGGGCACCCGCCGCGTTCCTTCACCGCGTGGGAACGGGTATTATATTGAGATGTTCCTTTACGCCCGCCGACTTCAGACGTTCGTTCTCTATCGCTCAACAACTGCGGCGGCGAAGTTGTTAAAGTAGGAGGCGACCTCCGGAACGAAGTCCGGCCTCGAGGAGCCGCCTTAAGAAAAAGTGACCAAGTGAGCCATACCACCTAAGGGGGACGGGGAGAGCGGAGAGAGCGCTGAAGTCCGCATAGGCGTTCCTCCCGCTCGTGAGGACTCCGAGCAGGGGGCGGGGCTTAGGGCTTCCGCCGCCTACGGAGGCGTCTCTGCTTGCGCGTGCGCGATGCGCACCTTCCCAGAGCTGTTTGCTGCTGCAACATGGAACTGAGCTCCGCGCGCCAAGCCATACTGCAAGTACTTCGTACCGTGGCTCCGGCAGACCTCCCAGCACTGCTCGAGTGGATGCGAACTTCCCGTAAGCGATCAGAACCAGAGGCCGGCGGTTGGGCAAGGATATGCTATGGGGACTGACTTGGGGGATTTAGGGTGAGGCCAGAAGCCACTTATGGGGGGGGGGGTCTCTACTCTGCTACGGGTTTGGTTGAAGAGGGCACATCTCAAATCTTGGCAGGTTGAGAGTCCAGTTTGGGATCAGGTGCACAAAGATTAAGTTTGTGATGGCGCTGCAGACTTCAGACAAGCCGCTAGAGGCTCCTGGTGCCTAACTCTTTCTCTGAAGGAGAAAGAGGAGGCGGGTAGCCTTCACACCCCTTCCTCCCATTACTCCCACAAACTTGGGACAACCGTAGCGTGCTACCTGAAAAAGCACTTTAGAGGGGAAATTTTAGGCTGCGGAGATGAAAGTTTCACCCTGCAGGCAAAATCACCTGGAGTTAGTGAATTTATTTTTTCAATTGTACTATGGACCATTGGTTTAATAAAATATTTTTATGGTGGGGGGGAGAGAAAAGGGAAAAAAGACTTTGATTTTAAGCTGTTATCGAAACTGGTAACAGTAATATTAAAAAGCACAAGTTAGCGCTCTCCCTCTTGGAGCACGTGGTGCTCTTCCCTTCCCATTACTCCTTCCCTTAAGCTTCTTCACTTCCAAGCTCCAGGGACCCTTCCTTTACTTCCATAACTTGTTTCCTAAGCCCATTTCTTCAAGGAATTACTTTTTCTACCTCTAATTTACCCAATAAATGTTCTCGTACAAAAAAAAAAAGCACAAGTCAGAATCGAGGAAATGTTATCATTACGTCTAGTTATTGAATAATGGAGTGATCATTTTACACAAAGTAAAGCCTGGTGAAGGCACAAGAAAATAGAATATTGCTTGTTTGGGAAGTAAGCCTATTCATACTATGCCTAAACATTGATTCCCATGTTTATTTTCATCCAGACTTATTACTTGAAATACCTGTTTGTTAATGACTCCCAATTTTAGACTTTCAACCCTCACTTCTTCCTGGAATTCTCGATGTGATGTTAGAGTCAATCAGTAGATTTGGATATTATTATTACACATTTGGGGAGGTCAATTTAGATAAGATGCCAAATTACAATGAACTTGGACATCTGATAGTAAGATTTTAGCCGGGAAAGCACTAAAACTGGAGACTTAGCTTCATATTTATACCCACAAACACAAATCAAGATAGGAATATCCAAAATGTGCTGAGACTCCATTAAAACCCTGTATTGCCAGTTTTATTCATCATATCCCCTTGTTTACAAAACAGTGCCCATTTCCACTTGTTTGTGTGTTGTTTTTCCTACATTCCTAAACACAAGATCTTTCACTCAAAAGCCTAAGTGCCTACAAAAAGGTCATCTATGCCTGATTCTGGCCATTGCACATATGCTAAGAAATCCTTGCCATCGAAGACTTAAGTTCTTTGGAGCCATTTTAAGCCTAAATCTCCAGTTTTAGAAGCATCAAAGGAGACTCCATTTTTTGAAGACCCAATTACACTGGCTAAAGAGTACATTTTTACTTTTTAAAAAAATATATTTTTCTTGATTTCAGAGAGAAGGGAGAGGGAGAGAGACATAGAAACAACAGTGATCAGAGAGAATCACCTATCGGCTGCTTCCTAATTCGGCTGTCTCCTGCATGCTTCCTTACAAGGGATCAAGCCTGCAACAGGGCATGTGGCCTTGCAGGTAGATACTCTATCAACTCAGCAAATCAGTAAAGGCCATTTTCACTTACTTACTTACTTACTTACTTACTTAATTTATTTATTTAATTGTTTAAAGTATTACAGATAGTAGTACATATGTCTCCTTTTTTTTCTCCCCAAATTGACCTTACCCCAGCCTCCCCTACTCCCCAGCACATGCCCTCACTCTACTCCCAGTGTCTTGCGTCCATTAGTTATGCTAATATGCATGCATACACATCCTTTGGTTGATCTCTTACCTCACCCGCCCTCCCCAGACTTCCTGCTGTGGTTTGACAGTCTGTTCGATGCTTCTCTGCCTCTGTACCTATTTTTGTTCATCAGTTTATAATGTTCTCTATAGTCTACAAATGAGTGAGATTATGTGATATTTTTTCTTTCACTGACTGGCTTGCTTATTTCACTTAGCATAATGCTCTCCAATTCTATCCAGGCTGTTGCAAATGGTAAGAATTCATTCTTTTTTATAGCAGTGTAGTATTCCATTGTGTAGATGTACCACAGTTTTCTAATCTACTCATCTGCTGATGGACATTTAGGCTGTTTCCAAATATTAGCTATTGTAAATTGTGCTGCTATGAACATAGGGGTGCATATATATTTCTGACTGGTGTTTCTCTTTTCTTGGGACATATTCCTAGAAGTGGTATTATTGGGTCAAATGGGAGTTCCATTTTTATTTTATTTTATTTTATTTATTTTTTTTATTAATTTTTTATACATATCTTCCCATTGCCCCCCCTCCCTCCCAGGCATACCCCAACCCCCCAGTGTCTATGTTCATTGGTTATGATTATATGCATAGATACAAGTCCTTTGATTGATCTCTTATCTACCTCACCTAACTTTAATCTTCCTGCTGTAATTTCACAGTCTGTTTGAAGCTTTACTGTCTCTGTATCTATCCTTTTGTTCATCAGTTTATAATGATCTTTATTATCCCCCAATGAGTGCGATCATGTGATGCTTCTCCTTCATTGACTGGCTTATTTCGCTAAGCATAAGGCTCTCCAGTTCCAACCAGGTTGCTGCAAATGGTAAGAATTCCTTCTTTTTAATGGCAGCATAGAATTCCATTGTGTAGATGTACCACAGTTTTCTGATCCACTCATCTGCTGACGGGCACCTAGGCTGTTTCCAAATTGTGGCTATTGTAAATTGTGCTGCTATGAACATAGGGGTGCATAAATCCTTTCTGATTGGTGTTTGTAATTTCTTAGGATAAATTCCTAAGAGTGGTATTACAGGGTCAAATGGGAGATCCATTTTTAGTTTTTTGAGGAAACTCCATACTGTTCTCCACAGTGGCTGCACCAGTCTGCATTCCCACCAGCAGTGAAGGAGGGTTCTGTTTTCTCCGAATCCTCTCCAGCACTTGTTGTTTGTTGATTTGTTGATTGATGATAGCCATTCTGACAGATGTGAAGGGGTACTTTGTTTTGATTTGCATCTCTCGGATGATTAGTTACTTAGGGCATGTTTTCATATGTCTCTTGGCTTTCTGAATGTCCTCTTTTGAAAAGTATCTATTTAGGTCATTTGCCCATTTTTTGATTGGGTTGTTTAGCTTCCTTTTGTTAAGTTGTAAGAGTTCCCTGTAAATGATGGAGGGTAAACCCTTATCAGAGATAGCATTGGCAAATATGTTCTCCCATGCAATGGGCTTTCTTGTTTTGTTGATGGTTTCTTTTGCTGTGCAGAAGCTTTTTATTTTGACGTAGACCCATTTGTTTGTTCTCCGTAGTTTCCATTGCCCTAGGAGCTTTATTGCTATGACAAATGTCTGCTATTTTGCTGCCTATGGCTTCTAAGATTTTTATGGTTTCCCATCTTATGTTTAAGTCCTTTATCCATTTTGAGTTTATTTTTGTGTATGGTGTAAGTTGGTCATCTAGTTTCATTTTTTTGTAAGAATCTGTCCAGTTTTCCCAACACTGTATTGAAGAGACTGTCTTGACTCCATTGTATGGTCTTGCCTCCTTTGTCAAATATTAATTGAGCATAATAGCTTGTGTCAATTTTTGGGTTCTTTGTTGTGTTTCACTAGTCTATATGTCTGTTCTTGTGCTAGTACCAGGCAGTTTTGAGAACAATGGCTTTGTAGTATAGCTTGATATCCGGTATTGTGATTCCTCCAACATTGTTCTTTTTCTCATGATTCATGCAGCTCTTCGAGGTCGTTTTTTATTCAAGATTCATTTTTGAAGAATTTGTTGTAGGTCTTTGAAGTATGCCGTTGGTATTTTCATGGGATTGCACTTAATTTACAGATTGCTTTGGGTAGTATGGACATTTTAATGATGTTGATTCTACCAATCCATGAACATGGTATGTTCTTCCATTTGTTTATGTCTTCTTCTATCTCTCTTTTTAAAAATATATTTTATTGATTTTTTTACAGAGAGGAAGGAAGAGAGATAGAGAGTTAGAAACATCGATGAGAGAGAAACATCGATCAGTTGCCTCCTGCACACTCCCTACTGGGGATGTGCCCACAACCAAGGTACGTGCCCTTGACTGGAATTGAACCTGGGACCTTTCAGTCTGCAGGCTGACGCTCTATCCACTGAGCCAAACTGGTTTTGACATTCCTCTATCTCTTTTATCAGCATTCTGAAATTTTCTGAGTTCAGGTCCTTTATCTTTTTGGTTACATTTATTCCTAGGTATCTCAATTTTTTTTTTTTTTGTTACAATGGTAAATGGGATTGCTTTTTAAATTTCTCTTTCTGTGAGTTCATTATTGGTGTATAGAAAAGCCATAGACTTCCGGGTGTTAATTTTGTATCCTGCTACATTGCCAAGTTCATTTAGTAAGTCTAATAGTTTTTTGATGGAGTCTTTGGGGTTTTTCTATGTACAATATCATGTCATCTGCAAATAAGGACAGTTGTACTTCTTCTTTTCCAATTTGGATGCCTTTTATTTCTTCTTGTCTGATCGCAATGGCTAGTACTTCCAGTATTATGTCGAACAGGAGTGGTGAGAGTGGGCATCCCTGTCTTGTTTGTGTTCTTAGTTTAAATGGTTTTATTTTTTGCCCATTGAGTATGATGTTGGCTATGGGTTTGTCATATATGGCTTTTATTATGTTGAGGTATGATCCTTGCTGAGGGTTGTTTGTTTGTTTGTTTTAAATCAAGAAAGAGTGTTGGATTTTGTCAAATGCTTTTTCTGCATCAATGGATATGATTATGTGGTTTTTATCTCTCAGTTTATATGGTATATCACATTTTATTGATTTGCAGATATTGTACCATCCTTGCATCCCTGGAATAAATCCCACTTGGTTATGGTGTATCATCTTTCTAATGTAATGCTGGATTCGATTTGCTAGAACTTTGTTAAGGATTCGTGAGGGATATTGGCCTGTAATTCTCTTTCTTTGTATTGTCTTTATCTGGTTTTGGGATTAGGGTAATGCTGGCTTCATAGAAAGAGCTTGGTAGTGCTCCTTCCTCTTGAATTTTATGGAATAGTCTGAGGAATATAGGTCTTATTTATTCTTTGAATGTTATATAAAACTCCCCTGTGCAGCTGTCTGGTCCAGGGCTTTTGTTTGTTGGAAGATTTTTGATTACTGCTTCAATTTCCTCCAGAATTATTAGCCTATTCAAATATTTTGATTCCTCCTGGCTGAATTTTGGAAGGTCGTATATTTTTTTTTTTTTTAGGAATATGTCCATTTCTTCTAGGTTGACCAGTTTCTTAGAGTAGAGTTGCTTATAGTAATTTTTTTACGATTCGTATTTCTGTGGCGTCTGTTATTTCACCTCTTTTGTTTCTGATTTTGTTTATTTGGGTCCTCTCACTTTTCTTCTTGGTTAGCCTGGCTAGAGATTCATCAACCTTGTTTATCCTTTGAAAGAACCAGCTCTTGGTTTCATTGATCTTTTGTATTATTTTTTTGGTCTCTATGTCATTCATTTCTGCTCTGATATTTATTATTTCCTTCCTTCTGCTCACTCTGGGCTTTTCTTGGTACTCTCTTTCTAATTCTTCAAGTTGCAGAGTTAGATGGTTTATTATCAGTTTTTCCTGTTTTTTTGAGGTAGGCCTGTAAGGCTATGAACTTTCCTCTCAGACTGCTTTTATTGTGTCCCAAAGATTTTGGATTGTTGTGTTTTCATTGCCACTAGTTTCCAGGATGTGTTTTATTTCTTCTTTGATCTCTTTGGTAACCCATTCATTGTTAATAGTATGCTATCCAACCTCCAAGTGTTTGAATTTTTGTGATTGTTTTTACTGTAGTTGATTTCTAATTTTATGCCATTGTGATCTGAGAAGATGCTTGATACGATTTCAATCCTCTTGAATTTGGAGAGACTTTGCCTGTGTCCCAATATGTGGTCTATCTTTGGAAATGTCCTGTGTGCACTTGAAAAGAATGTATGTTCTGTAGTTTGGGGGTATGAAATGTTCTAAAGATGTCAATTAAGTCCATCTGATCTAGTAAGTTGTTTAGGATTGAAGTTTCTTTGCTAATTTTTTGTTTAGAGGATTTATCCAGTGATGTTAATGGGGTATTAAAGTCTCCTACTATGATTGTGTTGCTGTCAATATCACCCTGATACCTCCCAGAAGTCTTTTTATGTATTTGGATGCTCCTGCTTTGGGTGCATAAATGTTTACCAGAATTATATCCTCTTCTTGTATCAATCTCTTTAGAATTATGAAGTGGCTTTTTTTGTCTCTTGTTATGGTCTTCACGTTGAGGTCTACTTTGTCAGATATGAGTATTGCTTCCCCAGTGTTTTTTTTTTTTTTAATTTCCATTTGCCTGATAGATATTTTTCCATCCCTTCACTTTCAGTCTTTGTGAGTCCCTTGTTCTGAGGTAGGTCTCCTGTAGTCAGCATATATATGGGTCATGTTTTCTTATCCATTCAGTCACTCAGTGTCTTTTGATTGGAGCATTTAATCCATTTATGTTTAATGTTATTATTGATAGGTACTTGTTTATAGCCATTTCTGTATTTTATGCCTGTGTTCATTCCTCCCTTTCTATTTCTTCTTTTTATAGCATTTCCTTTAGCATTCCTTGCATTGCTGGCTTGGTAATGATAAACTCCCTTAGCCTTTTTTTGTCTGTGAAGCTCCTGATTTCCCCTTCAATCTTGATTGATAGTCTTGCTGGGTAGAATATTCTTGGATTCAGTCCTTTGCTTTGCATCACTTTGTATACCTCCTTCCATTCCCTTCTAGCTTGATGTGTTTCTATTGAGAAATCATTTAATAATCTGATGGGGGGGTCCTTTGTAGGTAACTCTCTTTCCCTCCCTCTTCCCCCCCCCCCTCAGCCTTTAAGATTCTCTCTTTGTCTTAACATTTGCCATTGTAATTGTGATGTGTCTTGGTGTGGGTCTTTTAGGATTCATCTTGCTTGGGATTTTTGTACTTGAGTAACTTTTTTCTTCCCCATATCAGGGAAGTTTTCTGTCATTATTTCTTCAAATAGATTTTTTAATCATTGCTTCTCTTCTTGTTTTTTCTGGCAGCCTTATTATATGTATGTTGCTTCATTTCATGTTGTCCCAAAGCTCCCTTAGGCTCTCCTCCTGCCTTTTAATTTTTTTCTCCAGTTGCTGTTCAGATTGGGCTTGTTTCTGTACCTGATCTTCTAACTCACTAATTCGTTCCTCTACTTTTTCTAGTCTACTGTTGAAACTTTCCATGGTGTTTTTGATTGTAGCTATATCACTTTGATTTCTTCCTGGTTTTTGCATAGGTTGTTGATTTTCTCATCCATCCAGTGTCTGAACTGCACAACCATTACTCTGAATTTTTTTTCTGTCATGTTGCATATCTCTGTTTCACTTATTTCCTTTCTCAGTGATTCCTCATTTTCTTTCCTCTGGGGATTGTTTTGTTGTCACCCCATTCTAACTATCACTAGAATGTTCAAATGTCGAGTTGTGGGGGCCTAGGCTGTGTGAAGTGGGAGATTCACACCCCCTGAGTGTCACTGAAGAGTTCTGACACTGACATATGGCTGCCATGGGTTGGTGGGAGCCACGCTTGCCCAGGATCAGAGTCACAGGCACTTAGTGTGGCCTCATATGCGCACCTAAAATCAGGGACCCTGCCTGTGCCGCGCTGAAACAGAGACCCTGCTGGCATGTGCAGAAAATCAGAGTCCCCTAACGTGTGTCAGGAGTCAGAGACTCCCTGTGCCCAGGCCTGAAATCTAGTATCAGAATCTCTGTTGCTTGATGTAACCTTGCACTGAGAATCAGGGTTCCTGTGTGCACATGTGCCAAGAATTGGAGTCACTGGCTCTTAGTGTGAATGCACTGGGAATCAGGGATCCCAGGCACGTGTGATGAGATACAGTCAAGTCACTGGTACTCAGAGCTACCTCTTGGTGGGTAATCAGGGTCCTCGGTCTGCTTGGGGGACCGAGTTGCACAGCTGCATTGTCAGCAGGAGGTCCACTCCTGCACTGCGGAAAACAGCCTTCCATGTGCACTTGTCCTGAATCAAGGTCAGGTGGCTCTGCCATCCTGTGTGGGCGTGGGATCTGGTCCCACGGGTATGCACTGTGGGAAACAAATTCCCCGTGTTCCTGTACCCAGGTTCAAATTCAGCGCAGCCTCCCTGGGTCTGATCATGGGAAACAAACTCCCAGGTTCATGCTCTCAGGCTCAAATTTAGCACTGTGTTCCTGCGTGAGTGTGGGGTCTGGTTGCGGGAAACAACCCCCCAAGATCACGCTTCCTGGCTCAAATTTAGCACAGCCTTTCTGTGTGGGCATGGGGTCTGGCTGCAGGAAATACCCAGGCTCAAATTCAGGTAGAGATGCCATGGCTGTGTGTGGGGAGCCAGCCTGTTTGAGCAGAGAGGGTCTGGGAGTTGCTATGCCACTGCCTCGGGGCCAGTGGAGAGGGGCACTGGCTCTGTGACTCACAGAAATCTGCAGCTGGGGTGCCTGGGATCTTAGTGGGTCTGTAGCTGTGGTCACAGGTCTTTTACCTGTAGGGTCCTGGTTTGCACCTGAGACCAGATTGGATAGTGACGAGACTAGGATCCTAGTCTCAAGCAGTTCTGTTCTTCAAGATGGTGTGATCTCTGCCCATTTTTACTTTTTTGAAGGCACTTTCATGGACTTTCTCCAGCAGACCCTGTAGTCAAAGAAGTTCAATCAGTTTGTTTAAAAATTTAGAAAATCACCTGAGTTTCTGAAGAATGTTTATTAACATTAATATTTTAAAATATATTTTTTATTTTTCAATTAGTGTGGACATTCAACATTATATTAGTTTTAGGTATACTACCACTAATTAGACATTTACATAAGAAGTGATCACTCCATTAAATCTAGTGCTAATCTAAATGCCATATATACTAGATGTATCGGTAAATAATGCTGATTTTGTAATTAAAGAAAACATGATACTTTCAAGAGAAACATCAAAAGTGCTTTATTTAAAGTAATCCATTGCAAGATACACATTTCCCCCAGCTTTCAAGTAATTTGTGGATACCGTCCCAATAGAACTTTTCTTGTTTTAAGGCAAACCATTCAGAGACCCAATTTTTCACATTTTCCATATTTCTGCTCAGAAAGTGTGTGTGCCATTGATCAGAACCAAGTGATAATCTGAAGGAGCAAGGTCTGGGTGAATACTATAGCAGGTGGGTTAATACTTCCCAGACAAAATCTCTTAATGTGTTTTTAACTGGTTTTGAAGTGTGTGATGGTGCATCATCATGAAGCAAAATTACTTTGTATGTCTTCTGGCACATTCTGGTCATTCCATGATCAAAGTGTGGTTCAAATTTGTTGTCAGTACTGATCAGTATGAATGGTTTCATCTAGTTTTAGAAGCTCATAATATACCACACCTTCCTGATCCCACCAAACACAGAGCACTGTCTTTTTTCCTAAGCAGTTTGGCCTTGCAGTCAATGTTGATGGTTAACCCGGATCAACCCATGAGTTTGTGCATTTGGAATTCTCAAAATAAATCCACTTTTCAATGCAAAAAAGACTTACTTTTGTGATATTGAAGCAATATTTTACTGCTGACTTTTCGGTTTTCCATTTGTCTTTTGTTTAGTTGATGTGGCACTCATTTTCCTTCCTTTAAAATCTTTCCCATTGCTTCTAAATGCTCAAAAATTGTTTGCTGAGCAATGTTTAATCTTTCTGCAAGTTGTTTTTGATTTTGACACACATTTTCATCCAATAATGCTTGTAATTGTTGTAATTGTAATTTTTCAGTTGACCTGGATGTCCTTTGTCTTTCACATCAAAAACTTCACAAGTATCTTGAGATGGAGATGTTGACCATAAGCTTCCCAAAGTATTCAGCAGCACTTTTTTTTCCAAATAAAGTAATGAATTAAAACTTCCCACAAATGGGCCTGACTGGTTTGGCTCAGGGCATTGGACTGCGGACTGAAGGGTCCCAGGTTCAGTTCTGGTCATGTACCTTGGTTGCGGGCACGTCGCCCGTAGGGGTTGCGCAGGAGGCAGCTTATCGTGTTTCTCTCTCATCGATGTTTCTGGCTCTCTATCTCTTTCCCTTACTCTCTGTGAAAAATCAATAAAATATATTTAAAAAAAAAAGCCTTCTCACAAATGTTCTTTTTTGGCATGAAATTCAACATTTTTAAGTGTAAAAATATCTATGATGTTAACACCTGCAGCGAATTTGACATGAAGTTTTTGAAGCTTGTTGTCAATACAACAAAATAGCATACATATCAAATCTCATATATATCAACATATGTGTAACTCCATCTATTGAAAATAACCTGCATTATTAACCAGAACACCTAGTAGCTGTTATATTATTGACTACTAGAGGCCTGGTGCATGAATTCATTCATGGGTGGGTTCCTTCGGCGTGGCCTGTGAGGATTGGGCCAAAACCGGCAGTCCAGTGCTGCCTGCCACTCCCACTTTACAAGCTCCACTGTGCTTGCCGTGGGCTCATAGTCAGTCCTGATCGGGAGACACTCGTGCTGCTATAGCACTTGCTAGCCATCAGCCCTGCATCTGGTGTCTATCCAGAAGGGAGTGGGGGGAGGCCGGGACGTGATCAGCCTTCTGGATGGCCCAGGATGCGGATATGTCCTGCTGATGTTCATGCCAGTTGTCAGGAG
This sequence comes from Lasiurus cinereus, assembly GCA_011751065.1. Classification (NCBI taxonomy): domain Eukaryota; kingdom Metazoa; phylum Chordata; class Mammalia; order Chiroptera; family Vespertilionidae; genus Lasiurus; species Lasiurus cinereus. The sequence continues at coordinate 431,411 of JAAGEH010000032.1, read as the reverse complement.
CCACCTGACAGCCACCTTTATATCGTTTCTTCCTTATGGATTGTTAGGGAGGGGATGCGACTGCGGTGTCCAAGGCTGACTTCCAGGAGATCAGTGACCCTGACAGGCCAGTGGTGCTGGTCCCTCAGTCTGCCTGGCCTGTTCTCCGGAGATTGGACTTGTAGGACTACTGAGGGAGTGAGTGGCTGCCACCAGGCTGGTGGGCTGCTGGGACGGATTGGTCAGCTGAACAGCACTTCCACCGTGAGAGCACACTGACCACCAGGGACAGCTTCTGTGTTGAGCATCTGCCCCCTAGTAGTCACTGCACATCATAGCGGCTGGTCATTTGGTCACTTAGGCTTTTAGATAGATAGATAGATAGATAGATAGATAGATAGATAGATAGATATTCCTCATCTGTAATTTACATTCCCATGACTACCAATTTGTTCTTAATCCCTTCACCTTTTCATCCATAGTCCCTTCCCCCTCCCATCTGGCAACTATAAAAATGTTCTTTGTATCATGAGTCTGTTTCTGTCCTACTTGTTCATTTATTATATTTTTTAGATTCAACATATAAGTAAAGTCATATGGCCTTTGTCTTTCTCTGTCTTATTTCACTCGCCACAGTGCCCTGTAGGCCCATCCAAGCTGTTGCAGAGGCAAGATATCATTCATTTTTTATAGCTGAGTTATTTTGTCATTGTACATATGTACCACATCTTCATTCATATGTTGATGGACACTTAGTTGCTTCTATATCTTATAAATAATGCTGCAATGAACATACGTATGTATATGGGGTGGGACACTAGTAGATTTAAAGTTATTCATGTGGAAAATAATACAATCTATATAATAAAAGCCTAAGTGGCCATTATGGTAAAATGACTGGTCGCTATGATGTGAATTCACCACCAGGTGGCAGACTCTCAATGCAAGAGCTTCCCCCTGATGGTCAGTGCACTTCTACAGGGGAAGCACTGCTCAGCCAGAAGCTGGGGTCACGGCTGGCGAGTGCAGTGACGATGGCAGGAGCCTCTCCTGCCTCTTCGGCAGCACTGAGGAGCAGCGAGTCCAGTGAGTGGTAAGGAGCAGCAAGCAGGAAGGTGGTAAGGAGTGAGGGCTCTGGGATTGCGAGAGGGATGTCCACCTGCTGGCTTAGGCCTATCCCCCGAGGGATCCTTGATTATGAGAGGTGCAGGCTAGGCTGAGGGACCCCCCTCAATTGCAAGAATTTTATGCACCGGGCCTCTAGTAGTTAATTAGTAATGCAAGAATAAACTTTGTTTCACCTACTCACAACTGTAAACTTACTTTTGCTCCTACACTGTATGTCTTTTCAATTTAGTGTGTTGGGTTTCTTGGATAAAACTTCCAGAAGTGGAATTGCTGGATCCATCTTTATCTCTTATTATAGCCTTTGTTTTAAAATATGTCTTTTCTGGGCCCTAGCTGGTTTGACTAAGTGGATAGAGTATTGTTCAGCCTGCAGACTAAAGGGTCCTGGGTTCAATTCCACTCAAGGGCACATACTTTGGTTGTAAGCTCCATCCTGGCCCCCAGCGCCACTTGCAGGAGGCAACCTATTGATATGTCTCTTAACATCAATGTTTCTCTCTGTGTGTCTTTCCCCCTGCCTTCTACTCTCTCTAAAAATCAGTGGAAAAATATCCTCAGGTGAGGATTAAAGAGAATAAAAATATATATTTTGTCTGGTATAAGTATTTGCTATCCCACCCTTTTTTTTTTTAATTTCAATTTTCATGAACTATCTTTTTCTATCCCTTTACTTTCAGTCTGTGTATGTATTTCAATCTGAAGTGAATCTCTTAGAGCTAGGATTCTAGAGGCTTGATGCATGAAATTCATGCATGAGGTGGGGTGGAATCCCCTTAGTCCAGTCTGCACCCTCTCCAATCTGGGACCTCTCAGGGGATGTCTGACTGCTGGACAACCCTCTCCAATCTGGGACCCCTCAGGGGATGTCTGACTTGCTGGACATCCCTCTCATAATCTGGGACTTCTGGCTCCTAACTGCTCACCTGCCTGCTTGCCTGATTGTCCCTAACTGCCTTTCCCCACCAGCCTGGTCGCCCCCCTCTACCCCCTCTTCCCCGCTGGCCTGCTCTCCCTTTACTGCCCTCCCTGCTGGCCTGGTCAACCTAAACTGCCCCCTTCCCCTGCAAGCCTGGTCACTCCCAGCTGCCTCCCTCTGCCAGTCTGGTTGACCCTAACTGCCCCCGCATGCTGGCTTGGTTGTCTCTTACTGCCCCCCTGCAAGCCTGATCACCCCCAACTGCCTCCTTCTGCTGGCCTGGTTGTCCCTAACTGCTCCTCCCACCTGTCGCTGGCCTGGTTGCCCCCAATTGCCCCCCTGCTAGCCTGGTCACCCCACGCAGCCTGCTGTTCAGTCGTTTGGTCATCTCTCACTAACCCCCATCGGCCTTGTCATCCACGCAGCCTGCTGTTCAGTCATATGTTCAGTTGCTCTGGTCGTAATGGCCCCTGGCTTCTTATATATTAGGATAAGGGTCTTGTTTTACTTTCCTTTCAGCCATATGATTTCTTTTGATTGGAGCATTTAATCCATTTACATTTAAAGTAATTATTGATATGTAGTTGTTGCTATTTCATTATTCATATTTTTATCTTTTTACCCCTTCTTAAAGAAGTTACTTTTTTTAAAAAATTTGCATGAAATATTGCTACTCTTTTTAAAAAAAATTCTCTTTCTGAGAGTTTGTTATCTATATATATAAAAGCCTAATATGCAAATTGTCCCCTCAGGAGTTCAGCCAGGAGACCAGGAGTTCGATTGCTCAGTATGACATGTGCTGACCACCAGGGGGCAGTACGGAATGAAGAAAGGCCCCAGCCGGCAGCCTGGGAGGGGAAGCCCCAAACAGTAGCCAGAAGGAATGCCCTAGCCAGCAGCTGGAAGACCATGATTGGCCCTTATCACTGGCTAGCCTAGGGACCCTACCCTTGCACAAATTTTATGCACAAGTCTTCTAGTTGATGTATACATGCCATTGATTTTTGGGTGTTAATTTTGTATCCTGCCACATCTTGGAATTCATTTATTAAATCTGATAGTTTTTTGATGGAGTCTTTAGTGTTTTCTATGTACAATATCAGGTCATCTCAGAATAATGACAGTTTTACATCTTCCTTTCCAATTTGGATGTCTTTTATTTTTTCTTGTCTGATCACTGCCAGTATTATATTGATAAAAGTGGTGAAAGTGTACAACCCTGTCTTATTCCTGTTCTTAAGGAATGGTTATAGTTTTTACCCATTGAGTATGATGTTGGCTGTAGGTTTGTCCTGTAAGGCATTTATCATGTTGAGGTATGTATGATTCTTCTATACCACTTTGCTGAGAGTTTTTTTTTTCCTTCAAAAATGGGTGTTGGACTTTGTCTAAGTGCTCTTTTTGCATCTATTAATATGATCATTTGATTTTTATCTTTCAACTAGAGGCCCAATACATGAAATTCGTGCATGAGGGAGAGGTGTCCTTTAGCCCAGCCTGCTCCTTCACCAATGTGGGTCCCTTGAGGAATGTCCGACTGCCCATTTAGGCCTGATTCTACTCTTACAATCCAGGACTGCTGGTCCCAACTGCTCACCTGCCTGTCTTCCTGATTGCCCCTAAATGCTTCTGCCTACCAGCCTGATCATCCCCTTACCGCTCCCCTGCCAGCCTGATTGATGCCTAACTGCTCCCCTGCCAGCCTGTTTGCACCTAATTGCCCTTCCCTGCAGGCCTGGTCACCCCTAAATGCTCTCCCCTGCAGGCTTGATCACCCCCAACTGCCATCCCCTGCTGGCCTGATCGCCTCCAACTGCCCTCCCTTGCAGGCCTGGTCCCTCCCAACTACCCTCCCCTGTTGACCATCTTGTGGTGGCCATCTTGTGTCCACATGGGGGCAGGATCTTTTGACCACATGGGGGCAGTCATTTTGTGTGTTATGAGTGATGGTCAATCTGCATATTACTTTTTTATTAGATAGGATAGAGGCCTGGTGCACAGGTGGGGGCCATGTCGTATGCCCTGAAAGGTGCCCCAGATCAGGATGAGGTTCTTCTGGAGCATGGAGTGACCTGGGTGAGGGGCCTGTGGTGGTTTGCAGGCCAGCCATGCCCCCTGGCAAGCCAAACAGAGGCCCAGGTATCTGGGATTTATTTATCTTCTACAATTGAAACTTTGTAGCCTGAAGTGGAACCGAGCCTTCTGCTCAATTGTAGCAGCCATTGAAACTTTGTTGCCTTAAGCGGAGGCTTAGCCCACCAGGGTGTGTGGAAAGCTTGACTTCCTCCATCGCCAGGGACAACCCAAGCCTCCCTCCTGCTCTCTCTGTGGCTGTAGCCATCTTGGTTGAGTTAATTTGCATACTCTCTCTGATTGGCTGATGGGCGTGGCTTGTGGGTGTAGCAGAGGTATGGTTAATTTGCATATTACTCTTTTATTAGATAGGATTTGATTACATGATATATCACATTTGTTGGTTTGCTAATATTTTATCAGCCTTACAATCCTGGAATCATGATATTTGATCTTTTTAATATAATTCTTGGTCCAATTTGCTAATGTTTTGTTGAGGATTTTAGTATCTATGTTCATCAGGGTATTGGACTGTAATTCTCTTTCTTTGTAGTGTCTTTATCTGGTTTTGGAATTAGGATAATACTTACTTCATAAAAAATTTGGGAGTGTTCCTTCCTCTTAGATCTTTTGGAATAGTTTGAGGAAAATAGGTATTACGTATTTGAATATTTGGTAAAACTCCACTGTGGAGCTATCCGGGTCAGGGCTTTTATTTCCTGGGAGGTTTTTTGTTGTTGTTTGGTTTTAATTTATCTTTATTGTTGAAAGTATTACAGATGTACCCTTTTTTGTTCCCTTTACCCCTATTTACACCTTCTACCTCGCTTCTGTCCCCTTTTCTGGCCTTCCCTGCACTATTGTCTATATGCATATATGTTCATTGGCTAATCTGACCCCTGCTCTTTCACTGTCCCCCCTCCCCCAGCTGAAATATGTCAGTTGATTGCATGGTTCCATGTCTCTTGATCTTTTTTGTTTGTCAGTTTATTTTGTTCATTAGATTTCACATATAAGTGAGATCATGTGATACTTGTCTTTCTTTGACTAGTTTATTTTACTTAGCATGATACTCTCCAGGTCCCTCCATGCTGTCTTGAAGGGTAAGAAATCCTTTTTTTTTTTTTTTTTTTTTACAACTGCATAAGTATTCTGTTGTGTAAGTGTACCAGTTTTCTAATCCATTCATCTACTGATGGTTACTTGGGCTGTTTCTAGATCTTAGCTATTGTAAATAACACTGCTATGAACATACGGGTGCATATATTCCTTCTGATTGGTATTTCTGGATTCTTAGGGTATATTCCTAGAATTGAGATTACTGGGTTAAATGGCAATTCTATTTTTAATTTTTGGAGGAAACTCCACACTGTTTTCCGTAGTGGTTGTACCAGCTTGCATTCCCACCAGCATTGCACTAGGGTTCCTTTTTCTCCACATCCTCGCCAGCACTTGTTTGTTGATTTGTTGATGGTAGCCATTTGTTGGTGGTACCTCATTGTCATTTTAATTTGCATTTCTCTGATAATTAGTGACTTTGAACATTTTTTCATATCTCTTGGCCATTTACATGTCCTCTTTGGAGAATTGTCTGTTAGGTCCTCTGCCCATCTTGGGTTTTTGTTTTTTGTTTTTTTGTCTTCCTTTTGTTGAGTTCCTCAGAATTTTTTTTTTTTAATTACTGCTTCAACTTCATCTGTTGTTATTGGACTATTTGGGTTTTCTGATTTCTCCTGATTCAGTTTTGGAAGATTGTATTTTTCTAGGAATTTATTCATTTTTTCCAGGTTGGCCAGCTTGTTGGCGAATAGTTGTTCATAGTATTTTCTTAAAATCCTTTGTATTTCTGTGGTGTTAGTTGTTACTTCACAACTTTTATTTCTGATTTTATTTATCTGGGTCCTTTTTCTTTGTTTTATGGTAAGTCTGGCATGAGGCTCATCAATCTTACTTACCTTTTCAAAGAACCAGGTCTTGGATTTATTTATCGTTGGTATTGTTTTTTTAGTCTCTATGTCATTTATTCTTCTCTGATCTTTATTATTTCCTTCCTTCCTTCAGCTTACTCGGCTTTTCTTTTCTTTCTTTTTTTTTTTTTTTAATATATTTTATTGATTTTTTTTTACAGAGAGAAAGAGAGAGGGATAGAAAGTTAGAAACATCAATGAGAGAGACATCGATCAGCTGCCTCCTGCACATCCCCCACTGGGGATGTGCCTGCAACCAAGATACATGCCCTGATCGGAATCGAACCTGGGACCTTTCAGTCCCCAGGCTGACACTCTATCCACTGAGCCAAACGGGTTTTGGCTTATTCTGGGCTTTTCTTATTCTTCTATTTTTTAATTCCTTTTTTTTTTTTTTTTTTTTTTTGTTAAACTTCACCTGAGGATATTTTTCCAGTGATTTTTAGAGAGAGTGGAAGGGAGGAGTAGAGGCAGAGAAAGAGAAACATTGATGTGAAGTTGCCTCCTGCATGTGTTCCAATCAGAGCTGTGGATTGATCCTATAACTGAGGCATATGCCCTTGACTGGGCTCAAACCCAGAACCCTTCAGTCCATGGTCTATCCACTTATTTTTGTGTGTTAAATTAAACTGCTCTGCCTTCTAGTCTTCATGGACTGGACTTATGTAGTAAGTGGTTTGTGGAACCCAGTAGTGAAGTCTCTTAGATCTCATTGCTTCAGAAGACCAAAGAAAAACCTAGCAATGCTTTTAGAGAAAAGGAATAACACTGTTTGTTTACGCCAGCGGGCCCAGAGGAATAACTTCCCAAACCTGAGTAATATATCATGCAGGGGGATTCTCTTTTATATCTTTCTAGGGTCTTTGTCTCGCAAATATGGATTATACTTCCGGTCCTTTTTGCAGGATTTGCAAGCAGGTCCCAGGTGTTGGGGGTCTCCAGGTCATATCTGATGGTCTGGCCTGGCGCCAGCATTAATAACCCTCCCTCTGGTACAGTGCACTGTTCACAGTTTTATGGCCTCTGTAACAGGTTCTGCAAGACCAATTTGTGGGAAAGAGATTGTGACTTAATTATAGGTTATAAAGAATATACACTGGGCTTGCTGCATGGATTCATATTACTAGGCTCCCTCCCTCCCTGCCACCCCCAAATATCAGAGTTACATTGGAATTAGCCTTTTAATTAGCCTTTTAGCCTCCTCATCCGGAGGTGGGTGCTCTAAAAATGTCTTCTGTGTGAGAGTTTTGGGCTCTCCTGTTTTACTTGGGTCTTGAAGGTTGTTGTCCCATTTGTGGATGGAATCTTCTGTCAGGCTGGCTGACTTAGTGGCTCATGCCTGACCACCTGTGCCAGCTGTTGTGCAAGTGCTTACAGAACAGAACAAAACAAAACAAAAACATACACAAGAACCCTAAAACTATAACAAAAGCAACCACAAAAGAAAAGTAGGAAAGAGAAAAGAAAGCAAAGATGATAAAAGAAAAGAAATACAAAGATAAACAAAAGGAGAAATTGGAATGTGCAAGGACAGAGATGAAATAAAGAAAATAAGATTAAAGGATAGAGAAAGGAAACAATATACTAGTAAAAGGAAGAAAACAGAAAAGAGGAAGAAAAATTCAAAAGGGATATAGAGGAGAAAGCAGACTAAAAATACAAAAAGAAAAAGATGAGAAAGTAGAAAAAATAGTAAAAACAGGGAAGAGAAAAATTAGATATGTGAAAGAAAAATAGAGACTAATATAATATCAAATCAATAAAGCAGAAAAATAAAGAAGACAAAGGGAAAAAAAGTGAAATGGTATTCATCTAAACAGAATTTAGTGCCTCTTGGGAACTCCTTTTGGATCTTGCTCTTCTGATGACTGCATTTGACTGTGTTGCCTACCCTTTCTGGGCTTCCAGCGAGGAACTTAGGTGCTAAACACTGTCAGAAACTGTCCTCCTTTGGCTTTCGCAACCTTTTTGTAGCTTTGTATAATCCACAGTTTATGTCTGTCTCCATAAGACTTGACTGTGTCTGTCTCTGCACTGAGGCCTGTTTGTTAGCAGCACAGGGCCCACCCAGAGATGGGTCAGCAAACTTCTCCAGGTTCCCCCTTCTGCCCACCTTTGCCTGCCAGCAAAAATCTGTTTCTGAAAGTGCTTAAATTAGAATTGAGAGTATGGACTCCTGGGTCTCCTGTGATGGGGAGGTGCTGTTCAGATTTCAGGGAAAGAGTTGGGTGTGTTTCCCTATCCCAGAGTACTCCTTTGAGAGTGTCCCAGAATATTTCTCTGCCCTCGCCTTGGCAGAGATCCTTATGTGTAGTCCAGTGGTATCAGCTAGATACCAGTAGCTTCTTTCAGTTCCTCCCTGTAGGGGAAGCACCAGTCAGGTTCCCAGGATAGTGGGGTGGATGGCCCCATCCCTAATCCAGTCACTGAGACTGTTCAAACCTGTAGGCTTGGCCTCTGCTGCTGCCTCCTCTGTAAAGGTTAAGGTGCAGGGTGTGGTAGGAAGGGCTCCTGAGGATGGAACAGGAGCTGTATCACCTAAGATGGAGCTTTTTCCTTTTCCTGAGCTCTGGCTTCTGGGAGGAGCCACTCAGGAAAAATGGTCCTTTCGGGTTTGGGAGAGTATTACTGAATGCAGGTCTCACAGCTGCCACTTTTCCACATTTCCCCCAATGCTTCCCACCCCAGCGTCTCCGTAGGTGCCTTGAACCCTAAGTCCACGCCTCTCTCCACCAAAGCCTCAAGTAAGTAGCTGCAAATGAAAATCCTGTGCTCTGGGTTCAAAAACAAACAAACAAAACAAAGAAATTTAAAAAACAGAACTGAGGCTTTTATTTCTAACTGGCTGGTCTCCCTAGCAGCCAAAAGCCCTGCCACCTTTCACGGTTGGATGTTACTTGAACACACAGCTCAGGTGACCAGGGAGACTATTACTGGGTCCTACAAGACACCTACACATAAGATCTCTCTTTCAAGATTGGGAGATGTAGCAGCTCTGCCTAATAATACATAGAAAAAACAGAGAGAGAGAGAGAGAGAGAGAGAGAGAGA
>JAAGEH010000032.1:370417-422287 GCA_011751065.1 Lasiurus cinereus | reverse complement strand
AGAAGGAATGAAGAAGGGAAAGAAGGAAAGAAAGAAATAACAAACATACATACAATGATGTAAGAGAGAAACATTGATCAGTTGCCCTGACAGGGGATCAAATCCCCAACCGAGGTATGTGCCCTGACCAGGAAGTGAATCCTAGACCTTAGAATGGTATAGTGGAAAAGAGCAGAATCTTTATTTAGAGGCACAAAACCTAGGTTGTTTCCTTGTGCTGCTATTGGCCTGCTTTGTAACCTTTCACTGATTTCTCCAGCTACCTGACTACAACCATAAATGCTATTTTTTCCCCCTTTTTTGTTCCAGGAGATTTTGATGAGTTCACTCACAATAATAATGACAGTATATTGAAAAGCATAGCAGAAGATCTTCGGAATCACTTGCCTCTAGAAACCATGCTTTCCTCAGAACATCTAGCCCTCCAAAAAGTAAGTACATTATTATTAATTTACTCTTAGTGCTACTTGAGGATTCTCCAGTTCTTCCCTAACCACATAGTCTCTCCAGACTGATAGTTCTAAATTCTGCTTTAAATAATTTTTCATATAGTGCTTCAACCATATTTCCGATTCTTTTGAGTCTCTAAGCCCTTTGGCTTCCCAGTATTATTCATTCAACAGATTTTTTTTTTTTTAAGGATATCTGTTTGCCAAGCAATCAACCTCCTTCCACAATCACAATCCAACAGTAATCAGTCCTGCCTGTATCACTGTCCTGATTTTCTCTTCCAATTCCATCATTTTTATCAATGGTGAAATTTACTTCTTTGTTTCCTTCTTCTACTTTTCCATTGTACAATTTTTGCTTATTCTTCTATTTGTTTATTCTTAGAATTAGTTTTCATTTATCTTCTCCAAACAACCCCTCATTCAAGTCCCTTCAGATCCCAAATCCTGTGGAATTACAAATGCTATACATATTGTTTCCTAAAGCAAAGCTAATGATGATAATCTCTTCTCCCGCTGATCTGAAAATAGAAACCCTCCATATGGTTTTTCTAAGCAGAGGAACTAAATCCTATACATTTTTAACAGCATTGTGCACATTGTGAACAGTTAGCAAATCTTAGTAAGCATCTGCTCATTCAAGTGGATTCTCAAAGGAGGAAAGTAATGAGTAATATTAAAACAGAGAAATATCTAATACAGTTTGGATGTTATTGACAAAACAGTCTTATTGCTATCATGGTATATCACAATACATAAAAGGAGGAAAAAGTATTAATTGCATGTTAAGATTAACCCACAATTCCATATGCTAATATACTTTTTATTTTATTTTCTTTCCTTCTGGTTCTTGTGTATGTTCATACATTTTACATACTTGTAATATAGATTGTGTGTGTGTATAGATATAGATATAATTGTGTAGGTTTCCAAGCAGAAAGGTTGATATTTTAACCATAATCCAGGTAGAAGGAATCAGACAAAAATGTTTTCTTTGTAGACACTTGCTATTACCACTAGTATTAATAAAGGGCTATAATTTGTAACCATGAAGGTTTACTATCATTATTATTTGAAAACTTTTCCTCTAAGCAAAGATTACTTACTAAGAATTTTGATGGGTAAGTCACTGACATGGAGGACTCAGAAGAGCTGGTATTAGTTTCCATTCTGACTCCTTTTGCTAGCTACTGCCATTTTTTTGGAGAAATCTTCTGGGTATCAGTTTCTGTACTTGTAAAATATACTGCTTTGGATGGACAAGATGGTCTCAAAATACTCTTTTCAATTAAAATTGTATATATTTCTCATTACCATGTTTTGCATAATTATAGGCAAATAAAAAGTTGTCCACTAACAAAGTGACTCCCATTTGTGTAACTCATTGAGACTCATTACATGAATGAGCAGATAAAATCCATCAAAGAATTGGGTGACCATGCAAGATGGGAACTTTTAATATGGCGTGGTAGTGTCTCTTTGACAAGCACAACCTGGGAGACAGTGATGAGAGCTCAGCCTTAGACTGGCTTCCCATAGCCACAGGGGTGACTTTCCTGGTCACCAAAGCAGTACATGCATATTAGAGTTATCTTTACCCTTTTTTTATGTTCTTTCATTTGTATCTTGCCTTCAAATAAAGTAAATTGGTACCCTCACACCTCCCAAAAGTCTCAGAAATAAAATGAAAGAAGAGCAGAGTTGCTGATGTAAGTGATACTAGTCTTTTGTGCCTTGTTGCTGATAGAATTTTAGCATATGAACCACTGATGTTTTGCCTTATCTACATACATAAAATGCTAATATGCAAAATGTCCCTTTGGGGGTTTGACCAGTAGACTGGGAGTTTGATCACTTGCTATGACCACCAAAGGATGGCATGAAATAAAGGAAGGCCCTGGCCAGCAGCCAAAAGGAAGGCCCCAATTAGCCCTGGTTGCCAGCTAATTCGGGACCCTACCTGTGCATGAATTTTGTGCACTGGGCCTCTAGTTTAGCACAAAAAGAGACTTCTTTGTACTTTGTTTCTTTTGATGTGTTTCTTCTCTCCACCAGATACAGCAGCAGCCAGAACCCACAGTTCATGTGGATGCATTCCTTTATGATGAAGATGTTATTGATTCATTATGTGAGGAAGGAAAAATGAGCAGAAACTACTGTGTGGTGTGTGGCTCATACCAGACAGCACCTTTAGGTCAGTACTCAAGTATACAAACCTAATGACAATATGTGTACTTTTCCTTAGATGTCTTAAGTATGCCAATTACTGACAGTCTATGTTTTCTGAAAGCAAAGGCCAACCTACAGCATAGCCATTACTAATTATTGCAGTTAGGGAGACTAAATAGAAATATTGTCTAGGAAGCTAGGGCATTTAATGTCTCCCAAGGAGGTATCTCTACTTTTCACAGAAACTGTTTAAACACCAGTGGCTTTGCAAGTCCAAAAACTAATCAGAAGTGACTTAGTACAGGGCAACTGACTCATCCTTTCCATACTCAACAGAAATTTGTATATAAACCATATGCTGATTTATTTACAAGAGAAATATAGTTGTATTAGTTTAATATAGTCAAGGGGACTGACTGTTCTCCCTATGAAAACATCTACTTAAGAAGTTCTGGCCAAAACCGGTTTGGCTCAGTGGATAGAATGTCGGCCTTCGGACTGAGGGGTCCCGGGTTCGATTCTGGTCAAGGGCATGTGTCCTGGTTGCGGGCACATCCCCAGTGGGGGGCGTGCAGGAGGCGCCTGATCGATGTCTCTCTCTAATTGATGTTTCTAACTCTCTATCTCTCCCTTCCTCTCTGTAAAAAATCAATAAAATATATTTTAAAAAAAGAAGTTCTGGTATTGTTGGATGAACAATGTTGTTGGATGAACATGGACTCAGAGGACAATGATGGATAATCTTGAGAAAGGGTTAATTCAGGCCATGATTTGACATAGTAGAGCATCTCCAGTCCATAATAGGAAACCAACTCCAGCAACAGAAATTTTCCTGCGTCTCTACCCTTCAGATGCAGTACCTGAGTCCCAAATAGCAAACTAGACTGACTCCATGCTGCTACAGTGTTGCTCTTCTGTTAATATATTCTTTGTTCAAACTGGATATGATTGTCTAGGCTGTTACTTTAGACATGCTATTTCAATCTCCCTACTACCTTAGATTTATTGCTTAGAGTGTTCTATTCTCCAGGTATGTTTCATTAGGCTAATATTACTGATCTTAGATAATATCATTCTCAAAAGTTTACTGTAACCAAATTTGTAAAATGTTTCTAATAAAAATACATTGTACCTGTATTATAATTGGGGTTAAACGTCCCTGACTTACTGGTTTAAGGTTTGTTTACTTATTTGTTTGTTTGTTTGTTTGTTTATTTAAAATAGAGATATAGCCAAGACCGGTTTGGCTCAGTGGATAGAGCGTCAGCCTACAGACTGAAAGGTCCCAGGTTCGATTCCAGTCAAGGGCATGTACCTTGGTTGTGGGCACATCCCCGGTGAGGTGTGTGCAGGAGGCAGCTGATCGATGTTTCTCTCTCATCGATGTTTCTAGCTCTCTGTGCTTTTCCCTTCCTCTCTGTAAAAAATCAATAAAATGTATTTAAAAAAAATAAAATAGAGATATATATTTATTGATTTCAGAGAGGAAGGGAGAGGGATAGAGAGATAGAAACATCAGTACTAAAAGAGAATCATTGATTGGCTGCCTCTTGCTTGCTCCCCCCTGGGGATCAAGCCCACAACCCGGGCATGTGCCCTTGACCAGAATCAAACTTGGGACCCTTTAGTCTGCAGGCCAACCCTCTATCCACTGAGCCAAACCAGCCAGAGCTAAGGTGTTTTTTCTTTTAGATAGTCCTTTATGGGATAAAGTCCATTGGTTTCCATTGGAGGTAGTTGAAACTCTATTAGAAAAGGATTTAACAATAATAGAGGGAAAACTAAAGAGTGAATTATAACTGTAACAGTATATAAGACCTGATTTATCAAAATGTATAGAAGAGCTATGTTCAACAAATAAAAATTTAAAGAATAGAACTCATTTTCCCACAAAAATCAAGTTGTAAATAGTGACTGAGTATCTACACCCACCCAGATAACCATGATAAATCCAAAAAAGCTATTACGATGTGGGACTCTCCTTCCCTTTTTGACAGGGCACTTATCTAGCTACTAATGATGACTCTGTAGCCCAGGGCAGAAGCACTAATGTGGCACAGATGATAGTAAAGGTGAAGATCCTAGGGAGATAAGGACTATGGGGGTCAAAGGCCCCCTATTACTTCTGAGTTCTAGTCATACCCTTTATTTTCATCCAGCTGAGTAGCCTGCATGCTTCCATTTTCTTTGCCACAGTCTATTAGTTATGACCAAAGTTTCTTTCCTTCCAGACTATTTTGTTACATAAAACATAACACAGAAAGTTTTTTAGTTACCTCGGTTTCAGGGAAAAAAAAAAAAAAGAAAACATACTCAGGCTGTCCCAGATATTTCATTATAGAAATAATGGAGTAAGAAAATAGGGTAGGAAGCTAGAAATTATAGCAATTAAACTAAGGGAAACGACAGTTTTGGGAGTATTAACCTCCTTCCATATTGCCCCTCTGCTGCACTCCAGGGATGCCACGTTATGCACTTCCAGAATGGTCATTCATTTGGTAGCCTACAGTCTGAGCAGCAGTGTGTGTGGCATTTCTGTGATTGGCTCTGGGATAAGGTGCAAAAGCCAGATGGAATGGGAGTTAGGGAGCAGTCCCAACAAACAGCAGGTCATGGGGGGGAAAGGAAATGAGGGGCACAGGGATAGGGTCAGGCCGCTGAGTAGCGGTTTCCTTAGAGGCCTTTTAAAATGTCAGAGACTTTGTGTTTATTCTCCAATACAAATCAGAGTAAATGAGTGAAAAATTATCACATTAATTTTTTTCTAAATAACCTCTGAATAGCTTTCATTGAGTAAGAAAATAAAAACATGAAATATCCTATGTAATAAAAGCCTAATATGCAAATTGCCCCCTTGATAGGGAGTTTGACCAGAGGGCAGGGCCGCCTGGCCAACCACAGGAAGGGAGGCCACCCTGGCCAGTGGCAAGCAGCTGCTGGGGGAAGGTAGGCCCATGCACTAATTTTGTGCAATGGGCCTCTAGTCCTATCTAATGAAAGAGTAATATGCAAATTGACCATATCTCCACTACACTAACAAGCCATGCTCACAAGCCAATCAGGAGTAAATATGCAAATAAACCCAACCAAGATGGCTGCGGCCAAGGAGAGCAGGAGTGAGGCTTGGGTTTCCCTGGCAATGGAGGAAGCCAAGCTTTCCGCCTATGCTTGCCGGCCCAGGCCTCAATGCTACAAAGTTTCAATGATAGAAGATAAATAAACTCCAACAAAAATGGCAGAATCCATGGAGCTGGAAAAGAGCAGGAGGCTAGGATTGCTCCCGTAAATGGAAGAAGCCAAGCTTTCCACCTGCCCTGGCGGGCCCCGTCCTCTGCTCAAGGCTACAAAGTTTCCATTATAGAAGATAAATAAACCCCAACAAAAATGACTGCCACCATGGAGCAAGCAGGAGGCTTAGCTCTGCTCCAGGCTACAAGTTTTCAATTGTAGAAGATAAATAAATTCCAGATACCAGGGCCTCTATTTGGGTCACCAGGGAGCATGGCCAGCCTGCAAACCACCACAGGCCCCTCGCTAAGGCCACCCCATCCCCCAAGGGAACCTCCACCCTGTTCTGGGACATCCTTCAGGACAAACCAGCTGGCCCCCACCCATGCACCAGCCTCTATCCTATCTAATAAAAGAGTAATATGCAGATTGACCATCATTCCAACACACAAGATGGCTGCCCCCATGTGGACACAAGATGGCCACCACAAGATGGCCAGCAGGGGAGGGCAGTTGGGAGGGACCAAGCCTGTAAGGGAGGGCAGTTGTGGGCAATCAGACCAGCAGGGGAGGGCAGTTGGGGGTAATCAAGCCTACAGGGGAGGGCAGTTGGTAGAGGAGGGAAGTTGGGGGTGATTGGGCCTGCATGGAAGGGCAATTGGGAGGACCCATGCCTGCAGGGGAGAATAGTTAGGGGGCACCAGGCCTGCAGGGGAGGGCAGTTAGGGGTGACCAGGCCCACAGGGGGGGGCAGTTAGGGGCAAACAGGTTGGCAGGGTAACAGTTAGGCATCAATCAGGCTGGCAGGGGAGTGGTTAGGGTTTGATCAGGCAGAAGCAGTTAGGGACAATTAGGAAGGCAGGCAGGTGAGCAGTTGGGAGCCATCAGTCCTGGATCAGACCTAAACGGGCAGTCAGACATCCCTCGAGGGGTCCCAGATTGGAGAGGGTGCATCTGGGTTGAGGGACACCCCCGTTGCTGTGCACGAATTTCATGCACCGGGCCTCTAGTTCTTTATAACTTCAGGTGAATATTTAGAAATATTCTAAATATTGAATTGTTAGTACCCAAACAAAATTTATTCATTCTGTTCTAATTCTGCAGGATTTATTTCTCATTCCTTCTCTCTCATGGAATTGAAGTTCATTTACCATCATGTACTACCTGATCTATCAGGAAAGCTCTTGGTTGACGTTGGCTCCAGGCTTGGCACAGTCCTTTACGGGGTAAAGTCCAGCTTATGAACATACTCAACATTGGGAAAATATTTTCTCCTCCTGCTACCAACAGTTTTGCCTGCCACCATCCAAGGTGACAGCTTGGTTTTATTTATTAGAGTAACAATAATAAAATTAGCGTACTATATTGAGTTTGGAATTTCAAAGGCCAGTTCTCTGATTTCCTTTATTAGTTTGTGTCTGTGACACAGATGAAGGAATCTCAACAAAACAGAAGCAGTTAACTCTCAAACACTTTGCTGCTTTGTAGTCACCATTGCCCTTTTAACTCTATTTTCCTTGTGCTGTGCTAAAATTGCATCCTAGCATTGGTAAGAGCTCTTATAAAACTGACAAGTTAAAAAAAAAAAAAGAATATAAAGCAAAAAGAAAGAATGAAGGGGAGGCAGGAAGGGAGCATCTCATAGAGTGGTAGAATTGAAGCATATGAAGGAAAACAAGATGTTGAAGATACCACCAGGCTAATAAGACTCAGGGGACAGAAAAATGTAATTGGTAGGACCAACAAAACTTAGTGATGTATAGGACTTATATTCATTTCCTGATGGACCACCCACAACCAGCTTTGTAATTTACAGGGCTCCGTGTGAAATAAAAATGTGGGTCTCCTGTTCAACATGCAGGAGGAGAAGGGCCATTAAAACAAACAAAAAACCTGACAAGTTTACTTGACCTAAGAAATTGCCCAAGGCCATAAGCAAGTTACCGAACATCTCTGGGCTTCAAATCCCTCCCCTGTAAATGAGCAAACAAAATGATAATCCAATCCAATTTTCTGTTATCCAAAGTTTGAATGCAGACATTTGTTTCTGAAATATCACTTCAATATGACTTTTTAAAAAATTTAAATCATGAGTACTTTTAATGTTCTTAAATGATTTAATCAAAAAACTGAAATGTGTTTTGTGATTATCGTTAGCAGTCTTGTTAAAACATGTGGCCAACAGCAGGAGAGGCTCATGCCAGAAACAGGCACTAGCAGTTCCCAGCATCATTGCTGGCCCTAAACAGGAACACTTAACTCTTTGATGCTTCATTTATTGTTCAGTATTAAAACTTTATTCTGTAACTAGAAAAGATAGCCATAATCGGAAAGTACTAAATTGTCAGGTAGTCTTCTTTGGAGAACATTAGAGATTATGATTGTTTACCATATTTTGCCCACTATTGTCCATTTGCTTATTTTTTATTTGTTAAAAAAGTATATAGCTGAAATAATTGGTTCTGCAGGTGTGTGGCAGTATTAAGTAATTTAAACATATTGTCATTTTTCTTATTAGGTCACTGATTCAGTCAAAAAAATTTTGAATACCTACATATACTCTGTTGGACATATTCTAAAATACATGATGAGCTGTAAATATAAATTTGGTTTACACTTAGGTGTTAGTTGATGTAAAATGTTATTCAGAGTATGATTTGATCTTTCCTTCCAGATATGGTTTTGCTATTGAAACCAAAATAGATACATAACAATATGCAGTCAATTCTTGATTATCCTTATTAATTAATTGGTCATTATTTTGGCAGATTGCCAGGCAGAGTTCCCTAAGCCAAACAGAACATTCCTTCAGCAACTTTCCTCTGTTGTCAGGCTGCACGATTTTCCAACTATGGTCCCCACAGGTTTATTCCTTTCTTGCTTTCCCCTGAAGCAACTTCTAAAGAAATTACAGAAATAGGGTGTTAAATGGAGGATCTATATATAATCACTTCTCATTTTCACTTTTGTTGAGTGTACAGTTTTATCAGAAAAAGTAAGAAATCAGTCTTTTAAAATATAATTACTTTTAAATAATGGAAAAGAACTACAAGTTCTTGATCAGTAAGTCTTTGAGTTCTTAAAATTATAAGTTTTACATAAACTACAAGATGTTATTTATCTTTATTAAATTCGGTTTTTTAAAGCTTGACTTTTTAAATTTTAAGTAGAAGTAAACCACAATAGAAAGCTAATTCATTTTTATCCTAATATATTCTCATATTTTAGGGTTATCTTTACAGTTCAGCATTGCAACTGTATGGAGTAGAATTGAATGGAGACTTTTGCCAGTTGCAGGAAATGATCATAAAAAAATACCAGTTCACTGACAGAATAAAGGTACCCTTTCAAATATATATTTTGTTGTTCATTGGATAGCATAATTTAGGCAATTTCTTCTGCATTGTAATTGGAAAATCTTTTTTAATCTGTTCTTAGTTGCTATTGTGTAAAAACAGATTTAAGTTGCCTTAATATTTTAAAACATTAATAAAGATTAATTATTATCATTATACCCCACTCACATATTTCTCTCCTCTCCAATTTTATTAGGAAGTGGGTTTTTTTTTTTTTTTAGTTTGTTTCATATCAACTATAATATTACTAGTAGCATTTTTGAATCTCAAGATGTCGGTCAAAAGTGTATTTAATTAATCTCTGAATGTAGAAAGTAAGCAAACAGGTTAAAGTCATGCTCATAGCTCTTTATCCTCTGTTTTGTAAGCTTTCAGGAGGAATTGTGGATGCCACAGAATAGCAATTTATAGGGAAATGATGCCTTAGGTTGGGCTTCAATAGAAGTTTTCTTTTTCTTATATATTAGCAATTTTTAACCTTTTCATCTCATGGCACACATAAACTTATTACTAAAATTCTGTAGCACACTAAAAAATATATTTTATTTTTTGCTAATCTGACCAAAACAAAGGTATAATTTTGATTGAACTACAAAAAAAGTAATAATAGTAATTACCTACCACTTTTTATCCCAAGTGACTTTTAAAAACAATCAGATGACTCTACTTGTGTATAAGGATTTCTGATATCAAAATTAACCAATCAGATATATCATGATGTGATATGACTAAAAAGATGCAACTCTATTTTAGGACCTATACTAGAGGCCCAGTGCATGCATGAATTTATGCATGGGTGGGGTCCCTCGCCCAGTCCTGATCGGGGCCCATTAGAGCCAGCTGGCTGGGGACAGGAACCGCGGGAGGTTGGCTGCGGGAGCGCACTGTATTGAGTGTCTGCCCCCTGGTGGTCAGTGTGCGTCATAGCTACAGACTGGTCCCAACAGTTGCTGAGGCTTTTATATAAAGAGATATTTATAGTTCAAGACAGGCCATTCACACCAACGACTATTGGCCTGTTGGCTGTTGTCATTTTTTAACTTGGTAATCTAAGGGAAAAGAAGTCAGTGTCGCTCATTAAATAGTCAGGTATTGCATGTTTTAAAAATTCTTGTGGCACACTGGTTGAAAATTGCTGCTATATATAAAGGAAAAATAACAGAAAAGGGAAAGGAAGTTTTTTGGTTAATGAAATAATCCTTATAATTTCAGTAATGATCCTTTATATATACTAGTAGCCCATCGTGCGATATTGCACGCAGTAGGCTGCCCACTGCTTTTGCAGCTGCTTTTGTATGCTGCCAAGAGTTGCGCTGCTTTCGGAGGAGCTGGGAGGGACCTGTGCCTATTCCATGGGAGCCAGGTGGGACCTGTGCTGATTCTGAGAGGTGGGCCCGCCGTCTCCTCTTCAGGCCTGCGGTTGGCCACAGAGGCTGTAAGCCAGCCCCTCTGTCCCCTGGAGGCCCTCCGTGGCTGAGGCGTTGCCATGGCAACAAAGCAAGCGTCCCACCCCGGCCGCTCTGCACCCAATGCTGAGAAGCCCTCCATCGCTGTGGCGATAAAGCAAGCATTCTGCCAGGCCACTCACGCTGCCCACTCTCAGTGGCAGCCCCCACAAGACTGGGGGACTCTGGCGAGGCTGAGAGGATTGGGAGCCACCATCTTATGGTTATGGGTACCTCCATCTTTGTGACAGATTGATGGTTAATTTGCATATTACCCTTTTATTGGATAGGATACGAGGGCCCAGTGCATGAATTCGTGAACCCTAAAAGTAACTGTGGGCTGAGAGACTGCAATGAGCACAGGAATGGGTCTCAGCCCATCCTCTGTAGCCCCACCCAGTACCTCCTGCCATGGCTTCCAGTCCCCTGTCTGCTGGCAACCCTGCTCCCATCACTGCTGCTCCCATGTGCTGACAGCGTTGGCCCCGTTCTCACCTAATAATAGTACAGAGTTATTGCGGCCAGTGCCATCAGCTCATGTAAGTGGCGGTTACTGCCCTGATCACCCCACAGGAGCAAGGGGAAGTGGAGAAGCCCTCAGTGGTGATCAGGGTCAGTAGCCAGTGCTTATACCCACTAACATCACTGAGCGATCAGGACCGGTGCTGGGCACCTGTTGGAAGCTGCCCATTGTCTTTACTAGCAGAGAGGTGTAAACAAGGAGCCTGGAACGCTGGTGAACCTTGAGCCCTGGCAAAGGTCAGAGCTATGCACCAACTGTTTAGTCAAGATGATAGTAGCTGATGCAATTTCCCAACTAGATACTCATGTAAATCCTTACTGATAAGATTGTTTGTTACTGGAATTGCTTGCCTAAGGGATATAGGTGTATCCAAACTGAATAAAAGGATGGCAAGGCCTGAGCACAAGTGGAGTCCTTCCTCTTGCATTGAGGTCCTACCTGGCCCCCAATTTCCAAATTATTATTTCTTGTCTCCTCTCTGTCAATTGTGTGTGCCTCTTCTCCAAAGCCCAAACCCTGAACCATGTGGGACGTGGGTCATCACAGGCATCAGCAGTGGGTGCAAGCAGCAGCTCTAGCACTGGAAGCAGGTGCGAGCAGGGCCAGCAGTAGCAGTGGATATGATAGATGTCTGCTGCCCTGATCTCCCCTCAGGAGCATGGGAAGGTGGCAAAGCCCTTAGGGCCAATTGGGGCCAGCTGCTGCCACTCACACCCACTGATGGCACCAAGAAATTGTGGCTGGCCCCTGGCACTGGTAGCAGGTGTGAGCAGCAGCTCCAGCACTGGTAGCAGGTACAAGCAGGGCTGGCACTGGCAGCAGGTGCAAGTGCCGGGCAGGACTGTGGTATGCGGGAGTAAAGAATTTTGAGTAACCACCAGACGCTCTCCCCAATGACAGCGCCCGGTGCCCTGCCTTGATCTGGCACCCCTGCTCACCTGCTCCACCATCCTGCCGTAGCCAACGCCCACCATGTTCCATGCTCTGCCACAGCTGCTGACTCCCGCTATGTTCTGTGCGTGCCACCTGGTGGTCAGTGCACATCATAGCAACTGGTTGTTTGGTTGTCCCACCATTTGGTCTATTTGCATATTCACCTTTTATTATATAGGATTATATAAGATAGCACCAGTGACTGACACTATACTTTACTTCCAGATATCTTTAAGTGGTGATTGACAGTATACTTTTAATTCAGGCTGCATCAGTCACTGTTGACTGGCGATATACAATTTAAAAAATTATATTCTTCTATTAATAAATTTTAAGTAATTTGGAGATCATAAAAAAATGTACCTAAATATTACTTGTTACCAAAAAATTTTTTTAATGAATATTATTAAAACACAGTATATACAAAAATGGTTGTCCTATGCAGGTTTCACAGAATGTTGTAATTTGTTTTGTCAACTTCCTGGCAATATCTCATCCAAATCCTGCTGTATTATCTTAGTAGCTTTTTTTTTTTTTTACAGTATCTTCAAACTTTAGACACTCTTCAATTTTTGTTACAGTTTGTAATGACATATTTGAGGTATATTTACAGTACTGATAATTGGAATTTCTTCATCCCAACAATTTGTTAGATGGACAGCTAATTTTTTCTGAAATTCTGTGATACTCATATTCTTCTTGCTAATATTTTTAAATAAAATATGAGCATTGAGAACAGTATTTAGTAGGAGCTCGAAGTCTAGCTTTTTATACCATTTCATGGATTTTCATAACTGATTATTATAGTCATTATTTGATCAGACATATCAACTGCTTCTCTTCCTGCATTATAATCCACTACAATTTTTGGTTTCAAGTAGTGACCTAATCTGTTTTCAATATTCACCATCTCTGACATATATTTTGTTGAAAGAATTAAGATGTCCCACTTATTTTTCCATTTTAAAATGGTTATCCCTTTTTTTTGTTCTCTTTTGCTATAATTTCTCCCCTTTTTAATTTCTTTGACGTTACTTCATGAGGATTTCCCCGTCAACTCAAACATAGTGTTCCTACTAAATGAGCATTATTGAGTAATTTATATGCTAAATCTAAACTCATGTGCCATTTTTCTTTGTATAATGTGTCTCTTATTGAGACATTACAACATCAGTGTTGTATTTTCTTTTTCTAGACTTTTTCCTGTATATTCACGAAAATCATGTGTACCTAGATCCGCAGCACAACTTAAATAATTTAATATCAGATTTGTGGCGTTTTGTTTTAAATGTTACCTAAATATTATGTGGCCACAAAATGGTATTAAAGATTCATCAATACATATAGTTTCAGATGGATCATAATATTTTTTAAAATTTATTTTCATGTTATCTACTAATAGTTGTATTCTGCATAAATGGAAATATCTTTCTCTCTATCGTCTGAAAAATGCAGCATTTATAATATATTTCACATCTATTTCTTGACATTTTTTTTGAAAGTTTCCATATATTCAGGATCATGGGACCAGTATAAGTGTAAAGATGGTAGTGTAACTAGTCCCATTCATAGAATCAACCCAAAAATATTTTCATTTTATTTTTGTTGGTTACAATACACCTACACAAACACTGCGAGTTTTCAACCTCTAGTTTTTGCGACACATATAAATTTGTTTGTTTGGTATCCTCAAACAATTCATTAAGCACAAACAGTTGATAGGAATTCTCCACTGTTGCACATGACTTTACATTCAAGTCTTCAGTCTTAGAGCCAGATGGATAGGTGAAATACATAATTCTTGGTTGATTATCTTTCAGATCATGCCATTCTTCAA
Organism: Lasiurus cinereus; assembly: GCA_011751065.1. Classification (NCBI taxonomy): domain Eukaryota; kingdom Metazoa; phylum Chordata; class Mammalia; order Chiroptera; family Vespertilionidae; genus Lasiurus; species Lasiurus cinereus. The sequence goes on along the minus strand of JAAGEH010000032.1, from coordinate 408,347 downwards.
AATCCTCATCCTCTGATGACGAAAAAAGGAATGACTCTGACGTTTTTTAGGAAAACTAATTTCTCTTGAATCACTTTCACACGCTTTTTCTACTGACATTGTCACTATTATAGGTAAAGAAAAAAATTTTAAACTGCATTGGAACACAAACCACTGACAACTGACTGAAGAGAAAGCATTTCTAAAAGAATACAGAATACAGATTACGATAAATACATACAAGAAATATATCTCAAGAAATACATGCAGTCTTTTCGCAACCTTACACAGAACTCCAGCTGCCAGCATATTGATGAAATCGGATATCACAGGCTAAATGGAAAGGAAGACAAAACAGGCTTGACACTTAATGTGTTAGACTTAAATATATTTTTATTGATTTCAGGGAGAGGGGGAGAGAGAGAGAAACAGCAATGATGAGAGAGAATCATTGATTGGCTGCCTCCTGCCTGCCCCACACTGGGGATGGAACCCACAGACTGGGAATGTGCCCTTGACTGGAATTGAACCAGGGACCATACCTTTTGCAGTTTGAGATGCAATGCAAAACTAGCATGGATTTGTTTTTCTTTTTCACAATTTCATAGACAGATTTGTCTTTACCATAGACCTTAGGAACCTCAACATAAAAGTTTTTTCTTTCCTTTTTTTAGTTGAGAACTTTCACCTTTTCACCTAGAGTAAGCACTTGCTGGCTTCTCATCATATCTGAATTGCTAGCATGACAACTCTTGCACTTTGGGGCCATTATTTTTTTTTTTTCAATTAGCAATAATCATGCCTCAGATAATCTCATTGGCTACGATACTGCCACTGCGCAATTTTACTTTATTAAGTAAAATAAGGGGTTACTTGAACACAAGCACTGTGATTCTGCAACAGTTGATCTATAACCAGATTGGCTACTCAGTGACCAGCGGGTGGGTAGCACATGCAGCGCGGATATGCTAGACAGAGTGATGATTCATGTCCTGGCAGGATGGAGTAGGACAATGTGAGATTTCATCATAGGACATACTGTTCACAATTTAAAACTTACTATGAATGATACATTATTTGGATTTTCCATTTAACATTTTCAGACTGTGGTTGAGCACTGGTAACTGACCGTGTGGAAAGCAAAAACACGGATAGGGGGTACTACTGTAGTGGAGAAAAGCTCTGAACTGGGAGTCAAACAAACAAATTTTCACAAGTTTATCAATTTTATTAGATACCATCTCCCATAAGTGGTAATATTAAATATACTGTACTTTCTCCCATTTTAAGAATTAGGGTGAACTTCACATATTATTTCACAGCATGATTGACCCAGTATATAGTTCTGTGATTGTATGTTATGGTATGTTTGTTCTCTTATATGAACTCATTCTTATTTAGGTGCTTCATGCAGACATCTGTACCCAGGATTCACTTCTGCAAAATGCTGATGTTGTTATAATGAATAACGTCTTTGAATATTTTCTTGATGAGGCAGAACAGGCCAGGTATGTTATTTATTCAGACAAGAAGTCTGTTGTTATCCAGCAAAGTATGAAAAGGTATTGGTAAAGTAGAAATGTTTTCATATTAAACTTTTTAAAAATGACCTCAACTGTGAGATTATATTAAAAAGGAAATATGTTCTGTGTAAAATAAACTGTCTGACTTTGTAAAGTATTGCATCTCATTTTAGGAAGATATGAAATTTTATGACCCAAGTATTTGCTTAGCCATCAGGGATGAAATAAGATATCACTTCCTAATGGGTCTTTTTTTTTCAATTAAATCTTTATTATTCAGATTATTACATGTATTTCTCTTTTCCCCCCTCCATAGTTCCCCTCTACCCGGTTCCCCCCCCCCACCTCCCTCTACCCTTACCTCCCTCCCATTGACCTCATCCATAGGTGTATGATTTTTGTCCAGTCTCTCCCTGTATACCCCTCACCCCATTCCCCCTGAGAATTATCAGTCCACTCCCTTTCTGTGCTCCTGATTCTATTATATTCACCAGTTTATTCTGTTGATCAAATTTTTAATTCCCTTAATTTTTAGATTCACTTGTTGATAGATATGTATTTGTTGTTCATAGTTTTTTATCTTTTACCTTTTTCTTCTTCCTCTTCTAAAACAGTACCTTTCAGCATTTCATATAATACTGGTTTGGTGTTGAACTCCTTTAGCTTTTTCTTATCTGTGAAGCTCTTTATCTGCCCTTCAATTCTGAATGATAGCTTTGCTGGATATTCTTTGTTGTAGGTTCTTACTATTCATCATGTTGAATATTTCTTGTCACTCCCAGCTTGCCTGCATCGTTTCTGTTGAGAAATCAGCTGACAATCGTATGGGTGCTCCCTTGTAGGTAATGAACTGTTTTTCTCTTGCTGCTTTTAATATTCTCTGTCTTTTGCTCTTGGTATTTTAATTATGATGTGTCTTGGTGCAGTCCTCTTTGGATTTTTTTTATATGGGTTTCTGTGTGCTTCCTGGACTTGTAAGTCTATTTCTTTTACCAGATGTGGGAAGTTTTCAGTCATTATTTCTTTAAATAGGTTTTCAATATCTTGCTCTCTCTCTTCTTCTGGCACCCCCACAATTCTGATGTTGGTATGCTTGAAGCTGTCCCAGAGTCTCCTTACATTATCCTCACATTTTTGGATTCTTTTTTCTTCTTGCTTTTCCAGTTGAGTGTTTTCTGATTCTTTCTATTTTAAATTTTTGACTTGATTCTTGCCTTCCCCTAGTCTGCTGTTAGGTCTCTGTATAATATTTTTTATTTCAGTCAGTGTATGTTTAATTTCTAGTTGGTCCTTTTCCATTTCTAGTAGGTTCTTTTTCATCTCCTCTTGGGTCTCGCTAACTTTATCCAACTTTTCTAGGATATTCTTGATAAACCTTATAAGCGTGGTTTTGAACTCTATATCCAGTTGTTTGTTTTCCTCCATTTCTTTGTGATCCCTTCCCTTGTCTCGGCATTTTCACTATGCCGGGAGAATTTCTGTGTTGGATTCAGCCTTATGTTACCAGACTTGCAAAACTGCAAAAGCCTCTCTGTTGAGCTTGGGATGGGTGGAGTCTCAGGGCTTAATGGACTGCCTTGCCTTCCAGTCAGCCCCACCTTCCACGGCCCGAGTCTCACATGACTGGGTAATCGCTGGAGCGGTCCCTGTGCGCGTGCACCCTCGCAGTGCCTCTAGACTGCTGCCCCTCTGGCTCCCCTTCACTCCGGGACCATATGAGTCTGGGTCCCCAGGGTTTCGCCCGAAACCGGGATTCAGTGGAGTTAGAAGTGACACAGTTGGGAGGGTCTGTCTCCCACCCACTCGTGAAAGCCAGCAGCACAATCAGCTGTTGGTCCTCTGTGCGCAGTGCCGTGTGCGCCACCAGACTTCTGATCTTTTGCGACTCTCCTAAACCTCTGTGCACTTCTCCCTTTTCACAGTCCAAACTCCCCCCGTATGAGTTTCGACTGGATCTGGGGTCTAGTGTTGTAGGATAAGGGGGTCAATGCTGTTGAGAGTCTCCGTCTCCCTCCCGCCAGAGAAAGCCAGCCAGGTACTCTGGCACCTGCTCTCTCCACACATGGGTTTCTGTGAGCCCCTCTCTTTCCTTCTAGTTGTAGAATTTCCAGTCAGCCAGCTTTCCTGTGGTTCTGGATAATGTCCGTTCTGTCTTTTAGTTGTAGTTTTGAAATTGTTGTGTGAGGCAGCAGTGTAGGTGTTTACCTATGCCGCCATCTTGGATTCTCCTCAGCACATTTTGCTTCCCTAATGGGTCTTTATAGGTACTTTTTTCTGCCTCCGTTTTTGTTGTTATTGTTGTTTAGTCTTTTAAAAAAAATATGTCATGATCTTATCTAATCATAAGATGATGGGAATTAACTAATGCCTATAAGTGAATATAAAACAAGATATGAGTATTAACCAAAATTGTGATTAATTATCAAACTTGAAAAATGTTTTAAGGAGTAATAAATAGTAGAAGTTTATTCCACTATTCTAGTAATGGAAAAATTAGCAAGTCTGCGATCACTTTTCTGACTTTTCTGCCACAATTAAAAAAAAATATTTTATTGATTTTAGAGAAGAAGTGAGAGGGAGAGAGAGGTAGAAATATCAATGATGAGAGTCATTATTCGGCCGCCTCTTGCATGCCACTTACTGGGGATGAAGCCCAAAACCTAGGCATGTGCCCTTGGCTGGAATGGAACCTGGGACCCTTCAGTCCACCAGCAGACACTATTCATTGAGCCAAACCAGCCAGGGCCTCTGCCACAATTTAATGTTTTGTAATCCATAAGGACCTATAGGTTCCTTTGATTAGAAAATTCCTCTAGTCTGTAGTCTGAGACACTGACTTTATGGCTACTTGGGCTTGCTGACTTCTTATTTATAATTTAGATACAGGATAGCTCCTTTCCAGTGGTATGAAAGAGAATTACACAAATGTTTGGATTACCTGAGAGAAATAAAAGTGCATATAACACAGACCATAAAGTTAATACTAAGAGGAATTCTGAATGGCTAAACCTCTTTATTCTGCCCCTGACCATCACTTTCTCTCTAACCCCCCACACACACATGCACACCCATAGCCATTACTAGTAGATGAAGGTCACTACAAAGTTAATAGTTTAAATAGTTTAAAAGGAAACTGCTTCAACAGAAAGCTAATCATATAATCAAACTCCAGTCAGAATGAGGGGTGATTTTTTTTTTTTGGTCACAGACTAAAGACCAGAAACACAACATGTGCAAAGTTATTTTAATTATAATGCCCTTTTAATTATAATTCCCTTAATTTCCAGTGGACAAAGTATGATTAGCTTTTTATCTTTTTTTAAAAACATATTTTATTGATTTTTTACAGAGAGGAAGGGAGAGGGATAGAGAGTTAGAAAGAAACATCAATCAACTGCCTCCCGCACACCCCCTCCTGGGGATGTGCTTGTAACCAAGATACATGCCCTTGACCAGAATTGAACCTGGGACCCTTCAGTCTGCAGGCCAGTGCTTTATCCACTGAGCCAAACTGGTTAGGGCAAGCTTTTTATCTTTTTAAATTAATGATCAGTAGTCAAAACATTACATAATTGTTGGAAAATGAAATATTACCAGGTTTATGTTGTATAAGAAGTTTTAAAACACCCTAAACTCTTTGGAGATTTTGAATGCTGAGGGATGTTAAGGGATAATGAAAGCTACTGTCGAACTTGATACTGGAAATACTGCATATTTGCATTATTTTCAAAAGTCTCTTGGTGCATTTATTCACAAGCTCTACATGATTCACTAAGTAGATATTGGCACCTGTGTTAGTTCAGTCGTTTTTCCTGAATTAGTCTAGCACAGTGAGTTCTAATTCTAGTTGGGTTTTATGATTCTCCTAGTTAATTACCTTATCTTCATCTTGAATGACAGTTCCCAGAATAAAGGTTAGAAGATATGGTAAATCATTCTGATATTGGAATTGTTCTGACAAAACTGATCATTTATTCATTAATGCTATATTATAGTAAGTAAAAGAGAGTAGATGGCACAAAAGTCATTCATAGAGCCTCCAGAGATTTTTAATCTTAACATCTGAGGACAAGTGGAATGGTACCGCTGCTATAGGAGTTAGTGCATAAAAGGAAACAGAAATATGTGATGATAATAGAAATGTGTCCTCAGGAAAGGCTCAGGCTTCAGAATAAGTTAGATCTCATTAGAGTAACACCCAGATTGTAAAGTAAGTATTAGTTTAAAAGGTATCTCTAGCCCTGACTGGCTCGGTGATTGTGGTCCTATCCTGGTGAGAGTGTGCACCTCTGAGGAGCTGGTCGATGTTTCTCTCTCACTTCGATGTTTCTTTGTCTCTCCCTTCCTTTCTAAAATCAATAAAAATGTTTTAATAATAAATAAAGGGTGCTTCTATGTATTTTAGTAGGTGAAACAATTACTACCATGATGGCTTCTCAGAAATATTTTGAGTCATTCCCAGTACACTTAGCTTCTTCATTCTTATTAAATAAACTTACAACATGTCATTTTTAAGGAACCACTGAAAAAAACACACAAACAGCTCTAGCCCAACCATGGTGATATTTATTATCAAACACTGCTACATGATTTTAGATCTAGCCTGAGAACAAAACATTTGTATCATTTTATCTAGTTAACTCCAGAATATACTAAACTTAATATCCATTGCTATAACTAAAATAAGTGCAAATGACACAGCTGCTCACCTGCCCCACTGCAAGGGATGCACATCTCTGCTTTGCCTGACCATCGGTCCCTAATAGTGGGGTGTACTTTCAAGACTCAGCGTAGAAATCCAGTTCATGTCTGCACTAAAGATTAATCAGAACTGGTCAGACACTGCCCTCTGACACACACATGGCACATGGCTTTTCATCATGCTTTAAACCTGGCTGGTCCCACTACACTTCTCAGGTGCCATATTGTCCAGAAGTCTTTGCATTGAATATTTATGGCAGCCAAATCAAAGTATGATTTCACTTTTGATTTACTGTTAGTTTTTGCTTGGTATCTGGTTTCTATGACCTTTCTCTAGGATTCTGCCCCACCTCTACTCCTCAGTCCAATTCCCTTGTTGCATACTTTGTAAGAAATTTAAGAGCCACTAACTGATGCAGCTTTAACTTCTGAATTGGTTCTGAAATTGAGTTTTGGCTTTACTCACAATGTCTTGTAATAGCTCAAATCACAATCTTCTTAAATCTTGTCAGCTGTAACTTCACAATTTCCCCAGCACCTCTTCAGGAACTGAATTAACCAATTTCTAGTATGTTGCTGCAGTCCTATTTTCTGCAAGCAAACATTTTTGCTCATTTGAGATACCACTTGTGCTGCCTTTTTTTTTTTTTTTGTCATCGGCATTTAAAAAAAATTTCCAGTGTCTGGTGAAACCTGACATAATGTTTTTAATGTGTTATAGAGCCTGGGAATGTATCAGCCATAATGTAAGGAAACAAGGATCGTTATTGGTGACAGTACCAAGTCTTGAAGAGTCTCTCTCAGGTCTTCAGGTATGCCTTCTTCCCATTTTTATTGTCAAAACTTTCCTTCTACTTTTTTTCTGATAGCTGTTACAATGTTCTAGAAATGTTCTGTCTAAATATAGTGACAGATGATAGAAAGAATAGTAAGAATTTATAGCTTAAGAACTGGTTTGTGGTTGATTAACTGGCTCAAGATCTCTCAAGTTGCCATACTTATCTTGATATGAACTCCTTTGCTTCTCCACCCAATTTTTCAAGCTGTGGGGTTATAGTTTTAGGATAACAAATGCTATTAAATGTTTGTTAAGAGACTTTAAACCCCCACATCATAACTTTTTCCTTAAAACAAAAGGGACAGAGTTATTCAAGGTTGTAGAATCATATAAATTGGAGGCAGTGTAGTTTAGCCTCTAAGTTTGAAATCTTACACGAACCTCTCTTGTTCAGTCAGACTTTTTGTATAAAATAAGGCTTGATATTTAATAATATGACTCAGCCCAATATACTGATCCTTATACAAAGTTTAATTAGTGTTTGTAAAGCTCTTTGAGATCCAGATGAAAAATAGTGTTTCTTAATACAGTATTATTATTTTCTTTAGTCGTGCTCTCCTTATATGTAAGCATTGCCAAATTTAAGTATATGTTATTTTTTCCTTTAAGAAACCTAAATAATCATCAATAATACCTTTTTAAAAAATTTTGGTCAATCATCTAAATTACAAAAGTAATTCATGTTTGCCATAACAAGGGAAGTAATTCATAGATATAAAGAGAAGATGTTAGTCTCCCAGTTTCCCCCACTTAATTATTCCCCATGAGATCCCTGCCTCCTGAGTGTGTGATCTTACCATACTTTTCCATACTCATAAAAACATGCCTTTAATTTTATTATTTTTTCATCCTCATCCAAGGATGTGTTTTTATTGATTTTTAGAGAGAGGAAGGGAGAGAGAGAAACATTGAAGTAAGAGAGAAACATAAATTGGCTGTCTCCCACACACATCCCAACCAGGGATTGAACCCGTAACCTAGGTATGTGCCTTGATCAGGAATCCAACCTGTAATTTTTGGTGTATGGGACAATGCTCCAGCCAACTGAGCCATACAGGCCAGGGCAAAAACAAACCTTTTAAAATATGTGGTTTCCAATTTGTAATTTCTACATATATTGAAATAACTCAATTATTTTACCAAAATAACACTTCCACACTAAATACAACCATTTGAAATTACAAGAATCCTTGTATATACATTCTTGAATAATTTTATTGCTCTCATATTTAATGAAACTTCTTTAAACAGATTGTTGGCTCCAGAATGTCTTTGTTATGGAGATTCAAGTTTTCAATGTGAAGAGAAAGGCCTGATGAAGGTTATAGAGGAAGATTAGTCCCTCTTAGCACCAATACTGTGTTTATATGAGCAGTTTTCTGTGTATTCCCATTGTTGTTTTAGAATTTTGTTTAAACATAATGATGATTAAATTACATACATTAAAACAGTTACTCTCTCTTTTCTTTATTCTTTAAAATTTCAAAATCTCAGAGTAAATTAATTAAATTCCTGAATCCATAGACCATTTAGTACAACGTGTACCATTTAGTACAACAAAGAACTGTTCATGTGAATAAGAAAAAGAAAAGAAGTGTTCATGTAGCACCATGTAGAACTTAATCCTGCTCATTGTAATAAAAATCTGTTGTGTTGCCTGGCTGGTATGATCACGGTTCGATTCCTGGTCAGGGCACATACCCAGGTTGCAGGCTCGATCCCCAGTGGGGGGCATGCAGGAAGCAGCCGATCAGTGATTCTCATCATTATGTTTCTATCTCTTTCTTCCTCTTTGAAATCAATAAAAAAATAGTTTTAAAAAATCTGTTGTGTTTAGTAACTTATTTAGTCATGATTTCTTCCAGAAAATAAGATTATTTTGTAATTTTTCTGTTTGTTTATAATCTCTTTTTCCCCCCCAGGTTATTATACAGTTATCTTCCTGGGTTGAAGAGGTACCACTGAACTATGATGTATACCCAGAAAAGGATATTAACAGGGAAGCTCTTGAACAAATACATTTATATAAGATTCTTTAGCACTAAAATAGTCCTACTGCAGTATAATGTTTTTGAGTATGTTACAAAATAATGAAAAAGAAACATAACCTCAACACCCTAACACATATTTTTTCTGTATATTCCTTTCTAGTCTTTGTACATATGTTCACATATTTATAAATAGCTGCATTTGTATATTTGCAATTTTGATTTGTATGATAATTAAAATACCTGAAAATTTTTTGTTTTCTTCTAGTTTCTTTTATTCTGTTACAAATATAAATATGTCTTTTCTTTAGTCACTAATTCTGTATACCAAGTCCAGATATAGCAAAAAAAGAAAGAAAGAAAAAAGAAAAAGTCTAGAAGTAGTTTCTATTAGGAGAAGTGTGGAGAGTAAGGTAAGTTACATTTTATTTCAATTAACACATATTTTGTAGTTGTAGAACCTTTGGAGATCTAGCTGTTGAAAGGGCTTGTCTGATGTATTTTTTGAAATTACCTGCCTATGAAAAAGAATTCGCAATAGCAGTCAGTTCTAACTTTTAAAAGAAAGTTTTGGTCGATAGCTAAACCAAATGCTAAAAATAAAAACACAGATGTTGGGAACTTTACTGTTGATATTAATAAATTTAATATTTAGGATTGGATAATAGTGAATATCAGAATAAATGCTGGAGTTCCAATAATTTCTTATTCATATAGGCATTACTTATAACTCATTAAACTTAAATAATGTTTATAATTTATTGGTTTCAGAGAGAGAAAAAAAACATTGATATTTTGCTCCACTTATCTGTGCATTCATTGGTTGATTCCTGTATGTGCCCTGTTTGGGGATCAAACCCGCAACTTTGGCGTATCAGGATAAAATTATAACCAACCATGCTAGTCACCCCAAAAGTTGTTAGGCAGTCACTAACAACTTCTGGCATCTCTCAGTAATAATTGGTGGATGTTTCCTGGAGGTTATGCAGAACCTCTTAGATCTTAGAAAAAGATTTCCAGAAAAGGAGAAAAATTACAAGTATTCATAAATAGCTTGTAGTTGTTAGTCATGTGATTATTTTATACATAACTAGAGGCCTGGTACACAGATTCGTGCACCGGTGGGGGTCCCTTGGCCTGGTCTGCAGGGATCAGGCCAAAACCAGCCCTCCCCCCCTGAGGGGTTCTGGATTGCTAGAGGGTGCAGGCCAGGCCAAGGGACACCACTGGTGCACGATCGGGGCCAGCAAGGGACTGCGGGAGGGCTCCAAGGCATGTCCAGCCCATCTCGCCCAGTCCCAATTGGTCACACCCCAGCAGCAAGCTAACCTATCTGTTGGAATGTCTTTACCCTGGTGGTCAGTGTGCATCATAGCAACTGGTCAAAAGGTCGGACACTTAGCATATTAGGCTTTTATTATATGGGATTAAATATATTTATTGATTTATCGTGGTAACATTTTCAGACACCTAAATTTCACATATAACAAACAATACTAACTGGAACAAATAGAGCATTACATAAAATACACATAGTATTCATCCATGAAAAAAAAAATGAGTTTATTAGCAATATGGCACATAATTACAAGCATGTAACAGTTACTGAACTTCACTTTATGCTGTACCTATTCTTAAGGAAGTATTTTCTAAACTCTAAATCCCAATCGCTCTAGTGTTTATTTAAATGTTTCTCAGAAGCATGAACCTCTAAAGCAAAATATGCTGCTATGGCTTTTGGTGAATGCCAGAATCCCCATTCTAGATAGAATGCTCTGGACAGTCCAGAGGAGTAGAGAACACTAGCAATGCTCAGGAACCTGAGGAGATAAACCTATTTGTAAACCTAGTTTTAAATCATTCAACCTCTCATCTGTAAAACAGAAATTAGAATTTAGCCGTCAAATTGTAATAGTCAAAAATATAGATTATATGTGGTTACCATAGATAAGTGATTAAAATTACAGCAGTAATGCGCAATTGTTTACTGTCACTGCTGTGATTTTATTTTTATTTATTTTTATTTAATCCTTATTGTTCAGTTTATTACATTTGTTTCTCTCCCCCCACCCATAACTCCCCTCCACCCAACTCCCACCCCTCCCTCTACCCTTAACCTCCCCCTGCATTGTTCTCATCCATAGGTGTATGATTTTTGTCCAGTCTCTCCCTGCACCTCCCTTACCTCTTTCCCCCTGAGAATTGTCAGTCCACTCTCTTTCTGTGCTCCTGATCCTATTATATTCACCAATTTATTCTGTTCAGATTTTTAATTCTCACTTAGTTTTTAAATTCACTTGTTAGATATGTATTTGTTCATAATTTTTATCTTTACCTTTTTCTTCTTCCTCTTATTAAAGCATATCTTTCAGCATTTCATATAATACTGGTTTGGTGTTGAACTCCTTTAGTTTTTCTTATCTGTGAAGCTCTTTATCTGACCTTTAATTCTGAATGATAGCTTTGCTGGGTAGAGTAATCTTGGTTGTAGGTTCTTGCTATTCATCACTTTGAATATTTCTTGCCACTCCCGTCTGGCCTGCATAGTTTTTCTGTTGAGAAATCAGCTGACAATTGTATGGTGCTCCCTTGTAGGTAATTAACTGTTTTTCTCTTGCTGCTTTTAATATTCTTTGTCTTTTGCTCTTGGTATTTTAATTATGATGTGTTTTGGTGTAGTCCTCTTTGGATTCCTTTTATATGGGGTTCTGTGTGCTTCCTGGACTTGTAAGTCTATTTCTTTCACCAGATGTGGGAAGTTTTCTGTCATTATTTCTTCAAATAGGTTTTCAGTATCTTGTTCTCTCTCTTCTTCTGGCACCCCCACAATTCTGATGTTGGTACTCTTGAAGTTGTCCCACAGGCTCCTTACACTATCTTCACATTTTTTTATTCTTTTTTCTTCTTGTTTTTCCAGTTGAGTGTTTTCTGATTCTTTATATTTCAAATTTTTGACTTGATTCTTGCCTTCCTCTAGTCCGCTGTTAGGTCTCTGTATAATATTTTTTATTTCAGTCAGTGTATGTTTAATTTCTAATTAGTCCTTTTTCATCTCCTCTTGGGTCTCACTAAATTTATTCATCTTTTCTAGGAAATTCTTGGAAAACCTTATAACCGTGGTTTTGAACTCTATATCCAGTCATTTGTTTTCCTCCATTTTTTTCGTTTGTGATCTGTTCTTTTGTCTCGGCATTTTCACTGTGCCAGGAGACCTTCTGTATTGGAACCAGCTTTATGATACTAGACTTCCAAATCTGCAAAAGCCTCTCTGTTGAGCTTGGGTTGGGTGGAGTCTCAGGGCTGAGCAGACAGTCTTGGCTTCCAGTCAGCCCCGCCCTATGCAGCGCCTGGGTCTCATGTGTCTCTCGGTAGTTGTTGCAGCCTCTCTGTGCGCACACACGCATGCCTTTCCGGCTCCCCTGTGCTCCAGGACCCATATGAGTCTGGGTCCTCAGGGTCTCGCCCAAAACAGGTTCAGTGCAATTGGAAGTGGTGCATTTGGGAGGCTCTGTCTTCCACCCACTAGAGATTGCCAGTTGCACAATCAGCAGTTCGTCTTCTGTGCACAGTAGTGTGCGCGCCCCCAGACTTTTGCCCTTTCACAGCTCCCCTAAATTTCTGTGCACTCCTCCCTTTTCACAGTCAAGACTCCCCCCCATATGAGTCTCGCCCAGACCTGGGGTTCAGTGCTGTAAGATAAGGGGTTCAGTGCAGCTGGGAGTCCGAGTCTCCCTCCTGCCAGAGGAAGCCAGCCAGGCACACCGACGCCCACTCTCTCCACGTGTGCATCTCTGTACCTCAGCTTTTTGCAGCTCCTCTGAGTCTCCATCAGCCCCTCTTTTCCTTTTGGGTGTAGAATTTCCACTCAGCCAGCTTTCCTGTGGTTCTGGATAATGTCCGTTCTAGTCTTTTAGTTGTAGTTTTGAAATTGTTGTGCGAGGCAGCAGTTTAGGTGTTCACCAATGTCGCCATCTTGGTTTCTTCGATGACTGCTGTGATTTTAAACGTCAAAATTAGCCATGGATCTTTAGTTGATGGAGTAGCAAAAAGATATAAACAGTCTAAAATATTTTGTGTGAACATGTATATACTAACATTTTTAAATAAATGCCCAAGGCAAATATTAGAACAGTAGTATATTTAGGAGATATCCCTATACCAGTACTAATGTTCTGTAAGTTAAAGTTATTTAACTATTTTTTTAATGTCTATATATTTGTCTAGAGACAATTACTGTAGTTATAAAAGCTAGTTTCTGCCAGGCCAGCATGGCTGAGTGATTGAGTGTCAACCTATGAACCAGTTCATGGTTTAATTCCTGGTCAAGGCACATGCTCAGGTTTCAGACTCGATTCCCAGTAGTGGGTGTGCAGGGGGCAGCTGATCAGTGATGATTCTCCCTCATCATTGATTTTTCTAACTCTCCCTCTCTTTCTGAGATATATATATGTATATGTATATAATTTTAAGATAGGTTCTTATTTTAGGAAAAATTTGGGTGTGGGATGTTTTTCATTTCTAGCTGTTTGTTGCTCCTTAGTCTCAGTGACCCTCTCTTACCCACTGATGTCCATGCCATGTGTCTCAGAAGGCTCAGGGGGTAGAAGGGTAGTAGATAAGATATATTCATATTTCACCAGCCAAATGAAAAATACATAAAACAAACAAAAAAAAACACATTGTTTTCATTTAGCATTACTTGTGCTCAAAAAACTAAAAACATTAAGGTTATAGTAAATGTCCTTTACCCCATAAAATATGTGACAAATTTAATAGAAAACAGAAAATAAAATTGCTTATAAGGGCATTAGAACTTCTTTCTGCCAATGTTCCTTTAAAATTATTCAACTTCAACTTTTGTCACCTCTTTCTCTCATCTAACCTTTAATCCCCACTATGAATGCAGATGCCCTTGAGGTCTTATTTGAGGATACCACAGCTTAAACATTGCAGAATTTCATGAAAACTTCATAATCAGTAGACATTGTAAAGTATTTTGTATTGATGAATTTACAGCCATGCAACTATTGCACTAACTAATCATACTAGCATGTATTAAGCTCACACTGTACTAGTATATTTAACACTCTGACACTGCAGACACAAAAGTCAAACATTTGGTTTCATCCTGAAGGATCTTAACTATAAGGAGGGAGAAGTACACATTAGTTAGTTTATTTAATAGAAGCCTGGTACACAACATTCATGCACTGGAGTGGGGGTGGGGGTCCCTCAGCCCAGCCTGCATCCTCTCGCAGTCCGGGATGCCTCAGGGGATGTCCACTGAGGGGTCCTTAGTGCTGCCTCAGTGGTGGGAGAGGGTCCCACCACTGCGCCAGCTATGAGCTCGGCTTCTGGCTGAGCGGTGCTCCCCTGTGGGAGTCTACTGACCACCAGGGGCAGCTCCTGTGTTGAGCATCTGTCCCCTGGTGGTCAGTGCGCATCATAGCGACTAGTTGTTTTATCATTAGGTCAATTTGCATACTAGGGTTTTATTATATAGGACTTATTTATTCATTATTTTTGTTACAAATGGGAAATGTGATTTTATTCAGAACACAGCAACAGGTTTCTGGATCTGAACTTGAAGACAAGTCCTTTCCATCTTAAACTGGAGGACAGGTAAGGAGGGTTTAAAATATGTGGCCCAAGCAGAGACACATTAGTTTAGATATAGAATAAGGAAAGATGGTCTTGGTAGAGTAACAGCCTATGCAGAGGCATACAGCATAATAAGTATTTTATATATATTCTAGAGGCCCAGTGCATGAAATTTGTGTACAGATGGCAGGGGCCCTCAGCCAAGCCTACACCCTTCAATCTGGGACCCCCCAGGGGATGTTGGACTGCTGGTTTAGGTCCAAATCCTGGGAGTCAGACATCCCTCTCACAATCTGGGACTGCTGGTTCCTAACTGCTCACCTGCATGATTGTCCCTAACTGCCCCCACTGCTGGCCTGGTCACTCCATGCAGCCTGCTATTCAATTGTTTGGTCATCCCTCACTAATCCCCCTGCCAGAATTGTTGTCCCACAGAGCCTGTGTTCAGTCATCCATAGGTTTCAGTCATGATAGTCCCTGGCTTTTTATATATTAGGATGTGTATTTCTAATTATAGTTTACATTCAATATTTTTAAAATATATTTTATTTATTTTTTACAGAGAGGAAGGGAGAGGGATAGAGAGTTAGAAACATCGATGAGAAGAGAAATATCAATCAGCTGTCTTCTGCACACCTCCTACTGGGGATGTGCCTGCAACCAAGGTACGTATCTTTGACTGGAATTGAACCTGGGACCTTTCAGTCTGTAAGCCAGTGCTCTATCCACTGAGCCAAACCGGTTAGGGCAACATTCAAAAAAAATTTTTTTAACTGATTTCAGGAATATAGCATAGTGGTTAGATAATTCTATACTTTACAAAGTATTCCCCTCCATATTTCCAGTACTCACCTGGCAACATAATTATTACAATATTATTGACTATATTTTCTGTGCTGTATCATAATGGGTACTTTCATATGACTAGAGGTCAGGATAGGATTACATGAGGCTGGTGAAATAGCTGGATGCCAGGTCAGGACGGGCATGGTATGCCAACCAAGAAGATCACATTTTATTCTGAGAGTCAGAGTGAGTCATTAAAAGATTGTAAGCACATTGAAATGGACACAATAAACTTCCATCCCTTTTAAAACACCAGCATGGTATTCTGGGTTAAGGTTAGGGGTTAGAGTTTCATTTATCTTTTCTTAAAAAATATATCTTTCTTGATTTCAGAGATGAAGGGAGAGGGAGACAGAAACATCAATGATAGAGAATCATCGATTGGCTGCCTCCTGCATGCTCCCTACTGAGGATCGAACCTGCTGACCCGGATCAAACCTGGACCTTCAGTCTGCAGGCCAATGCTCCATCCACTGAGCCAAACCAGCGAGGCCTATCTTATGTATGCTTACTTTGTTTTTAGCATAATAAGCTGTGGAATTTACCATTATGTTATAGGATAATAAGACAGCTGGAAAAAGTGAAATAAAAATGAAGAGAGAATGTGATTGTGTAAGAGGTTTGAAAAGGAGAAACCAATGAGAAATTCAAGTACAATTTAGGGGATGGGGGCAGTTTTAAAAAGACATTTGAGGAAAAAGAAAAGACTGTCAAATAAAGATGACAAATGATAAATAATAGAAGAAAAAAGTTTTTAAAACAGAAAAGGAATAAAAGAAGGAGGAGAAGTAAAAACATGTTTAAAAGGGATGGGAGAGTATAAAAAAAATCAGAGAATTGAAAAGCAGGAGCAAGTAAGGAATCAACTCCTATCTATAAGTAATTTTAAAAATACAGTAAAACAGCTTGCCTGGTGTAGCTCAGTGATTCAGCATTGACCTGGGAACCAGGAGGTCACAGTTCGATTCTTAGTCAGGCTTGATCCCCAGTGTGGGGCATGCAGGAGGCAGTCAGTCAATGATTCTCATCATTGATGTTTCTATCTCTCTCTCCCTTGCCTTTCCTATCTGAAATCAATACAAATATACTTTTAAAAAATACAGTAAAACATACGTAATGGATAGATAGAAATGGACTTTTAAAAGGAGAAGCCAGTAAAAATGTTAGAAAAAAAGAGGAACCAAACTTTTTAAGTGGAGCTAAGAAGAAAATGAAATAAAATTGTGTTGAGGTAAAATGAAGATAGATATGTTTATAACTATATTTCCAGTTAGAAAACTAGATAGGACTGTAAAAAGAGGCCAGCAATAAAGATAATAAAAAAAAAAAATAAAGAGAAAAGGAAAGAAAAGAGTTTAAAAACTGGAGTCAGTAAGATGGGAGTAGAAGGAAGAGAGAAGGAAAGGAGAAAGGCTGGAAGGGAGTTAAAGAAGGCAGTTAGAAGGGGAAAGGTGAAAAGGCCAAAAGTAATCCAGGACAAAGCAAAAGAGGGAAAGAGAAGATGGAGGGAAGAATGGTGGGAATAGAAAGAGGGAGGGAGAAGGCCAGCAAGCAAAGAAGACAGAAAAAAGAGAAAAGTTATCGAGAGGCATGCAGAAAAGGAGGGAGAGGAAAGGAGAGTCAGGGAAAAGGGAATCAAGGAAGGAAGAAGGGAGAGGGCAAGAAAGGAAGGTAGAAACATGGCAAAATGTTTGAAAAAGAGACAGTAGCAAATCAAGTAAAATTGTGAATATAATGCTGGGACAGAGATGCTTAAAAAGCAAAATATAGTAAAATAAGGATGGTTGCTTGCTAACTAGATGATAAACAGAAGATAGAGATATGTAGAGGTGATGGATGGGTAGATGGATAATAGAAGGAGGGAGGGAAGAAGGAAAAGAGGGAGAAAGGAGGTAGAAGGAAGATTGGGTGAATGAGAGATAAAGGAAGAAGGGAAAGAAAGTTAGGAGAAGAATCAGGATGTACTTTAGATTAGGCAAAATAAAGACTTAGTGAAAGAAAGGAAACAATAGACGTAATAAATGAAGGAAGGTAGATAAAAAAAGAGTGAATGAGAAAAAAGAAATAGAATGACAGATGATTTATAGATAAGACAGACTAAAAGGAAGTATCAGTAAAAAGGTTTAAAAAAAGTTAAAGGAAAAAGAGCAGAAAATTAAAACCAGGAGCAAGGATAAAAGGCAGGGGTGTGGGGGTGGGCATATGGAAAAGAAGCTGGGAAGGAGAGTGAGAGAAAGAGAGGAAAGGAAGGCAGCAGTAAAGAAATTTTAAAAAGGACGAGTCAATAGGAAAATAAAGGTGAATTTGAGAGAATTTGGGGAAAGATGGAACCAGTAAGAAACTCAAATATAATTATGGAGGTGAGCTATTTAAAGAGCTTAGAGGTCATTAAAGAAGATAGTAAAATATAAGATTATAGATAGACAGGTTGATTAGAATTTTCTTTTAAGCCAGTAAAGAAAACAATAAAAAATACAGTTAAAAAGAAAAAGAAAAAAAGTGTACAAATAGGGGTCTGTAAAAATACAGTAAAATCAAGCAAATGAGGAAGGACAGGATGCATGCACACATGCAGGCAAAGAAAGCAGAAATGTAGAGTGTGAGAGAAAGGGAAGAGGAAGAATCAGGGAACAAAGAAGGAAGGAGGGAGGAGACAAAACAAAATGAAGTTTAAATGCTATGAGTGAATAAAACAAAGAAACAAAGGATGATGGTCATAGAAGTAGGAAGAGGAGATTCAAAAGGAGGAGCCAGTAAGAAAATCAGTACACTAGGAGTGGGGATTTAAAAAGAAATCAATAAAGAGGAACATTAAGATAAATATATAGATGATTGATAGGTAGGTAGATAGGTAGATAAGCTAGACACAGCCAGACATTTAAAAAATTTAAAACAGAAGTCAGAAAATTAGGGGAAATGGAAGGAAGAAAAGAGGGAGAGAGAAAGGAGGGATGAGGAAGGATTATAAGGTGAGGGAGACTGGAAGAAAAGAAGGAAGCAGTATGCAAACAGAAATAAAAGAGTCCATGATAAAATGGGAGAGCTAAAGAGAAATAAAAGAGAATAGAGACAGGAAAGGAATTGGGAAGAAAAAGCTTTAAAAGTAAGACTCATGTCCAGTTGGAAAAAGGAGGAGAAAGACCTTTTAAAGTCAATAAAATATAGATGATTGATAGGTATGTAGCAAGATAGGTAATCTATACTAATAAAAGGGTAACATGCAAATTAGACTGGACATCTTCCAGACATCCTTCTGGACAAAGCCACAGTGGTGGGAGCTGAGGAAGAGGTGGTTACGGGTGATCAGGCTAGCAGGGAAGAGCAGTTAGGGGCATCAGGCAGAGAGGTTAGGGATGAGCAGGCAGGCAGGCAGGTGAGCAGTTAGGAGCCAGCAGTCCCGGATTGCGAGTTGGACATCCCTTAGGGCTCCCGGATTGAAGAGGGTGCAAGCTGGGCTGAGGGACACTTCCCCCTGTGCACGAATTTCATGTACTGGGCCTCTAGTCTCTCTATATAAAAGGCTAAGTAACCATCACAACCTAATGGATGACTGAAGAGGCTGTATAGGGTGACTAGGCCAGCAGGGAGGTTAGTGAGGGGTGACCAAATGACTGAACAGCAAGCTGCATGGGGTGACCAGGCCGGCAGGGGGTTAGTGAGGGGCAGTCAAATGACGGAGCAGCAGGCTGTGTGGAGCAACGAGGCCAGCAGGGGGTTTAGTGAGGGGCAACCAATCGACTGAACAGCAGACTGCATGGGGCGACCAGGCCGGCAGGGGGGTTTGTGAGGGACAACCAAACAACTGAACAAGTAGGCTGCATGAGGCAACCAGGCTGGCAGAAAGGGCAATTGGGGATGACCAGGCCAGTGAGGGAGGGGGTGCCATTGGGGACAACGGGCTGGCAGTGGGGGAAGCTGAGGGTGACTAGGCCAGCAGAGGCAGGCAGTTAGGGGAAATCAGGCAGGCAGGCAGGTGAGCAGTTAGAAGCCAGTGGTCCCAGATTGTGAGAGGGATGTCCGACTGCTGGTTTAGGCCCAAATCCTCGGTCCCAGATTGGAGAGGGTGCAGGTTGGGCTGAGGGGACCGCCCCCCACGCACAAATTTCATTTTATTAGCCTTTTATATAGAGAGAGGATCACCCTTGGGCCTCTCTCTATATAAAAGGCTAATATGCTAACTGTCCAACCATCTGGCTGATCACTATGACATACACTGACCACCAGGGGGCAGACACTCAATGCAGAAGCTGTGACTTGGCAGCAGTGGTTCTCAGGTGACACACCCTGAAACCAGAGCGAAGGGAGCCTGATTCCTCACGGGGCCACGTGATTCCACCTTCAGCCATGGGTTTTGTTATTGCTGGGTGGCTGTCGGCCCCAAATCTTGTTTACTGCACACTTATTTTGTGTTCCACACCTATATAACACAACTTCGCAGAGCGCCCTCTTGCACTCTGGGACCCCTTGGGGGATGTCAGAGAGCCCATTTTGGCCCGATCCTCACAGGCCAAGCTGAAGAACACCACCTGCTAGAGGAACCCTGTTCATTCCTCAGATGGCCTTCAAGCCCTGGCACCCCAGGTGTGGCTGGCTGGGGAGGGACCATGGGAGGTTAGCTCCAGGGCGTGTATGGTCCATCTTGTCCAGTCCTGCCCCCACTGGCCACTTTCTAAATAATTTCCTTTCAATGTGCATGAATCTGTGCACCAGGTCACTAGTTAGACATATAGGTAGTAGAACTTTAAAAGGATGATCCAGTATAAAAGCACAATAAGGGAGGGAAAGAGGGAGAAAGAGATAGGGGAGAAAAAGAGTAAGAGTTTTAAAAAAGAAGCCAGGCCTTGTGGGGTGGTTCAGTGGTTGAGCATTGGCCTATGAACCAGGAGGTCATGATTTGATTCCCAATCAGGGCACATGCCTGGGTTGTAGGCTCAATCTCCAGAAGGGGGCATTCAGGAGGCAGCCGATCAATGATTCTCTCTCATCCTATATAATAAAAGGGTAATATGCAAATAGACCCAATGGCAGAACAACCGAACAACCAATCAAAGTGTAATATGCTAATGATATGCTAAGGCTACTCAACTCCTTGCTATGATGTGCTGACCACCAGCAGGCAGATGCTCAAATGGTAGGTTAGCTTGCTGCTGGGGTTTGGCTGATTGGGACTGAACAAGAAGGGCCGGACACTCCCTGGAGCCCTCCCGCAGTCCTTCCCTGGCTCGATCATGCACCAGTGGGGTCCCTCAGCCTGGCTTGCACCCTCTCACAATCCGGGACCCCTTGGGAAATGTTGGAGAGCCAGTTTCAGCTTGATCCTGCAGGCCACTCCCCTTGGGAAGGTGCCAGACACTGGGCTCATGGCTAGTGAGTGCTTCTAAGGCAGCATGAGCCTCTCCTGATTGGGACTGATTGGGTAGGAGCCTGAGGCAGGCACAGTGGGGCTGGGATGAGTGAGAGTGGCAGGTAGGAACTGCAGGTGGCATTGGACTGTGGATTTCAGCCTGATTTCTGCAGGCCACCCAGAGGGATCCCACGCATGCACAAATTCATGCACTGGGCCTCTAGTCATTGATGTTTCTATTTCTCTCTTCTTTGAAATAAATAAAAATATATCCTATCTAATAAAGAGGGAATATGCTAATTGACCATCACACCCTTACAAGATGTTGGCATCCACAGCCAATAAAGAGGGAATATGCTAATTGACTGCCACATTCTCACAAGACGGCAGTGCCCACAGCCACAAGATGGCAGTGCCCATTCCCCTCAGCACTGTCTCATCCTCCCTCAGTTCTCTCAGCCCCGCCTCATCCAGCCTCAGTCCCCCAGTCCTCTCAGTCCCACAAGGGAAGGCAGTTGGGGGCAATCAGGCCAGTAGGAGAGGCAGTTGGGGACTATCATGCTGGCAGGGGAGTACTTAGGCATCAATGAGGCTGGCAGGGGATAGATTAGGGGGCTATCAGGTTGGCAAGGCAGATGGTTTAGAGGCAATCAGGCAGGCAGAAGAGTGGTTAGGAGCCAGCTCTCCTGGATTGTGAGAGGGATGTCTGACTGCAAGTTTAGGCCCCTAAGGGGTCCCAGATTGGAGAGGGTGCAGGCTGGCTGAGGGACACCCCCATTCACGAATTTCATGCATTGGGCCTGTAGTATTATAACAAAATAATAAAGTGTTACCAATGGTCTAATCTTAAAAAAATATTACAGGATAACCAAGATGGCAGCATAGGTAAACATCTATACTTGCTGCCTCCCACAACTACATTGTGGCAGAACTAAATGGCAGAACAACTACCACCCAGAACCACAGGAAAGCTGGTTGAGTTAAAGTTCCACAACTAGAGAGGTGAAAAAAGCACAGTGAGACTGGTAGGAGGTCTAGAGGTGCAGAAAGTACTGGCACCTGGTTGTGCTGCTCTTTTAATCAGGAGGGACATACAAGCTCCCACTTGCTCTGAACTCCAGTTCTGGGAGAGACTCTGGGGGACCAAGACACATACAGGAAGAAACTGGACTGTCTGGCATCAGGACAAGAACGTGAGGGCAGCTTTCTCTTAGAGGTGTTCGCAGCAATCATTATTCCTGCACAGGGGGTGCGGGACACAGAGTCCCGGGAACCTCTCTGGTACAGGGCTGACTGGCAACCATGGTTATTTGCTCCATCATGGGGATTCCGAGAGACCCTGACCCACCCAATTTACAACCCCACCCAAGTTGTGGGCATCAGCTTTTGCATATGAATGGCCTGTCCTTTCTCTGCCTAAAACCTGTCAAACTGCAGCTGGGTAAGAGAGCTCCAGAGCTTCCAAAAGAAGGCCCAAGGCCTAGCAGCAGCAGCCGCCTTGCTTCACAACTGGGCCTCATCTGGGCACTTCTAAAACCCATACAAAGAGGAGGAATCTGAAGATGTCTCTGTAGCTCCTGCTGGATGGCCCCAGACAGTGGCTGACCTTGCATCTCCTTGGAGATCTAAGAGCCAGTGTACCCATACACTGGTCAGAGTGAGACCATAATTATTACAACTCTTCACATCCATAAGAGACACACTCAAGGGGCAGACTCAGTGAGCACCAAAGCCCCACTGAAGTAAGTCCTCCCCCATAAAGGTGTCTCCTGAGCAACAGATCTTCCAGTGCAGACACAGCTGGTCATCACAGCCAATTGGCCTGTAGGTCAATTCCTCACAGTGATACCAACAGCAATCAAGATTTAACTACAACAAGACTGTGCCCAAAGGGGTGCACCAAGAGTGTTCTCTCAGGTGACTGGGGAGACTGAGCCACTGGGCCCTATAGGTAAGCTACCACACAAGGCCACTCTATCAACTCAAGGAGACTTAGCAGCTACCCGGTACATAGAAACAAACACAGGGAAGCAGCCAAAATGTGGAAAGAAGAAACAAATCACAAATGAAAGAAATGGATGAAAGCAAAATACTAGTTATTAGAGTTCAAAACCACGGTTATAAGGTTACTCAAGAATCTTCTAGAAACCTCCAAGAAATAAAAAAATTATTATACAGAGATCTAACACCAGACTAGCAGACCACAAGAATCAAGTCAAAGATTTGAATTACAAAGAAACAAAAAATACTCAACCAGAAAAGCAAAAAGCAAAAGAATCCAAAATTTGAAGATAGTGTAAGGAACCTCAGGGACAACTTTAAGGATACCAACATCAGCATTATGGGGGTGCCAAAAGAAGAGAGAGAACAAGATACTGAAAACCTATTTGAAAAAATAATGACCAAAATTTTCCCCACCTGGTGAAAGAAATAGACTTACAAGTCCAGGAAGCACACAGAATCCCAAACAAAAGGAATCCAAAGAGGACCACATCAAGACATATCATAATTAAAATGCCAAGAGCAAAAGACAAAGAGAGAATATTAAAAGGAGCAAGGGAAAAACAGTTAATTACCTACAAGGGAGCACCCACACAATTGTCAGCTGATTTCTCAACTGAAACTATGCAGGCCAGATGGAAGTGGCAAGAAATATTCAAAGTGATGAATAACAAGAACCTACCACCAAGAATACTCTACCCAGCAAAGCTATCATTCAGAATTGAAAGTCAGGTAAAGAGCTTCACAGATAAGAAAAAGCTAAAGGAGTTCATCAACACCAAAGCAGGATTATATGAAATGCTGAAAGGTATTCTTTAATAAGAGGAAGAAGAAAAAAAAGGTAAAGATAAAAGTTATGAACAAATACATATCTATCAACAAGTGAATCTAAAAACCAAGTAATAAAAAAATCTGATGAACAGAATAAACTGGTGAATATAATAGAATCAGAGGCATAGAAAGGAAGTGGACTGAAAATTATCAGGGGGAAAGGAGTGTGGGGTGTGTGGGAAGAGACTAGACAAAAATCGTACACCTATGGATGAGGACAATGGGGGGGTAAGGGCAGAGGGTGGGGTGGGAACTGGGTGGAGGGGAGCTATTGGGGGGAAACAATTGTAATAATCTGAACAATAAAGATTTATTAAATTAAATAAATAAAATAAAGGAACCACAAGATGAAACTAACTAAATAAATAAATAAATGCCAAGGGAAAAGACAAAGAGAAACTTAAAAGCAAAAAGAAAAAAACAGTTACCTACAAGGGAGCACCCATAGGACTGTCAGCTGATTTCTCAACAGAAACTATGCAGGCCAGATGGGAGTGGCAAGAAATATTCTAAGTGATGAATAGCAAAAATCTACAACCAAGATTACCCAGCAAAGCTATCATTTAGAATTGAAGGTCAGATAAAGAGCTTCACAGAGAAGAAAAAGCTAAAGGAGTTCATCATCACCAAACCAGTATTATATGAAATATTGAAGGGTATTCTTTAAGAAGTGGAAGATGAAAAAAAAAGATTAAAAAATTATGAACAAAGTGACAACAAATACATATCTATCAACAAGTGAACCTAAAAATCAAATGAATAAAAAACTTGATGAACAGAACAAACTGGTGAATGTAATAGAATCAGGGGCATGGAAAAGGAGCAGACTAACAATTTTTTTTGGGGGGAGGGGAAGGAGTTGTGGAGGGTGCGGGATGAGATTGAACCAAGGGCTATGGATGATGTCAGTGGGTAGGCAGGGAAGGTCTGGGGAACCGGGTGCAGGGGAGCTATGGGGGGCTGAGGGGGGGGCGGAAGAGGAACATCTGCAATAATCTGAGCAATAAAGTTTTTTTAAAAAATATTACAGTGAAATAAGATAGATGGATGGGTGATAGTTCAATAGGTACACAGGTAGGTATATAAAGTATAAATAGAATATAGATAGGTGATAGATGATGATGGGTGGGTGGGTAGATTGATGGATAGATGATGGAACTTATTTTTAAAAAGAGAACTCCCTCCCAAACCCCCCTCCCCGCAAAAAAAAAAAAAAAAAAGAGGAACCCAGTGAAAGGTCAGTACATAAAAGGGAAAGAAGAAATGAAAAACATTTTTAAAGGGGCCGGGTGCATAGAGAGTAAGAGGTGAGCTGGGTAAGGCAGGCGAGGCTACGCCAGGAGGGACCGGAAGGAGGGAGAGGAGGGCAGGCCTGCGTGCGGAGGGCCCGGCGGAGAGACAGAACTACAGGACGGGAAAGGAAAAGACGCGGCAGGGAAGAGAGGGGGAACGCGGGGCAGGGGCGGGGCCGCCAGAGGGGGGCGGGGCCGGGGGCGGGGCCGCAGCTTCGCGGGGCGGAGTCGGACCCTCAGGAGGGCGCCCCTTTGGCCGCCCCAGACGGTGGCGCGTTCAGCGCAGTTTGGGGGCTGCGGCGTGGGCGCGGCGAAGGCCCGGCGGGGCGGGGCGGGGCCCGGGCCGGGGTTAAGCGCCCCCAAACGGCGGCTTTAACGCTGAGTGCGCTCCGGCGGGGCTGGAACCAGGCCCAGAGAGGACAGGGGGCGGGTATGAAAGAGAAACCCGTGAACAGGGCGGGGTGTGTGTTGGGGGGACAGTAATAGGGGGGGCGGAGGGAGGCGGGGCTGGGCGCGCCGGGGAAAGGCGAATGGGGGGGGGGCGGGGGTCAGCCGCCCCCCCCCCCGGGGAGGGGGCCAAGCGGCCGCGGGGGGCTCCCCGGGAGGGAGGGGAAGCCGGCGGAGAGAGGGATGCTAAAAGGGGGAGAGGCCAGGAAAGCAGCCGCGTAAAAGGAGAAACAAAATGTGGGAGGAGGCAGTTTAAAAGGAGCGGTTAAGAAAATTAAGTACAGGGTGATTTTTAAATGGAGAGGTCAGCACTTAGGACGAAAAGCATAGAAAGAGAGAAGAAAGTGTTGTTGTTTTTTGTTTTTTAATTAGCTTGTAAAAAGCATAGAAGAGTGAGGGAAGAGGGAGAGGAGGGGAAGAAGGAAAAGGTTCCAGAGGCGGAGCCGGTAGCGAGCAGGGTTAAAGAAGCAAAGAGGATGTGTGCGCGCGAACTGTAGGAGCTATAATGGAAATCAAGTATTGTGCACTGGGGACAGGTTTTGAAAGCAGGAGTCAGAAAAGAAAAAAGATAAATGATAGTGAGTAATTAGGCAGACAGATAGATATTAAAGTGGAAGTAAGTAGAGAAGGATGTGGATGAGAGAGAAAGAGGGAGGGAAAAAAGTTTTAAAAGGGAGCCAGTAGAGCTTAAAAGGAAAATGGGAAGAAGGAAGAAATGGGGGAGGGAGCAAAGCAGGTCCAACGGAGGAAGTGAAGAAAAAAATT
The DNA here is from genome assembly GCA_011751065.1 of Lasiurus cinereus. NCBI lineage: Eukaryota > Metazoa > Chordata > Mammalia > Chiroptera > Vespertilionidae > Lasiurus > Lasiurus cinereus. Next base: position 382,191 of record JAAGEH010000032.1, on the reverse strand, counting down.
AAGGTGGGAAGGAAGGAAAAGGAGAGGAAGAGCAGGGGTAAAGATAAGGGAAAGGGGGAATGTCGGGAGGGATGGAGGGAGGGTAGAAGAAAGATGAGAAGGATAATGGAACAGAAGTAGGAAATAAGGAGGAAAGAAAAGTTTATAAATGACGAATCAATAGGAAAAATGTTACATAAAGGAAAGAAAAATTGTGTGAGAGGGAGAAACCAATAAGGAAGTCAAATGCAATTGTGTGTGAAGGGGATAAGATTTTTTTTAAGTTAATAAAAAATACAATAAAGATAGCTAGGTAGGTATGTGGATGAATAGATAGACACATGCACACATAGATAGAACTGATTTTAAAAAGGCGAAACCAGTAAATAATAAAAGTAGAGAGTTAGGAAAGTAAAGAAATGAAAAATATTAAAAGTGATCAGTAAATGGTAAAAGAAGGGATAGGATGGAATAGGGTGGAGAAGGGAAGGGAGGGGAAGAGTAACAAGAGTGAGGGAAAAGGTATAGAAAAAAAGTTTTAAAAGGAAAGCAGAAAATACTTTTTATAAAAATGAGAGAATGTGTATAAGAGAAATTTTTAAAAGGCTGAGCCAAGAAAAAGAGACAATAGGAGGAAGAATGAAAAGTTTAAGAAGAGGAGTCAGTAAGAAAAGAATTCAGTTCAATGGGATGATGACCTGTAACCTGCCACTGGGATAATAAGTCACTTTAGCAGCTATCTTGCTCCCTCCACCTGCAACCTTTAACTTCTACTTCCCGTATAAAGTTTCAGGTAGGCATCTTAAACTGGCCACCTCAAATGCTTTTTGAAAAAGAAATTATTGTGAAATAGACTTATCCTATATATAAAAGTATGATATGCAAATTGACCAAGCCAGGGTACTACTGGTTGCTATGTCATGCACTAGCCACCAGGGAGCAGATGCTCAATGCAGGAGTTGCCCCCTGGTGGTCAATGTGCTCCCACAGGGATAGTGCCACTTAACCACAAGCCACCCTGAAGGCTGGCAAGCAGGGTGGCTCACCTCCGCAGCCGCAGTCTGATATCCCTTGAGGGCTTCTGGACTGTGAAAGGGCACAGGCTTGGCTGAGGGACACCCTCCTCACCCCTCCGTGCATGAATGTCATGCACCAGGCCTCTAGGACCACTATAATAAGGCTGCCATCTACCATGTAGACACCAAGGGATGCACATTTTATAACACTAATGAAAACCCAGTCAGTACACATATAGTTTGGAATTCTTTATCTCTTGAAGTGATTAGAAACAGAATCTGAGTCACCTCTCTCACAGATGAGGTATAGGTATATGGCTGCCTCTGCCAGGCTATAAGGCACAACCAAGAATTGCCGTGGCCACTGTGGCTTTACAGGGTCTCCATCACAGTCATGATGCTGGTTTGCATCCCCACACAGTGAAAAGCCATGTTCTCCTTAAGCAAGGTGGAGGAATAGCGTTTTTCACTTCCCCTAGGAGACAACTCTGTCTTCTCAAATGTGGCTTTAACTAGACTAGATATAGAAGTGGTTTTCACAGCTCCTGATCCTAGAATTTCTCAGTCTTGCCACTATTGACATTTTGGGCTGGATAACTTTTTGGGTGTGGACTGTCCTGTGCATTGTAGGATGTTTAGCAGCATCCACTAGATGTCAGGAGCAATTGCCCCACTTTGTAACAATCCAAAATGTCTCCAGATGTTTCCTAATGTCCCCTGGGGGACAAAATCATGTCCCATTAAGAACCACAACCTGTCTTTGCCAATTCCTCCCCACAACCCCTTTTTGGATTAGCATATGGCTCTCCTACTATTGGGTGTGAAAGGATAAGTAGAACCTATCTTTGATAACTTTGTCATTACTCCTATTAAAAATATTTCAGCCGAAACTGGTTTGGCTCAGTGGTAGAGCGTCAGTCTGCGGACTGAAGAGTCCCAGGTTCGATTCCGGTCAAGTGCATGTACCTTGGTTGCGAGCACATCCCCAGTGGGGGTGGGTGTAACAGGCGGCTGATCGATGTTTCTCATTGATGTTTCTGACTCTCTATCCCTCTCCCTTCCTCTCTGTGAAAAATCAATAAAATATACTTTAAAAAAATTATATAAAACAAATTTCATTTAGTCTCTTTAAGCTTCTTCTCAAAAAATGAAAACGAGTGACAGTGTCAGTGCCCTGAAATCACACCAAAGACAAAAATTTAATTAAAATATTTTGATTAGAAATTCTAAAACTAATTGGTGGGGAGACGATTTGTTACTGATATCTTCTGCTTATAGTACAGGTAAATCCTCTGTCTTCTGATGTAAATGATGGATTTGGAGTAATGCTTACCAACAATGTCACATCCTCTCTTGCCAGGAGCAAGAAGGATTAGACTTCCTATTTCAGTTCCTGTCACTGCCTCCAACGCCTATGAGCAGGGCAGGCCACATTTTGCAGCTAATAACCATGCATTCCCAGTTCAAAGTCTTGTCTTCTCGCACCTCTCTGCTACTGATTTCATTTCTGTACTCTTCCATTCCCCACAAGATCCCATGTCATCTTTTTAGCATGTGCCTCACTCCTGCTGCTATTTTTGCTGCTACTCCTTGCCCAACAGTTGAGCCTCTCAGGGAATATTTTACCTGCATCTCAATAGTTTCAACCAGAGAAACATCCTTGCAGGTTGCTGATTGATAGTGCTACTGATGTTTTTAAAGCCTGTGGCTCTGGGGACTAATGAGGACAAAGACCCCAATTGATGCTCTTTTTTAAAAAACCTGCCCTTCCTTAGGTTTTGGACTTTTCAGGCCTGAATTAACTTGTCACTTCACTGATTTCAGAAATATTTTATTTTGCCACATATTTTCCCACAACAGTGGTGTATGTCATCAGTATTGCACACTCTTGTTCCCCTGTCCTTTTTAATACAGCCTGAGTAGTAGTAGTTTTAAAATTGTAACTTATTTCTTGAATAGACTACTTGAACATTTTCTGTAGGATTAGCACTGTTTGCCAGATTTAAGTGTCCTCCTTTGGCTTCTGGCTCAGGCACTGATTTTTCTAACAGTCCTCCAGGTTCTCCTCCTCTAGATGTCCAAAATGGCTCAGAATTTCAGGGAGGCTCCCTACTTTTCTTCTTCCTCAAAGATGGTGGCCAGATGTCCATGGCAAGAGATGTGGCTTATGTTAAGCAATATGGGCTTCACTTAGGCGTTTATAAGAAATACAGGTTCTCAGGCCCCACCCAATACCTACTTAATCAGGAGCTGCATTTTCACAAGTCCCCAGTATTTTTATTATTATTATTACCATTATTATTATTGTTATTGTTCATTGTCACCCAAGGATATTTTCCCATTGATTTTTAGAGACAGTGGAAGGACAGAGAGAGACAGACAGAAACATCGACCTAAGAAAGACACATGACATCCATTGGTTGCCTCCTGCACATGCCCCAAACAGGGATGAGGATTAAGCCTGCAACAGAGGTATGTGCCCTTGACTGGAATAGAATCTGGGACCCTTCAGTCCAAGGGCCAATGCTCTGTCCACTGAGCCAAACTGGCTAGGACTCCCCAGTGCTTTATAACCACGTTAAAAAGTTTAGAAAACTTTGACCTCATGAAGGTGGACTAAAATCAAGGTGCTTGAATGAAATGTCCTCTCCCTCCTCTGGTCTCCAAAGCTATGCCTTTATTTCCATTGGGATAGTGCTTTGCCAGTTGGCATTCAGAGTTGAAGTTAGCCATTGATGCATGACTCATGGCCTGGTCTCATGGGACTTAGTAGAGTGCTCTAGCTTTGCTATTCCACTTTGATTCTGACTGGCTGTTCCATAACACTCAGGATGGAACCCTTTCACCTCCACCTTATGGACTTCCTTTGGCAAGCTTCCAGTTACACTGTCAGCCCTTCCTGGGCCATGTGTATACCACATTGGAACTAAGAGTGGTTTAAGAAAGCATAACCTAAAAGGAAAATAGGGAGAGGTTAGTGAAAGGGTATAAATCTTTAACTATAAGAAAAATAAGGTCTAAAATCTGTTTTGGAAAAAGACAGAATACAAATAAGTTGATTACCAAATCAATCAAGTAGTTTTTGTCCACAGCTCAGCTGATTGAATAAGAATTTCACTTGTCCCATTATATTGTGAATCAGTGCCTTTACACAGTGTGTTTTATCTATATTAGTAAGTGCCATTAATTTAGTTAGTGCTCAATAAAAGATTCCCAGTAGCATAAAGATTAACCTTAATATACAGGTATGGGGACTCCCGAAAAAAGATGGTGACTGGCAGAGGTAAGGGAGAGGGAGTGAGGGGATGAAAGGAGAGTGTGTGGTGTGTATATAAGTGAGTAAGGCACAATTAAATCTCACAGGAGCAGCAGGGCTGGCACTCCAGGCTCTCTTGGACAAGGAGAGACTACCACTGCTGCGGGCACTCCCCGAACTGCAGGACCTAGGCACGGAGCCCACGCCATCTTGAAGGGGAAACGGCCTTTTTTTTAGGAACTCATCAGCATCACCACCCAGACAGGCCCTGGAACCCTCCTTGACCCAGTAGCCACTCCAACCAAAATCCTGCAGCCCCAGCTGCAGACCTGTGGACCCTGGGACCTTCACCTCCAAAGGTGCACCGCTTGGCAGCAGTAAGTGCAACCTCCCCCTCCCCAGCGGCAGAACTCTGGTCCACATTAGCGCTTTCCAACTCGCAGACAGCCAGGGCACTCAACTCCCTAGGCAGAGCCTGGAAGCCACTGGAAGCACCTGAGGGCCTGATTTTGTACAGACTAGGGTGCACAGCCCCACAGCAGAAATTTTGAGTTCCCTCTTCCTGAATAACTGACCACATTTACCCCAGTGGCGCAACCTCAGCCCAGAACCCCTCAGAGCATGTTAGAACATTGCACCAGCAAAGGATCCTCCACAAAGGAACAGGACGCCAGAGCCCATCTCTCCACAGCGCACTCTGGGAGCAACTGTGAGACTCTGCTGGGTGTGATTATGCACCCTGCCCCGCAGTAGAAATTCTGAATTCCCTTCCTGAATAACTGCCCTCATTCACCCCAGTGCCAGGACCCCCTCAGAGAGCTTCAGAGTGCTGCGCCCAGCAAACAAACCTCCACAAATGTGAAGTTCCAACAGGCAGGCACCCTGAGCCAATTATCCACAGGGCGCTCTTGGGAGCCATTGTAAACTCTTTCTGGGTGTGATCTTGAACAAACAGGGGCACACTCCACCCCCAGCAGTAGAAATGTTGAATTCACTCATCCTGGATAACTGCGCACAGACACCTCAATTACACGGCTACACTGCCAAGGCCCTTCAGAGTGCTTCAGTGAGCTTCACTGGCAAACTTACTGTGGGTGCTCCAGTGAGCCGCCACTGGGAGTAAGTGCCTATCTACCACAGGTGCAGCAGCAAAAGCTGAGTCTGCCCACCCCACAACTACAGAACTCTGGGCACCACAGTCACGCCTCTCCAGAGTGTAGGCCCCCTGAACCACATCACTCCAACAGAAGGTTCCTTGGTGCCACTGTGAGTCCTCACTGGGCACATGTGATCTCAATTAAAGGGGCAAAACAGCCGAGACCAGTTTGGCTCAGTGGATAGAGCATCGGCCTGTGGACTGAAAGGTCCCAGGTTCGATTCTGGTCAAGAGCATGTACCTTGGTTGCGGGCACATCTCCAGTGTGGGGTGTGCAGGAGGCAGCTGATCGATGTCTCTCTCTCATTGATGTTTCTGACTTTCTGTCCCTCTCCCTTCCTCTCTGTAGAAAATCAATGAAATATATTTAAAAAAATAAAAAAAAATAAAGGGGCAAAACAGCAAAAATAGGGACATTCCCCTCCATGGCTGCCGATTTCTAGACACCACAGTTGTGCCTCTCAAGCTTGCGGCCTACATCAAGAGAACCCAAATAGCTCAAGTAGGGAGCTACAACAGATTAACAAGCACAGGAGAACTGAGAGAATACACCAGTAGTACCACCCCCAAAAGAACCTGTGTAGAAAAGCAATTGGATCTACAATTAAAACATTACAGGAAAACATGGGAAGACAAAAAAACAATCCCCAAAGGAAAGAAAAAGAGAGATCACCAGAAAGGCAGTTAAATGAAATTGAGGCTAGCAGCTTATCAGAGAAAGAATTCAGAGTAATGGTTTTAAGGATATTTAAATGGATGGATGACAAATACACACAACTCAATGACAAATACACACAAATCAGTGAGAACTATAAGGAGCTGAATGAGAATGTCATCAACATAAACAGAAACCAAGAGGAGATGAAGAATGACATAACTGCAATAAAGAACACAATGGAAAGCTTACTACTTAAACTAGTAGAGGCTGAGGACCACATCAGCAAATTACATGACAAGGTAGGAAAAAACACACAAACACAGCAGCAACTGGAAAGAAGACTTAAAAAAGCAAGAAGAGAGCCTAAAGGAGCTTTGGGACAAAACAAATCAAAACAACATTTGCATAATAAGGATACCAGAAGTAGAGGAAGAGAAGCAAGGAATAGAAAACCTGTTTGAAAAAATAATGACATAAAACTTCCCTGAAATTGGCAAGAAAAAAACTATGCAAGTCCAAGAAGTACATAGAGTCCCAAACAAATTGAACTCCAGAAGACCAACACCAAGACACATCATAATTAAATTGGTGAACACTAATGACAAGTAAGAATCCTAAAGGCTGCCAGAGAGAGACAGAAAGTTACCTACAAGGGATCTCCTATTAGAATATCAATTGATTTCTCAACAGAAACACACCAGGCCAGAAGGGAATGGAATGAAATATACAACGTGATGGAAAACAAGGGACTGAACCCAAGAATACTATACCTAGCAAGGCTATCATTCAAAATTGAAGGAGAAATCAGGAGCTTCATAGACAAAAATGTGCTAAGAGAGTTTGTCACTACCAAGCCAACAATGCGAGAAATGCTAAAGGGACTGCTGTAAAAAAAAAGAAAGAGAAAGGCAAGAAGAAACTCAAACACTAAGGAAAAATATGACAATAAACATGTACTTGTCAATAATAACATTAAACGTAAATGGATTAAATGCAACAATCAGACATAGGGTAGCTGAATGAATAAGAAAACATGATTCATATATTTGCTGTCTACAAGAGACCCAACTCAGAGCAAAGGATTCAAAGAGTGAAGAGATGGAAAAACATTTTTCAGGCAAATGGAAATGAGAAAAAAGCTGGGGTGGCGATACTTATATCTAATAAAATAGACCTCAAAGTAAAGGCCATAACAAGAGATAAGGAAGGCCACTACATAAAACTAAAGGGATCAATTTAACAAGAAGATATAACTCTGGTAAACATATGCGCACCCAATGCAGAAGTACCCAAATACAGTGGTACCTCAAGATACGATTTTAATTAGTTCTGTAACCTTGAGGCATGGGAAACTATGAGATGCTCGAGTCGCGGTAAACTGGTGGGTCATGTGCAGCTGGCCAATCCGCGCGATCACTCCTATCTCAAATGTTGCTCATATTTCAAAGCAAAAATCCCTTGCTCGACGGCTCATATCTTAAAAATCTCGTATGTTAGCGCACTCGTATCTCGAGGTGCCACTGTACATTAAAAAAAAAAAAACCTGGAAGATATCAAGGGAGAAAATGACAATAATAGAATCATAGTAGGGGACTTTAATACAGCACTGACATCACTGGATAAATCCTCTAGACAAAAAAATCAGCAAAGAAACAGCAATTTTAAATAACTCTGTAGATCACATGGACCTAATTGACATCTTCAGAGCATTTCACCAAAATCACGGAATATATGTTCTTCTCAAGTGCACATGGGGCATTTTAAAAAATGGACCACATACTGGGTCACAAGCAAAGTCTCCCCAAATTGAAAAAGATTGAAATCATATCAAGCATTTTCTCAGACCACAATAGCATAATATTAGAAATAAACTACAATAAAAATATTCCAACCCTAACCAGTGTGGCTCAGTGGATAGAGCATAGGCCTGCAGACTGAAGGATCCCGGGTTCTATTCCAGTCAGGGGCATGTACCTTGGTTGCGGGCACTTAAGGCAGCTGATCGATGTTTCTCTCTCATCGATGTTTCTAACTATCCCTCTCCCTTCCTCTCTGTGAAAAATCAATAAAATATATTTTTTTTAAATTCCAAAAAATTTAGACACTTGGAAGCTGTATAGCATGCTATCAAACAATGATTGGGTTATCAATGAGATCAAAGAAGAAATTAAAAACATCCTGTAGGCTAATGACAATAAAAACACAACACAAAAGCTATGGGACACAATGAAAGCAGTCTTGAGAGGGAAGTTTATAGCTCTACAGGCCTACCTAAAAAAAATGGTAATGAATAATCTAACTCAAAAACTCAAAGAATTAGAAAGAGAGCAACAAGAAAAGCCCACAGTGAGCAGAAGGAAGAAAATAAAGATCAGAGCAGAAATGAATGACATAGAGACCAAAAAATAAATAAAACAATACAAAAGATCAACAAAACCAAGAACTGGTTCTTCGAAAGAATAAACAAGATTGATGAACCTCTGGCCAGGCTCACCAAGAAGCAAAGAGAGAGAACCCAAATAAACAAAATCAGAAATGAAAGGGGTGAGATAACAACAGACCCCACAGAAATACAAAGGATTGTTAAAAAATACTATGAATAATTCTATTCTAATATTACACAACCTAGAGGAAATAGACACATTACTAGAAAAATACAACCTTCCAAAATTCACTCAGGAAGATTCTAAAAATCTCAATACACTGATAACTATGGAAGAAATTGAAGAAGGCATCAAAAAGCTTCCAACAAACAAAAGCCCAGGGTCAGATGGCTTCACAGGGGAGTTTTACCAAACATTCAAGGAAGAACTAAAACCTATCCTCCTCAGACTATTCCAAGAACTTCAAGAGGAAGGAACATTTCCAAACTCCTTTTATGAAGCCAGCATCATCCTAATACCAAAACCAGATAAAGACAACACAATGAAAAAGAATTGCAGGCCAATATCCCTCAGGAACATAGTTGCCAAAATCCTCAACAAAATTCTAGCAAATCGAATACAGCAGTACATCAGAAAGATCATGCACCATGACTAATTAGGATTTATCCCAGGGATGCAAGGATGGTACAATATTCACAAATCATCACATAAACAAATTGAGAGATAAAAATCACATAGTCATATCAATGGATGCAGAAAAAGCATTTGACAAAATCCAACACCCTTTATTGATTAAAAACTCTCAGCAAGGTAGAAATAGAAGGATCATACCTCAACATAATAAAAACCATACATGACAAACCCACAGCCAACATCATATTCAATGGGCAAAAACCAAAACCATTTCCCCTAAGAACAGGAACAAGACAGGGATGCCCACTCTCACCACTCCTATTCAACATAGTGCTGGAAGTACTAGTCATTACAATCAGACAAGAAAAAGAAATAAAAGGTATCCAAATTGGAAAAGAAGAAGTAAAACTGTTCTTATTTGCAGATGACATAATACTGTACATAGAAAACCCTAAGACTCCATCAAAAAATTATTAGACTTAATAAATTAATTCAGCAATGTAGCAGGAATCAAAATTAACGCCAAGAAATCTATGGCATTTCTATATACCAATAATGAACTTACAGAAAGAGAGACTAAAAAAGCAATCCCATTTACCATCACACCAAAAAAATTAAGATATCTAGGAATAAACTTAACTAAGGAGGTAAAAGACCTATACATGGAAACTACACGACACTGAAAAAAGAGATAGAGGAGGACATAAACAGATGGAAGAACATACCATGTTCATGGATTGGCAGAATCAACATAATCAAAATGTCCATACTACCCAAAGCAATCTATAAATTCAAATCTCTTTCCATTAAAATACCAATGGCATATTTCACAGACCTAGAACGAATTTTCCAAAATTCATCTGGAATAAAAAAAGACCCTGAATAGCTGCAGCAATCCTGAGAAAGAAGAACAAAGTAGGTGGGATCTCAATACCAGCTTTCAAGCTGTATTACAAAGCCACTGTTCTCAAAACAGCCTGGCACTGACACAAAAACAGACATATTGACCAATAGAATAGAATAGAGAACCCAGAAATCGACCCAAACCACTATGCCCAATTAATATTGGACAAAGGAGGCATGAACATACAATGGAGTCAAGATAGTCTCTTCAACAAATGGTGCTGGGAAAATTGGACAGATAGATGCAAAAAAAAATGAAACTAGATCACCAACTTACACCATACACAAAAATAAACTCAAAATGGATAAAGGACTTAAACATAAGACAGGAAACCATAAAAATACTGGAGGAATCTACAGGCAGCAAAATCTCTGACATATGACCAAGGAACTTCTTCACTGATACTGCTCCTAGGGCAATGGAATCTAAAGAGAAAATAAACAAATGGGACTACTTCAAAATAAAAAGCTTTTGCACAACAAAGGAAACCATCAATAAAACAACAAGATATCCCACTGCATGGGAGAACATATTTGCCAATGATATCAACGATAAGGGGTTTAATCTCCATTTACACAGAACTCATACAACTTCACAAAAAGAAGATAACCCAATAAAAAAATGGGCAACTGACCTACACAGATACTTTTTGAAAGAAGACAGAAGAAAGGCCAAGAGACATATGAAAACATGCTCCAAGTCACTAATTATTGGAGAGATGCAAATGAAAACAACAATGCAGTACCATCTCACACCTGTCAGAATGGCTATCATCAACAAATCAACAAATGACAAGTGCTGGTGAGGAGAAAAAGGAACCCTCATGCACTGCTGGTGGGAATGCAGACTGGTACAGCCACTGTGGAGAACAGTATGGAGTTTCCTCAAAAAACTATTTGACCCAGTAATCCCACTCCTAGGAATATATCCTAGAAATTAGAAACACCAGTCAGAAAGGATATATGCACCCCTATGTTCATAGGAGCACAATTCACCATAGCTAAGATTTGGAAACAGCCTAAGTGCCCATCAGCAGATGAATGGATTAAAAAACAGTGTTACATCTACACAATGGAATACTATGCTGTGGTAAAGAAGGAGCTCCTACTATTTGCAAAACATGGATGGAGATGGAAAGTATTATGCTAAGTGAAATAAGCCAGGCAGAGAAAGATAAATATCACATGATCTCACTCATTTGTGGAATATAATGAATGGCATAGACTGATGAAAAAGAACAGATCCATTCACTGAGAAACATTGATCAGAATGTCAAACCTCAGGGAAGTTGGGGGTTGGTGGGAGTAAGGGAGAGAGATCAACAGAGGGACTTGTGTGCATGCATATGAGCCTAATCAATAGACATATACAACAGGGGAGAGAGGGAAGTAAAGGGTGGAATAAGGACACATGTAAAAAATAAAAATTAAAAAAATTATAAGGAAAAAAAATAAGCAAAATAAAATATTAAATCTAATCCATACTAGTGGTCACTATAACCTTAAGAGAAATTGTTTTGTGTGACAAAGATTTTTAAAAATATATATTTTATTGATTTTTTACAAAGAGGAAGGGAGTGGGATAGAGAGTAAGAAACATCGATCAGCTGCCTCTTGCACGCCCCCTACTGGGGATGTGCCCGCAACCAGGATACATGCCCTTGACCGAATCGAACCCGCGACCTTTCAGTCCGCAGACCTATGCTCTATCCACTGAGCCAAACCAGTTTCAGCAAAGATTTTTAAATGAAACTCTCTGTAGCCTGAAAATTATTTTGAAAGGAAATAA
>JAAGEH010000032.1:335414-369534 GCA_011751065.1 Lasiurus cinereus | reverse complement strand
CCCCAGTGTCTGTGTTCATTGGTTATGCTTATATGCATGCATACAAGTCCTTTGGTTGATCTCTTATCTACCTCACCTCTCCTTAAACTTCCTGCTGTAATTTGACAGTCTGTTTGATGCTTTACTGCTTCTGTGTCTATCCTTTTGTTCATCAGTTTATAATGTTCTTTATTATCCACAAATGAGTGAGATCATGTGGTGTTTCTCCTTCATTGACTGGCTTATTTCACTAAGCATAAGGCTCTCCAGTTCCATCCAGGTTGCTGCAAATGGTAAGAATTCCTTCTTTTTAATGGCAACATAGAATTCCATTGTGTAGATGTACCACAGTTTTCTGATCCACTCATCTGCTGACGGGCACCTAGGCTGTTTCCAAATTGTAGCTATTATAAATTGTGCTGCTATGAACATAGGGGTGCATAAATCCTTTCTGAATGGTATTTGCAATTTCTTTGGATAAATTCCTAAGAGTGGGATTGCTGGGTTAAATGGGAGATCCATTTTTAGTTTTTTGAGGAAACTCCATACTGTTCTCCACAGTGGCTGCACCAGTCTGCATTCCCACCAACAGTGCACAAGGGTTCCTTTTTTTCCGCATCCTCGCCAACACTTGTCGTTTGTTGATTTGTTGATGATTGCCATTCTGACAGGTGTAAGATGGTATCGCATTGTCGTTTTGATTTGCATCTCTCGGATAATTAGTGACTTTGAACATGTTTTCATGTGTCTCTTGGCTTTCCTTCTGTCATCTTTCGAAAAGGTTCTATTTAGGTCCGTTGCCCATTTTTAATTGAATCGTTTATCTTCCTTTTATTAAGTTGTATAAGTTAGCTGTAGATGTTGGTGTCCTCAGCTGTTGCCTGAGCTCTCTATTCTTGCTGAGGTTGAAGCCTCGAGGTGGCTGATATAATGGATCTGTCTCTCCCCTGAGTTCCCTGAGATATGTGATCAGTGCCGGGGCCCCAGCAGCAGGTGAGGGGCTCCCAAGGCAGGTGCTGGGTGTGGAGGCCAGGGGGGGCATAGGCTAACGAGAAGACAGAAATGAACCTCACATTACCCCGCTTGGCCCAGGAGGATGACTGGTTAGCCAGAGACGGGTAAGACTCCTCAGGGAAGGAACAACCTAAGACAGGCACAGTCGCAGAGGGGCCATTAGGAGAGAACTTGGGGGTCAACAGAGGTGGGACACAGACCCTCACCCCCGACCCCCAACCTTGCAGGGCCCTGAGCCCTCACTCCTTCTGAGGGAGGTCTCCTGCCCCCACGGCTGCTTCGCTTCAAACACCCAACACAGATCGGGACCCAGGTAACAGACAGAGACTTGGCCTACAACAGCTGCCCTATATCTAAATCCAGCCTAGCACCAGGAATGCTCAGGGCCTACTCAAGAATGTAAATAATTCTTTCCACTAATATTTACAGGGTTATCTAAGATTGTTGGTAGAGTATTAAATTTGACAGTAAAATAGTAATCAAGTTTTCAGATTAATTTAAATTGGCTAATTGAAATAAGTGAATATTCAAGAAAATTTAATTGTACTGGACAAAAAGCTGTTCCTAAAGTATTAACTGAAATTTCTATTGGTAGTTCATCTCATGATAAAATTGTTTAACATGCAGTGAACCTAAAGCAGTCAGATGTTTGTGCAAAAAATTAAAATTTAAAGTTATCAAGATTGCATTAAAAAATTTACAGCCATGCCGAAACCGGTTTGGCTCAGTGGATAGAGTATCAGCCTGGGGACTGAAGGGTCCCAGGTTTGATTCCGCTCAAGGGCATGTACATTGGTTACGGGCACATCCCCAGTGGGGGATGTGCAGGAGGCAGCTGATCGATGTCTCTCATCGATGTTTCTGGCTTTCTATCCCTTTCCCTTCCTCTCTGTAAAAAATCAATAAAATATATTTAAAAAAATTTACAAAAGCTTCCATTAATAAAAAAAAAAAAGGGGGGGGGAGGATAGTAGGGTAACATCATGTAAGGAAAAATATCTTGTAAGTAAATTACATCTAGAAAATTTTTACTTTAGAAAATTATTTTCATTTGTAATGCTAACAGCAAGACACCCATGAAAAACACACATGATGTCAAAATAAGCAAAAGGAAAATTGTTTGGGCAAAAATAAAAAGGACCCCAAGTCAATTTTATAGAAAAGGCTCCTTTACTAACTTTTGGTCAAGAATATATTTATATACTTTCAGAAAACAACTCCAAGACCATGTGGACTCCTGCAACAGAGAGGAATTGACAGGTCTGCGCCAACCACGAAGACAAGAGGACAAACAGTCCAGAGATGGAAGACGCTGACGATGCCTTGCCATGCTAGCAGGCAGCAGCTGTGCGTCGCTACAGTTGCCTACGACCAAACCAAAGAGGGTCGGACCTGTATTGCCACCATTTGTCCACCATCTAGATACCACTGCTTACGTGTACACATAAGGAACTGTTTGACATTGAAACTGAGACTCAGAACTGATGGACATTGAAATTGGGACTCAAACATTTTTTGTTCTTATAGATTTATTTCTAGTCTGCAGAGGCAAGATTTTTTAAAGAAAAGAACTGGGGGGCGGGGGAGTAGATACAAAGGCAAAAGAGCATTGAACAGACTGTCAAACTACAGCGGGAAGGCAGGGGAGGTTGGTGGGTGAGGCTGTAAGAGATCAACCAAAGGACTTGTTTGCATGTATATAAGCACAACCAATGGATACAAGACACGGGGGGTGGGGTAGGTGAGGGCATGTACTTGGGGGTAGGGAAGGCCAGGAGAACATCAATGGGGGTGGGAGGGTGGGGAGGAAGGAGACATATGTACTACTATTTGTAATACTTTAAACAATAAAGAAAAAAAGAAAAAATACACAGGTATGTTTTTCTATATTTCTCACTTCTGCTATTTCCTGATTAAGCACCAAATAGTTCATTGGTGAAAGGAAAAAAAAAAGAACAAAAAATTTGAGTCTAAGGTAAAATACAGTGACTATAGTTTATAACATTATGTTGGTAAAATTGAAATTTTCTAAGAGAATAGAACTTAAATGTTTTCAATAACAAAAAAGGTAAATATATGAGGAGATGGATGTCTTAACTAAATGGAAGGAATCCTTTGACAATGTATGCTAGTAAATAAATCACTATGAGGTATATTTTAATGATCTTCAATTATATACTTCAATAAATCTGAAATTATAAAAAAGAAATCAAAACCTTGCTATGCCCGATCACACTGTATGTAAAGGTTTCTGGCCATGCCAGATAAGGAAGAGGAGGGGGTAGGGGTAGCTTAAGAGTTCTCTCTTTCTAGAATCTTAAATGGAAAGCAGAACAAAGCAGTTCTTCTTTCTTCTACATGTTAACCTCAATTATCTATAGCAACCAAGGCCCAAGCGAGGGAAATGTGACATCCCATCTGATTTGTTCTCCAGCCTCTACCACCACCCTTCCATTATACCACTATCTCTGAGCTGTGGATTTTCCCCTATCTTGACTGTGGTGATGGTTTCATGTGTTTATACACGTGTTAAAACTGAACATTTTAAAGATTGTGGTTTATTGTACTTTAATTATACTTTAGTAAAGTTTCAAAATTATGTGATTTCTCTTTCATGTACTTCCAGGATCAGTTCAGCATTCTTATAGTTTTATAAAGATTTCTACCAAAACATCATCAACCTTGTTACCTCCTCAGCATGCTGTGCTAACACAGCAGAATGAAAGGTAGAAAGTTGTATGTCTCAGATGTTTTGTATTGATCATTAAATTATCTGGTTTATTTTCATATCTATGGGATACCCCCTTTGCTGGCATGGTACTAGATGGTCAAAGATAATAGGGTCCTACACAAGTCTGGACCTCTCCCTGGAAGAGAAGGTTCTGAGTTGGCTCTATGCTAAATATACCATGTAGTATAGTAGAAACCAACTTAAATATTTGATATTTATAATGATGATGATAGCTAATTCTTATTGAGAACCTACTATGGGCCAAGTCCTGAGCTAAGCTACAAGGAAAGCAAAAGGGGCAAAGTATGTGACATAGGATGCAAGTCCTCACTACTCTTGAGAACTCACTATCCAGAGATCACACACACACAAAGTTTTTAAAGTAAAATGAGAGGACAGTTGTACACAATGCAATAGGAGCACAAAAGGTTTAGAGACTACTCCTTACTACAGAAGTATAAAAAGACTTTATTAAAAGAGGGCTTAATTAAATTAATTCTTGAAATGTGAATGGGAATTTCCAGATAAATAGACATGAGGATATAATGAGGCAGTACCATAGACACATGTTCAAGTGCCAAGTAGAAGCAGGAAGTGCCAACCAGCAAAGTCAGGGCAGTGCAGGAGAGGAGAATGAAAAGATAATTTCAAGCCAGAACTTCATATACCTTTCTCAAGTATGAATTTGTTCTTTTAGTAGTAAGGGGGTCATTGCAGGGTTTTAAGAAGGGATATGAAATAACAACTACTGTATTTGGGTTTTTATAAAAGAGGCCCAGTGCATGAAATTCATGCACAGGAGAGGGGTCCCTCAGCTGGACCTGCATCCTCTCCAATCTGAGAGCCCTCAGGGGATGTCCTACTGACTTCCCTTTGCAGGAGGTGACCAGGCTGATTAGAGGAAGGCGCTGCCCCTGTCACCCTGCTGCTGCTGCCACTGCCGGCTGCCATAGCTACCAGGGTGTTTTCATCAACACAGATTCCAGTCCCTTCGCCACACACACAAAAAAATAGCAATTTTCTGTAAGCATTTTCAAGATGTCTCTTTCATAGGATATGACATTTCTTTCTTTCTTTTTTTTAAATCCTCACCTGAGGATATTTTTCCATTGATTTCTAGAGAACGTGGAAGAGAGAGGGAAAGACAGAGAAACATCAATGTGAGAGGGACACTTCGATTGGTTGCCTCCTGCATGAGCCCTGACCTGTGCCCTGGCCAGGGAGGAGCCTGCAACCTAGGTACATGCCCTTGATCAGAACTGAACCCAGACACTGCGGTCGGCAGGCCAAGGCACTATCCAGCTAGAGCAGAATATGACATTTCTTTGCCCCTCCAGCAGCAGACCTTTGTTTTTTCCTCCAGGAGTGTGGTGGAAAAACCAAGATCATCTTCTTGGATTCTTATTACCAAGTTACCAAGAACAGGATGAGTGGTGTAAGAGGAGCTTAGCCAATGAGAGGTCAGAAAAGGTGTTTCCTCTGCAGCTCATGCATAGAAGTGGGACTACTGATATGCTGCCACTGGCAGGCCCTGCTGTCTGCAGTCCTGCTCCCTTGCTCGCCTTGGCGCCTGGCAGCCAGGCCCTGCTCTCTGCCCCTGCCTGCCTCAGGCTGCCAGCCTTGCTGGGATAGGAGCCTGTGGGCTGCAGGGGCGTGACTCAGAGGTGCTCCCTGCATTTCCTGGTGACTGGTCCTTTGTCTGGTTGTGACGGCCCTAGGCTATTATCAGTATAGAAGATAATCTGGTTACAGTGTGTGAGAGAGACAGAGAAGATTAGAGACAAGATAGTTTTGAATCTACTGCGATAGTCTAGATAAAAATGCTTAGGGCCTGAACTAAGGTAGAAGCAATGAAGGTGAACTAAAGGCCACAGATTTAAGTTATTTCAGAGTCAGACTGTCAGGATTTAGTGACTCAATAGAGTGTGGATCCAGAGCAAGGGAGATGATGAGAGTGACAACAATGATGAGGATGAGGATTTAATTTTGTGTCTAGGTTGTCTTAAGGTGGCTGTCTTTTGACCTTGCTCCCATAGTGATCAGACTTACCTCTATCTCAGGACTCATTATACTGTATCATATTTGACTCTCTGTTCTATTGGATGATACACTTCTTGAGATCAGTAATTTTATATCTTAGTTCAATTCCAAGTGGTATGGTCAATTGGAATTCAATTGACTACAATGGCCTTATCTGAAATAAATAGAATAACTCTAAGCTTTCTAGAATGGAGCACTGGATGGATTGTTATGCCTTTAACCTATTTATCTCCCCTTTGCCCATCTCTACCTATCCCAAGCATGTCAAACTCAAAGACTAACATGGGACAAAATAAACAAGGCTTAAGTTATGTAGGCTGCAAAAAAACAACAACAAAAGCTTCAATTTTCATAGAAACAGGTTTATTTCGATAGAGACATGCTGAATACAAAGGGCTGAAATAAATGAGTAAACATTAACATAAAATAATAGAATATTTTAATAAAATTAACATTTTTTTCTTGAACATTAACTTACCAGACACTGAATAACTGCACAAATTAGTAAGTGTAATGCAAATAAACCTGTTTCTTGTTCTCCAAAAGTGAAATATTTCCTGTTGCACACACCAAACAAGTCAGTACAAGACTATGATGTGGCAATCAGCTGCTAGAATTAGTGGAGAGAAATGGTGCCCTGATCAGCCCTGATTGCTGACCAGACTGAGGGACCCCACTCATGAATTCATGCACTGGGACTCTAATTATGTATAAAAGGATATTGTAAAAATTAACTTATAAAATTTTTATTAAAATGTTTCTTACATACTGTTATATTGGCTAGGCTGCAGAAATATTCCTTGTGTTCCACATGTAGCCCACAGGCCACGAGTTTGACATGCTTGGCCTACCTACCCTCTTTCCCTTTGGCTATCACCACACTGTTGTCTGTGTCTATGTGATACACACACATACACACACACACACACACGCACGTGTATATATACACAGATATACATATGTGAGATATATATATATTTTTTTTTTCTTAATCACTTTACCTTCTTTCATCCAACCCCCCAACAACTTTCCCTTTGACAGCTGTCAGTCTGTTCCAGATTTCCATGTCTCTTTCTATTTTGTTTATCAGTTTATATTGTTCATTAGATTCCACTTATAAGTGAGTTCATATGGCATTTGTTAGATCATCTGTTTTTAAAGGAGATTTAAAATATATTGGAAATATTAGTACATGAAATGTGTAATTTACTTTTGAAAAATAGCATGACCACTTTTATTACAATAGAACACAATACTATTTCCCAACTTGTTTCACCCATCCCATCAGTGTCAGGAAATGCACTTCTGGTGGTTTGTGTTCAGTGGTTTATTTTCCCTGGGGGGAAAATAAATTCTACTCTGTTGGAGTTATCTTCCTGCAGGTATAGCCCTTAGCCAAATCAGAGTCACATCCCTTGTGTATAGAAAACCTGCTCTTTGCAAATGTAGTATTTTTAGATGTTCAGTTGATTACCTTCCATGCTGATCAGTGCATCCATTCCGTTTTTTAATTTTATTATTTTCTTTAATATGTACATATATTGATTTCAGAGAGGAAGAGAGAGGGAGAGAGAGATAGAAACATCAATGATGAGAGAGAATCATTGAGTGGCTGCTTCTGCTTGCCCCCTACTGGGGATTGAGCCCACAACCCCAGGCAAATGCCCTTGACTGTAATAAAACTTGAGACCCTTCAGTCCACAGGCCAATGCTCTATCCACTGAGCCAAACCAGCTAGGGCAATTACTTAATTTTAGAATACTAATGATTTTTACAAATCTTTGAATTCTGTAGGTAATATAAACCAAAGAAAACATGTACACTTATTATAAATTGACTTTTAAATCATTTTCATAAATTTCTGAGTTTTAAATGTAAGAAATAGCTGATGTTCAAATGCTCTAAAACTCCTTTGAGGACTCTGTTTTTATTTTTCATGTGCCATATATAGGTGACATAGCTGATTCAACTGGAAAAAAAGGCCAAGAAATCAAGCTTAAACTATAAGTCAGTAAATATTAGTAACAGTTATCAATAAATCCTGCAATCCATTAATTTAACTAACATTTATTAAGCTTCTGCTACATGTCAGAAACCGTTAATTATTGAACATACAAAGCAGCAAAATCATTGTCACTTTCCTGGATTTTATTGGTTACTGGCGAATAGACATGCTGATAATCAGAACCCAGTATGATAAATACAATAATGAATGTATGTACAAAGTTCAATGGAAGCATCAGGAAGCCAGGGGAGTTTTCACAGAAGAGACCACAACTGAGCTGAGATATGAAGGATGAGAAATAATTTTCTAAGTAAACAAATGGAAGGAGAATCTTTTAGATAAAGAGAATACATTTACCAAGATACAGTGGTACCTTGAGATACGAGTGCCTTAACATACGAGATTTTTGAGATACGAGCTGTCGAGCGAGCGATTTTTTGCTTTGAAATACGAGCAACATTTGAGATACGAGTAACATTTGAGATACAAGTAATCATGCGGATCGGCCGGCTGCACACAACCCACCCGTTTACCGTGACTCGAGCGTCTCATAGTTTCCCACGCCTCAGTCAGTGTCCTTGTTTACCTCATTGTCGAAGCATCTTTTGTGCATTTACATACTTTATCACATTTCTTTTTATAACCATGGGTCCGAAGAAAGCGAGTGAAAAGGTCAGTGCTCAGAAGAGGATGATGTCTATTGAATTAAAGCGTGAAATCATAGAAAAATATGAGCAAGGTGTGCGAGTGGCTGACTTGGCGAGGCAGTACGGGCGTAGTACTTCAACGATATGCACTGTGCTTAAACAGAAGGAGTCGATAAAGGGTATAACGACAGCTAAGGGCGTTACAATAATTTCTAAGTTCTGTAGCTCTCTCCATGAAAAGATGGAGAATCTACTGATGGTGTGGGTGATGGAGAAGCAGCTTAAAGGAGATACATTAACACAGGGCATCATATGCGAGAAGGCGCGAGCGATATACGGTGATTTGCTGGAGCAGACCCGTGCACTTCCACGGATGAAGCATCGAAAGACTCATTTAAAGCCAATAGAGGCTGGTTTGATAACTTCAGGAAAAGGTCCGGCATTCACTCCATTGTCAGGCATGGTGAGGCAGCAAGTTCGGATGTGAAGGCAGCTGAGGATTACCTCAAAACTTTTTCCGAACTGATAGAAGCCAAAGGATATATCCCCCAGCAAGTCTTCAACTGTGACGAGACAGGGCTTTTCTGGAAGAAGATGCCAAATAGGACTTATATAATGGCAGAGGAGAAGGCGATGCCAGGCCACAAACCCATGAAGGATAGGCTAACTCTCGCACTGTGCGCCAACGCAAGTGGCAACTGCAAGATCAAGCCTCTGCTCGTATACCATTCAGAAAACCCAAGAGTCTTTAAGTCACATAAGATTTTAAAAGATAAACTGCAAGTTATGTGGAGGGCAAACCCGAAGGCATGGGTCACCAGGCAGTTCTTTGTGGAGTGGGTAAACCTGCAAAAACATACTATACTCATACACAAACACAAGATGGTAGATAGAATTTAAGTAAAACTCTTTTACACAGATTGTTGGAATTTATTGGTTATTCACAATACACTTTACATTTTATTGGGATAAAAATAAATACTAAATCATCTTGACTTTGAACTGACTCTAATTGGTAATACTACTTTCTATCATTTAGAGCTTTCTGTCTAAGACTGTTTAGTCATGCATGTGCATAATTGACATACAGCATCCCAATATTCTTATGGAAATATACTACATGAAGATTTACTTTTAGTATAATTATCCAGAAATATTTACTAAATCCACTTATGGAACTTGGCAGATGGAATATAAGGCATTTTAGACAGTGTTTGAGTGGGAAGAGATTAATGACAGTCAGACTAATGAACAAACATTGAGCTAGCACATGTGTTAAGAATTAATTCAACAAATAAATGTTATTGAGTGCTTACTATCTGCCAAGCACTATAAACCAGGAATCACAATACAGCATAGTAAGTCCCGAAATAGAAGGATGTCTAAGATGCTTTATGATCATTGAAAGATTATGCTTGTCTACTTAGGTAGATTTCAAGGAAGGCTCTCTGAAGGAGGTGACATGAGCTGAATGAGTACTAAAGGATGAGAAATTTAAAAGAGGAACATGGATTGCTAAAGAAATAAGGAAGTCAAAGGCAAAGGGAATTACATGTTGTTCAGTACTCTTGAGCATAGAATGTATATAGACTGGTGACCAGAGATGAGACTGGCAAGGTAGGCAATGGCTCCAGATCTTATGGTCTATTTTTTGTCTCCCTGGGAGTGCCCAGAGGGTTAAAACAGAGCAGTGACAGCAGGGAATAGATATCTGTTAAGGTATGTTAGTTACCATTTTACAAGTAATCTGTGAAGGATACCAACAAATAGTAATTTTCTTTTTCTTTGACAATTCACTTGCAGTTCACAGAACCAGCCTTTCTCATGATGCATCAGTTAAGTAAGTATCTAAGAAAACTTAATACACTACTGTAAATTAACATTTTAAGAATTACTTATATGTAGTGAGTGAAACCCATCTTTTACAACCTCTCTGGACTAAACTAAAATTGTAAAGTAGGCTAAGTTGGTTATTCTTGCTCTTCCACCTCCTTCTCTCTTTATTCTCACTTTGGTTCTATGCTCCCCTCGTATACAGGCCTCCACTCCCCTTTCAGGTAGCATTACCTCTTCTCTCCAGGTAGCTTTCTGGGATCTGGATTTATTGCTTTCCTCTCTCTCCAGTCAAACATGCATTATTTGTGCCTTCTGAGAGAATACTGATTTTTCACAGTTTTTTTTTAATTTAATAAATCTTTATTGTTCAGATTATTACATTTGTTTCTCTGTTTTCCCCCCATAGCTCCCCTCCACCAGCTCCCACCCCTCTCTCTACCTTACCTCCCCCCACATTGTCCTCATCCATAGGTGTATGATTATTGTCCAGTCTCTCCCTGTACCCCCGTCACCCCTTTCCCGATTCTATTATATTCACCAGTTTATTCTGTTCATCAGATTTTTAATTCACTTTTTAGATTCACTTGTTGATAGATATGTATTTATTGCTCATGATTTTTATCTTTACCTTTTACTTCTTCCTCTTCCTAAAGAATACCTTTCAGCATTTCATATAATACTGGTTGGTGTTGATGAACTCCTTTAGCCTTTTCTTATCTGTGAAACTCTTTATCTGCCCTTCATTTCTGAATGATAGCTTAAATGATATATTTTATCTTTTTTCTTTGTTTTTTTCCATTCTTATGTATGTATTTATTTATTTTTTCTTAAATGATATATTTTAAGGTTGGAAATGCTTCTTCTCAGCTACCCTAAGAGTAATGTAGATCTGCTATATGTTATCTTTAGTAATGAGAACATAATATATATTGAAATTCTTAGCTCATATATATTGGAATGGATTTTGACTAGGAAAGTGAGTAACTTGCCTATTAATGTTTAGATGTTAGGCTTATAAATATTTGATTTAGAACATGTTTGTGTAAAACAAATGTTTTTCAACCATATGCTGTCACCTACAACTTTTTTCAAACTCAATAGCCATTTTCTGGTCTGGGCAGTAGGTAAAAAAGAAAGCATTAAGAAAACTATAATTCTGATGTTTGCATGACATTGTGAATGTACTTAATGCCATTCTACTGTACACTTAAAAATGGCAAAATAGTAAATCTTAAATTATTTGTATTTTACCACAATAAAAATGCATTTGTTTTCTATGAAACTAGATATTTTGGTTATTTTTTATTTGTTGGCTATTTTTAAACCAGGAGACCATTTATCATCAATAATAAATGCTGAAAATAAAAGTTCCAAGGATTTTTAAATCAAAAGGAGTCATATTCAAAGAATAGACCACAACCATAGAGAATTAACTAACTTGATATTATTAATCTGATGTTCTAAAGAAATCCTTTCTTATGTTCTCCGTATATACCATGATTTTATTCTAGTTATGCATTGTTTTGTATATCAAGATTCATCCCTGTCTCTAAAATAGAGTACATTTATAGGTGATTTCCCTTATATGCCTGTTTGCTTCCTTTCCAGGTAACTCTAAAGAACTGAACAATAAAACTCATAACACAGTGACCTGGGTTGTAGCAGCAGTGACCAGTATTCACAAGTGACCAGTATACTCAGCCATCACAAGATATCAAGAACAATTGAAAAATATTACATACCCAATGACTGATGACTCCTCCCTCTTTTCAGAGAGTTCAAGTTGCTGTATCACATGCAGTGAAACATATGAAAAAAGTAAGATGTGTCAGGCAGAACCCTGTGCAAAGGCAGCTGACAAGTCAATAGAGCAACTGATGGCACCTTTAAAACCATATTCTGCCACAAAAAAATAACTGCTTACATTTAAATTTAATCTACAGCAGGGTTCCTAAACAAGCTGATCATCAAATCATGTGGGAACTTGTTAAAGCCAGTCAGAGAAAGATAAATACCACATGAGCTCACTCATTTATGGAATATAAAGAACATTATAAACTGTTAAACAAAAAAGAAGCATCGAACAAACTGTCAAACTACAGCAAGAAGGTAAGGGAGGGTTGAGGGGGTAAGAGATCAACCGAAGGATTGAATGGGAGGAGTGGGAGGGGTGAAGAGTGAGGACAAGTGCCTGAGGGTAGGGGAGGCTTGAGGGAGGTCAATATGTGGGGAAAAAAAGGAGACATATGTACTACTATTTGTAATACTTTAAACAATAAAATAAAATTTAAAAAAAATATAAAACATTTGTGCCCTAACAGGTTTGGCTCAGTGGATAGAGTGTCGGCCTGGGGAATGAAGGGTCCCAGGTTCGATTCCAGTCAAGGGCATGTACCTTGGTTGCGGGCACATTCCCAGTAGGGGGGTGTGCAGGAGGCAGCTAAAAAAATTAATAAAATATATTATATAAAAAAATAACATTTGTGGGGAAACATATCACAAGAAAAAAAAATCTAAAATTTCTGAGGCCATGCCCCCAGCCTCAGGCTGCACCTCCCACCCCGGCACCAGGCCAAGGGACTTAAGGCTGAGACCCCACCCAGCGAGCTTGACAAGGAATCTGAGGCTGAACCCCCAACCTGGCAGGGGTTGACAGGGATGGGGCCAGCCAGGTCTGGATCTTGCCCAATGGAGGTGGGGCTGGCTGGGTCTGGGTCTCATGTGATTTCGAGGTGTGTGTGGGTGGGTGGGAACTTGACTCTGAGTCCTACGGCACACCCCAGACTCTGACAGCAGAGAGATTTTCATATACATTTTACTAATTTTCTTTCATCTCTGACACTTCTAGAGAAAGGGCAAATAGCAATATTAAAATATTTCCTCTAATTAATTCCCTTTAAAAAATATTTTTAATTGATTTTTTACAGAGAGGACGGGAGAGAGATAGAGTTAGAAACATCGATGAGAGAGAGACATCGATCAGCCGCCTCCTGCACACCCCACTGTGGAGATGTGCCCATAAGCAAGGTACATGCCCCCAACCAGAATCGAACCTGGGACCTTCCAGTCTGCAAGCCGACACTCTGTCCACTGAGCCAAACCGGTCTCGGCTAATTCCCTTTTAATGTGCATGAATTTTGTGCACTGGGTCACTAGTAAATAAATAAAAGGAGCAAAAGGGCTCTGAGTCAGGAGTGGCAAATGAAAAGGTTTTCAACTCACCAGGCTCCTCTGGCTGCACGAAAGCTTGGCCAAGAGACAGCACAATCACAGCGACCAGAAGTGCCAGGAGGGGCTTTCCTGAGAGGCCTGTTCACTTGCTGGATGGGAGCCAAGCCCTTCCGAGGGTCGCATTCTCCCTACAGAGCGCCTGCCCTCTGCTGGGTCTCCTGGTCACTGGCATTTTGGCATCTTGGGCCTTCAAGCTGCTCTTTCCTGGTTAAGAAGGAATCTTTTTAGTATTGCAGCCAAGTGACTCTTAGGCAGTAGGCACTGCCAAGCGGCAGTTTAAACAGGACCCGGTTTTTGAACTGTCTCCTTATATAAACCTTTCAGTTCAGTTTATTAGTTTCCGGTTACTGCTGTAACAAATTACCACCAACTTAATACTTAATATAACACACATTTGTTAGCTTATAGTTCTCAGGTCAGGAATCTGTACTCAGGTCCACTGGCTAACATCCTGGCTCCCATGGGAGGCTCTGGGGAGGATCTGTTCCTTGGCTTTTCCAGCTTCCAGAGCCGCCTGCAGTCCTTGGCATGTGACCCTTCCTTGATCACTCAAACTCTTGCTTCTGTGTCAAGAGGAGGGTGAGTGATTCTTAATAACCAGCAGGATCCCAAAGATGGCAAGCTGCCAGCCTGGACTGCCAGTGATGGCCAGACTGTGCTGCAGGTCGGAATCCATGGCTCCTTCCCAGCCCATGAGAATTTGAGCTGGAGAGCCAGCATGCTCTGGTGAGTGGAAATCCTGCCACTGCCAGACATGGAGTCATCTCTCCCATTTGGAGTGGTCCTTGCTGTCCTGGCCTCCTTCTGTCATTGCTACTAACACACTAGTGGCTGTGGCTGAGCTGTTGTTGAACCGCAAGAATGATGGTGTCAGTCTCCGCTTCACCTTGAATCTGGCTACAGCTCACACTTTGGTTGGCGTGGCCTCTTCAGTTACAGACCAGCTCTCCAGCCCAGCTGGCCCACACAGAAGATTGTGCAGTTTTCAGGTGGCATTTGTTACTTCCTCTGCAGTTGCCTCTGTCCTCACAGTTATGCTGATGCCTTTGACAGGCACCTTGCCATCAAGCAGCCCTTCTGCTATTTCCAGATCGTGAAAGCCTTATGGCTGGAGCCTCCATTGCTGGGCTGTGGTTGGTGTCTCAACTCACTGGCTGTGGCAAATGTTATGTGGCAAGAGGCAGATGCTTATTTACTCCCTGAGGTGCCCTTACTGTTATCTATTTCACTGTAGAAATGGGTTAGCCCTTAGTGTTCAATCAACACAGTCTATCCATCAATCAGTTATGGGCGGGACAAGTGAGGAGGATACTTTATTAATCCACTAGGGGCCAAGTGCAGGAATTTGCACACCTTGAAAGGAACTGTGGGCTATGAGGCTGCGGTAGGCACAAGGGTGGGTCTTGGCCCATCCTTCACACCCCCTCCCGGTCCCTCCGTCCACTGCCACCCCTGGTTTGCCAGCAGCCCTGCTCCTGCCAGGTTGTGGGTGCTGGCTCTCTCATACCCACTGAAGGTGTGGAGTGACTGGGGCTGGCACCAGCAGCAGGTGTGAGCAGCAGCTGCTGCTCTGAGTGCCCCTCTGAAGCAGGGGGAGGAGGAGAAGCCCTCAGGGGCGATCAGGGACAGCCGCCGCCACTGGTATCCGCTGATGGCGCCAAGCGATTGGGACCAGCTCTGGGCACTGGCAGTGGGTGCAAGCAGTGGCTCTGGTACTAGCTGTGGATGCAAACATGCCATCGCCAGCAGTGGGTGCAAGAGGCAGCTGCCAGCCCCATCTCCCCTCAAGAGCAGGAGGAGGTGGAGAAGCCCTGAGGGGTGATAGGGTCTGGCAGCCCCCACTCGCACCTGCTGATGGTGCTGAGTGATCAGGGCTGGTGCCGGGCACCGGCAGTCAGTGTGAGCAGTGGCTCTGGTGGCAGCAGCAGGTGGGAGTAGGGCCAGCAGCAGCAGCAGCAGGTGCGAGTGCTGGGCGGGACCAAAGTGTGTGGGAGCAAAGAATTTTCAATAACCACCAGAGGCTCACCCTGATGACAGTGTCTGGTGCCCCGCCTTGGTCTGGCACCCCTGCTTATTTGCTCCATCATTCCGCCAGGGCCAACACCCATCATGTTCTGTGTACACCTCCTGGTGGTCAGCACACATCATAGCAACCGATTGTTTGGTTGTTCCAGTTGTTCTGCTGTTCAGTCTATTTGCATATTAGACTTTTATTATATAGGATTACTAGAAGCCCATTGCATGAAGATTCATGTAATAGGCCTTCCTTCCCCTGGCTGCCAGCACTGGTTTTCCTCCGGCACCCAGGACCCAGGCCTTCACTCTGGTCGCCACCTTCTGTCTTCACTCTGGCCGGAGCCTTCAATCTTTTTCACTCTGACTGGAGTACCATTCTGTAGCTCCCTCTGCTCCCTGCTCTCCCCCTCATAGCAGACATCCTACCCTGCTGTCCGCTCTGCACCTGCGTATTCAAATCAATCCACCATCTTTGTTGGGTTAATTTGCATACTCACTTCTGATTGGCTGGTAGGCATTGCGGAGGTATGCTCAATTTGCGTATTTCTCTTTTATTAGTGTAGGTTATATAGGATGACTAAGAATAGGACCAATATGACACCAAAATAGCCAGTCAAATTCTTTAATTTGAACTATCAGCCTGATTTGGGCTACTATAAAGACAGCAATGATCTCATTAGTTTCAAACTGTTCTTCTCCAAATTTTGTATTGAAAATTTGTCCCCTTTAATCTTTTTCATTCACCAGAATATGTCTTATTAAGACAACTTCAGGCTGTGTATTTAGTCATCGCCAGTCACCTCTGTTTTTTTCTCCTCCAATTGTTTTATGTTAAACTGCCCCAGGTTCAGTGCTTGGACTTCTTTTGTCTGACATTCAATCTCTTGGTGATCAACTTCAGTATTCTGGCTTTGAATATCATCTATATGCTGATGATTTCCAAATGTACATCCCCAGCCCTCTCCCCTGAACTCCACACTTTTATGTCTCGCTGCCTACTACACATCT
Organism: Lasiurus cinereus; assembly: GCA_011751065.1. Lineage (NCBI taxonomy): Eukaryota > Metazoa > Chordata > Mammalia > Chiroptera > Vespertilionidae > Lasiurus > Lasiurus cinereus. Next base: position 353,027 of record JAAGEH010000032.1, on the reverse strand, counting down.
CTATTAAAGTCTAACAGTCACTTCAAATTTAACATGCACAAAAAAATTATCTTCCGCCCCTCCCCCCCCAAAAAAAGCCTTATAGCTCCAGAGTCCTCTCCACCTCTACGGCAATACTGCCCTTCTAGTGTCTCATGTCTTTGAGGACTGTGACTCTTTTTCTCTTCCACATCCGATCCCTTAGCAAGGCATTATTTGCTCTTCTCCAAAATGTAGGTATTTCAACCACTTCTCACAGCCTCTGCTGCTACTACTCTCATCCAAGCCACCATCATTCCTTGCTTGTATCATCACATTAGACTTCATGTACGTGGTTACCCAGGGCCTTCACTTTTGCTTTAAACTTAGATTGGCTTTTTATCTTACCTCTTAGACACTTCAATCAAATCTGGCTTGCTCAGTATACGAACTTACCCCAATATTCCCCATGTCCTTGTCCTGCTTTATTTTCCTACAAAGCATCTACCACCTTCTAACATATTAAATATTTACTCATTAATCTTTCATTATGTCTCCCTTCTATAGACAGTAAGCTCCATGAGGCAGAGATAGTTATTGAATAAATAGATTAAGTGTATCTCCTCAAACCCCTTTATTTTCCCTTAATAACTTACCTTTACTTACCATCCCAACATTATCAGTAATTCAAAATTTAATTTCATTCCATTTAAATCTCACAGTATTTGCTGAATGTTGCTATATTTTAGGCATTTTATCAGATCTTTGGATACAGATCAATTAATTTATTCATTTAACAAATATTTACAGAGTATTGTATGTGCTAGGCTCTGAGAACACAGCAGTAAACAACATCAACAGAATTTCTATTTTTATGGAGCTTACAGGTTGAGGAGAAATAGAGATATTAATAAAATAATCACACAAATATGTAATTATGCATACGTATTACAAGAAATTATAATGAGAAAAGTTATTTACACTGGTGAAGAGGAAATCAATGGAAAATTTCTCTGAAGAAATAGTATTTAACATGGTGAATGAAAGCCATTTTCCAATCTACATAAACCTTTAAGAAACTATCGTTCAGCCTATACCATTGCAAGAACATGGTTTCCTTTTTGCTCATCTATTTGGGAATGAGTCTGGTATCTAACTGGTACATTAGTGTTTATTTTATTTTAAAATTATAGTCAATATTATTTGACTGGTGTAGTAGTCTTCAAATAAATATAAACAGTGAGATACTACTGCACACCTATAAGAATGGCCAAAATCCAAAATGCTACAATACCCAAAACTAGCCAGGATGTGGAGACACAGAACCCTCATTCATTGTTGGTGGGAGTGCCAAATAGTACAGCCACGATGGAAGAGATTTTGGAAGTTTCTTATAAAATTAAACATACTCTGTTTTGTTAATCCTCACCTAAGGACATTTTTTTCCCCATTTATGTTTAGAGAGAGTGGAAAGGAGGTCGGGGGGGAGGAGAAAAACATTGATGTGAGAGAGACACATCGGTTGGTTACCTCCCCTACAGGCCAAAACTGGGGACGGGGATGGAAGCTGCAACCCAGGTATATTCTCTGGACTTGGAATAGAAAGAACCCTCCGCCCTTTGGTGCATAGGCTGATGCTCTAACCACTGAGAAACATTGACCAGGCCCTAAACATACTCTCACCATACCAACCTAGCAATTGCACTCCTTGGTATTTACCCAATGAGCTGAGAGTTTGTGTTCACAACAAAACCCTGCACATGAGTGTTTACAGCAGTTTTATTCATAATTGCCAAAACTTGGGAGCAACCAAGACATCCTTCAGTATGTGAATGAATATACTGGAATACATCCCAAAGAAAAGAAAAATGAATATGAGCTATAGTCATGAAAACCCATGGAGGAACCTTAACTGCATATACTAAGGGAAAAAAGCCAATCTGAAAAGACCTCATAGTGTGTGACCCCAACTATATGACACTCTGGAAAAGGCAAAACCTTAGAGATAGTAAATGGATTAGTGGATTCCAACAATTAGAGAAGGAAGAATGAATAGGTGGGACTCTTGAGTGTTTTCAGGACAGTGCAACTATTCTATATGATACTATAATGGTATATACATGTCATCACAAATTTGCCAAGATTCAAAGAATGCATAGCACCAAGAGGGAACCCTAATGTAAATGATGGATTTGGAGTGAAAATGATATGTCACTGTAGATTCATTGATTGTAACAAATGAATCGCTTTGGTGAAGAATTTTGATGAGAGGAGGGGAGAAATCTGTGCACATGTGGGGATAGGGAGTATATGGTAAATCTCTGTATCTTCCACACTATATCTCTCTTTTTAAAAAAAAGCTATTAAATTTGAATTTCAAAAGGTATGACTTTAAACTTACAGTTAAGAAGGCACTTAAGGGGTGATAGAATGAGCAAAGAAATCCAATACGTGTGTGCTAGTCTCAAACCTACCACAACCTGGCTATGTGACTTAGGACACATTTTCTTAGTTTATCTGGACCCTATGTACATAAAGGGAAGTAGATTTCAGTGTGTCTTAACCTTTTTAGGGTTGTTCTCCTTCAGGATACCCTCCATACTACCTCCATACTAGGGTTATCTTCCTAACAAACAAAATCTGGGTATACTATTTCCCTATTTCAAACTTCCATTGTCTGTCCTATCCCTCCAGGATTAAAGTCAAACTCTTTCTTTGGTATATAGAGACCCTTCACAATTTGACCTATGGCTGCACTCTCATTTTTAGCTCACATTTCTGTACCAGTGTTTCTAAACATATAATCTAAGGATCAACCAGGTAGAGTGCCTGCGACAAATGCAAAATGCATTGGTCCCAAGTAAGGTTAGGTTCTCAGATGATGGGCTGCAAGCACCTACATTTTCACAACATTGCCAGGTGATTCTGCCTTATGTGGTATTTGAAAACCACTGCCCTACATCTTAGCCACACTGAACTTTTCCCCATCCCGCTGTCTGGAATGTCCTTTCCTGCTTCATCCACCTGGCAACAGCTGCTTTTTAGCACAAATGTCACCTCCACTATGAAGCCTTTAGTCAATCCCATAGGTCAGTAGTCGGCAAACCATGGCTCTTGAGCCACATGCGGCTCTTTGGCTCCTTGAGTGTGGCTCTTCCACAAAATACCACGTGCATGCATGCGTGTACAGTGCATTGAAACTTCGTGGCCCATGTGCAGAAGTCGGTTTTCAGCCTGGGCGAGTCTATTGAAGAAGTGGTGTTAGAAGAAGTGGGGGTGTCGGTCGGTGGGGCAACGGGAGACGCAGCGCAGGCCAGCCAGTCAGCAGTCTCAGTGCAGTCAGTGGTTAGTGCTAGTCGCATCCACAAATCGTGTGCGGTTGACAAAAGTACCTCCTCGAAGCATAAAGTTACTTGTATTTTTCCAATCAGCTGAAAATCCTACAGGTATTTTGGTCATCAATTTAAGAATTGTAATTATTTTGTGTTGATGGTTTTATTATTATAAAATGAAACTTTTTTGAGGTTCCCTGTTTGACAGGGCTACAAAGAAGAAGCAAAGAAAAATGGAAGATGAAAACCGTGAATTTAAAGTTGAGTGGACCGAGACTTTCGCGTGTATTCAAAACTTAAATGGCCTTCCGACCTGTCTTATTTGTTAGGAAAAATTGGCGCATAACAAGAAATCAAATTTGGAGAGACACTTTACAATTAAAAACGTGTCATTTAGTACTAAATATCCTGTCAACAATGCAAGGAAGAAAGCAGTTGAGGAACTTCAGAAGAGTCAAGAAAAATCACCTTCTGTATTTAATTATTGGATGCAACCTTCCAACAATGTTAATATTGCAAGTTTTGTGGTTAGTCAAGAGATTGCTAAGAGAGGAAAACCATATACAGATGGTAAATACATAAAAAGTTGTTTTATAAATGCATCTAAAGAGCTATTTCAGGATTTTAAGAATAAAGCAGATATTCTAAAAAGAATTGAAGAGTTACCATTGTCTGCTAAACTGTCAAAATGTCTTTGAATATAACCGACCAGTAAGTCGAAGTTCTTAAATTGGTTTCAGCTTTATCAATAGCAGTTGATGGGTCTTGTGACATAAATGATACAGCACAAGTTTCACTTTTTGTATGATTTAGTTCATCTACTAAAAGAAGAACTTTTAGGATTATTGCCACTCAAAGGTCAAACATGTGGAGAGGATAAAGCAAATGCTGTAATTGAATGCATTGAAAAACATCATATTCCACTCGATAAAATTGTCTCAATTTCAACAGATGGGGCGAAAAGTATGACTAGTGTAAGAAACGGGTTTGTTGCTATTTTGAAAGAAAATATTAATCACAAGATACTTATTGCATCATTCATCAAGAAGTGCTTTGTGCACAGACATTTCCAGAAGAAATTTGCAAAGTTATGAAATTGGTGATTAACACTATCAACTCCATTATAGCTAAAGCTCTTATTCATTGCCAATTTAAAGAATTTTTAGCTGAAATGAAGAGTGAGTATGCAGATCTGGTGCTGCATAACAGGGTACCTTGGTTATCAAGAGGAAACGTTTTGAAACGTTTCGCTTCCTTATTAACAGAAATTAAAGCATTTCTCCTTGAGAAGGGTGTTCACTACCCAGAACTAACCAACGATCAGTGGATCCAAAAATTTTATTTCATAGTAGATGTTACATCTCATCTAAATCAGCTTAATTGTAAACTACAGGAGAAAGGAAACAATTTTTTCAATGTTAGAAGAAGTTATTTCATTCAAAAACAAATTATCTCTTTTTGCTCAATATTTTGAAAGAGAAACTTTGGTTCACTTTCCAAGCTTGCTAAAACATCGCCAAGAAAATAATTCTGATATTGACATTTGCTATTTCAAAGCAACACTTTTAAATATGAGGGAAGCTTTTCTCAACAGGTTTCAGGAATTCAGAAACACCAAAGTGACATTAGCCTTTGTTAAAAAAACCTCTTAATGCTACTGTAAAGAATTAAATTTTTCTCCCTTTAATATTGACATTGGCAACTTTGAAATGCAATTGCTGGGTTTAAACAAAAAAGAATTATAGAGCTCGAAATTTGAACGTCTTTGTGCTGATATAGAAATATTGGAGAAAAACAAATGTGAACTTAGTTCACAACACAAGTGGTCTTGCTTTGAAAGACCTGGAGAAGGAAAATATGTTGATTTTTTAACACTTGGAATGGTATTCCTGACTCATATATTCAACTGAAAAAACTAGCGTTTGCTGTTCTTTCCTTATTCGGATCTACATATTTATGCGAATAATCATTTTCAAGCATGAACTTTATCAAGAGTAAATTGAGAAGTCATCTTATTGATTAGAACCTGGAATCATGCCTAAAATTAAAAACAACAATGTACAAACCCGACTTACCCAAACTTTCCATGGAGATGCAAGGCCATTGTTCATATTAGTGTTAGTCATTATCATGATTTAATTTTATGGATATTGTAAGGTAAATTGTAAGGAATTTAATTTTATAAATAAATAATGTCATTATTAAGTATGATATCAAGTTTTACTCAACATACCTATAGCTTAACTAAGACTTAAAACTTTTTTTAAATTAAATCTTTATTATTCAGATTATTACATTTGTTTCTCTTTTTTCCTCTCCATAGCACCCCTCCACCCAGCTCCCACCCCTCCCTCTGCCCTTAGCTCCCTCCCATTGATCTCATACATAGGTATATGATTTTTGTCCAGTCTCTCCCTGTACACCCCTCACCCCTTCCCCCCTGAGAATTATCAGTCCACTCCCTTTCTGTGCACCTGATTCTATTCTATTCACCAGTTTATTCTGTTGATCAAATTTTTAATTCACTTAATTTTTAGATTCACTTGTTGATAGATATGTATTTGTTGTTTATAATTTTTTGTCTTTTACCTTTTTCTTCTTCCTCTTCTAAAAGAGTACCTTTCAGCATTTCATATAATACTGGTTTGGAGTTGATGAACTCCTTTAGCTTTTTCTTGTCTGTGAAGCTCTTTATCTGCCCTTCTATTCTGAATGTTAGCTTTGCTGGATAGATTATTCTTGGTTGTAGGTTCTTGCTATTCATCACGTTGAATATTTCTTGCCACTCCCGTCTGGCCTGCATCGTTTCTGTTGAGAAATCAGCTGACAGTCGTATGGGTGCTCTCTTGTAGGTAATAAACTGTTTTTCTCTTGCTGCTTTTAATATTCTCTCTTTCTCTTTTGCTCTTGGTATTTTAATTATGATGTGTCTTGGTGTGGTCCTCTTTGGATTCCTTTTATATGGGGTTCTGTGTGCTTCCTGGACTTGTAAGTCTATTTCTTTTACCAGATGTGGGAAGTTTTTAGTCATTATTTCTTTAAATAGGTTTTCAGTATCTTGCTCTCTCTCTTCTTCTGGCACTCCCACAATTCTGATGTTGGTACGCTTAAAGCTGTCCCAGAGTCTCCTTACATTATGTTCACATTTTTGGATTCTTTTCTTGCTTTTCCAGTTGAATGTTGTCTGCTTCTTTATATTTCAAATTTTTTACTTGATTCTTGCCTTTCTCTAGTCTGCTGTTAGGACTCTGTATAATATTTTTTATTTCAGTCAGTGTATGTTTAATTTCTATTTGGTCCTTTATCATCTTTAGTTGGACCTTTTCCATCTCTAGTTGGCTCTTTTCCATCTCTAGTATGTCCTTTTTCATCTCCTCTTGGGTCTCACTAAATTTATCCAACTTTTCTAGCATATTATTGAAGAACCTTATAAGTGTGGTTTTGAACTCTATATACAGTCGTTTTTTTTCCTCCATTTCTTTTGTTTGTGATCCCTTCCCTTGTCTCAGCATTTTCACTATGCCGGGGAAACTTCTGTGTTGAATTCAGCCTTAAGATACCAGACGCAAAACCCAAGAAGCCTCTGTTGAGCTTGGGAGGGGTGGAGTCTCAGGGATTAAGGGACCGCCTTGCCTTCCAGTTGGCCCCGCCCTCCACAGCGCCTGAGTATCACGTGACTGGGTAATCCCTGGAGCGGTCCTGGTGTGTGCGTACACCCGCAGTGCCTCTAACTGCTGCCTTTCCAGCTCCCCTGCGCACTAGGACCACACGAGTCTAGATCCCCAGGGTTTCGCCCGAAACAGGGGCCCAGTGGACTCAGAATGGCACAGTTGAGAGGGTCTGTCTCCCGCCCACTTGCGAAAGCCAGCGGCACAATCAGCAATCTGTCCTGCGCGCAGCACCGTGCGTGTGCGAGACCGGACCTGATCTTCTGTGACTCCCCTAAATTTCCGTGCACCTCTCCCTTTTCACAGTCCAAACTCCCCCCGTATGAGTTTCGGCTGGATCTGGGGTTTAGTGTCGTAAGATAAGGGGTTCAATGCAGTTGGGAGTCTCCGTTTCCCTCCCGCCAGAGAAAGCCAGCCAGGTACTCTGGCACCCGCTCTCTCAGCGTGCGCGTCTCCGTACCTCGGCTTTTTGCAGCTCCTCTGGGTTTCTGTGAGCCCCTCTCTTTCCTTCTAGCTGTAGAACTTACACTCGGCCAGCTTTCCTGTGGTTCTGGATGATGTCCGTTCTGTCTTTTAGTTGTAGTTTTGAAATTGTTGTGCGAGGCAGCAGTGTAGGTGTTTACCTATGCTGCCATCTTAGATTGTCTCCCAAGCATGGATATTAATGAACCCTTCATAAAAACCCAAAAGGGTGAGGTTCAGAAAGCTTCTCTAAGACTTAAAACTTTAAGTAAAGTTTATTAAGTTAATTTTAGGGAATGTTGTGGCATGAAAAAAGATGTAGTGTCGAGGATTGAGAAAGGTATGTTGAGATGGTTTGGACATATAGAGAGGATGAATGAAAGGAGATAGATGAAACAAGTATACAAGACAGGTGTGGATGAGAGAGTTGGAAGGGGTTGACCTCAGCAAATGTACCTCAATCGGACTGAGGACGTTTTTAGCAAAGTCCATCTTAGAAATATCCTAATTAAGTTAATAACAATGTACCTACCTATATCATTTAAGTTTAAAAAATTTGTCTCTCCATCGTTGTACTGTTGATATTTGGCTCTGTTAACTAATGAGTTTGCCGACCACGGCCCTAGGTAATTGGCTGTTCCCTCCCCTCTGCAGCACTTTGTTCCTCTTTCACACAGTGCTTAGCACCTATTACAGCTATCTATGCACATTGTTTCTCCTACATTAATGTGAGCTTGGAAACAGAGATTGTCTCAACTTATTGTTATACCCCAGCATCAGGGACACGAGACACATCTAGGCACTATTCTAGTACAAGAAAGTAGGCAGATCATTTTGCTGGTTAAGACAATTAGGAATCTAGACACAGGGTTCTATTTTAAGCCTCTTTTATCAAACATACAACACACACACAGGAACCAATTCATGGCTCTGCATGTAGAAAGCATATAAACACAGCTAGGAGAAAGGAGATTCACCCCTGAGAAAATAGCCCCACTTGGTCCTGGATTCCTTCACCAGATCAATGTTTTCTGTCTTATTTCCCCAGGTGTCTTGGTCCTATAGTTAGGGGACAGAAAATATGGACCTCCTCAGAGAGACTTTCTGTGGGTACCTCCCAGCAGGGTTTCCAAAAACTTCATAGCCCCTTCCAGATTTGGCTGTTATTGTCAGTGGTGTGTGTGCGTGTGTGTTTTAAGAGGACTTTAGCCCTGGCAGGGTAGCTCAGTTGGTTAGAGCATTGTCCTGCTATGCCAAGGTTTCAGGTTTGATTCATGGTCAGGACACATACAAGAATCAACCAATGAATGCATAACTAAGTGAAACAACAAATCAACTTCTCTCACTTCTCTCTCTCTCTTTTTCTTTCTCTCCCCCATCTCATTTCTGCTTCCTTCCCCTCTCTCTGAAATCAATCAATAAAAATAAACAAAGAAGAAACATTTGCCATGTCTTTTCTCATCTTTTCAGTTTGTATTAGACTCCAACTGAAAGTCATTTCTTAATTCCATCCTCAATGGTCACCATTACAATGCTTGAGTTTTTCATTTCCCTAAAGGCTTCAAAAACCAAATATTCTTTCCCATAGTCTAGAATTTGATGGGAATTTGAAGCATTTGCTTTCATTCTCATGTTCTAAAAGAGTACAATGATGTTCCAGGGTCTAAGTTGATGCCAGTTTACCCCAAATCCTTTATAGAATGCCAAAAAGCCCTTTCATTTCCACATCTGAGAGAAAGATATAATAAAAAATAGGAGAATAAAACAAGATGGCAGCATAGATAAACTCCTGAAATTCCTGCCTCACACAACCACTTCAAAGCTACAACTAAAAGACAAAGGAGACATCATCCAGAACCACAGGAAGACTAGTTGAGTGGAAATTCTACAACTAGAAGGAAAGAGAAAACCACACTGAGACTCAGAGGAGGTGCACAGGCACGGAGGCATGTGAACACGGAAAGGGCTAGCAACTGAGTTGTCTTTCTCAATCAGGTGGGAGACACAGATTCCTGACTGCTCTGAACTCCAGTTTCGGGTGAGACTCTGGAGACCCAGACTTGTCCGGGGAGAAAATGGACTGTCTGCCATGGGGCGGAACTCAAGAGCAACTTTCTCTCAGAGGTGCTTGCAGCAATTACCGAGGGACATTGAGACCCGGGGGGCCTCTTAGGGCAGGCTGAGGATCAGCCATAGCTGTTTGCTTCACCCTGTTGATTCCTTGAGACCCCGCTCCACCTCATGTGTGCAGAGGCTTTTGCATATGGATGGCCAGGCCCTTTGCAATATATATTATCTAACAAACTGCAGCTGGGTCAGAAAGACCCAGAACATCCAAAAGAAGGCCCAAGGCCCCACAGCAGCTTGCACTGCTTCACAGCTGGGCCTCATCTGGGCACCTCCAAACCCCAAACAAAGAAGAGGAATCTGAAGATCTCTCTGAAGCTCCTGCTGGGTGGCCTCAGGCAGAAGCTAAATTAGCACCTCCTTAGAGATCCAAGAGCCAATGTACCCAGTGGTCAGAGTGGGACTATCCAGATACAACTCCTCAGATCTATAAGGGACACACTCGGGGGGCAGATTCAGTGAGCACCAAAGCCCCACTGAAGCAAATCTTGCCCCATAAGGCTGACTTCAGCACAGAAATTCTCCCATCATAGATACAACTGATTCTCACAGCCAATTGGACTGGAGATCAATTCCTCCCAGTGATACCAACAACAATCAAGGCCTCTGAGGGTAAGGCTGAGGATCAAGACTGTGCTCGCATCTACAAGACTGTGCACACATCCCAAAAAGGGGTGCAACAAGAGTGTCCACCTCAGGTAACTGGAGAGGCTGAGCCACTGAGCCTTATAAGACACCTAGCACACAAAGCCACTCTATCAACACAGGGAAACAGCCAAAATGCAGAAACAAGGAAACAGGTCACAAATGACAGAAATGGAGAAAAGCAAATTACTGGATATAGGGTTCAAAACCACAGTTATAAGATTTTTCAAGAATTTTCTAGAAAAGATGGATAAATTTAGCAAGACCCTCGAGGATATGAAAAAGGACCAACTAAAAATTAAGCATACACTAACTGAAATAAAGAATAATATACAGAGATCCGACAGCAGACTAGAGGATCCCAAGAATCAAGTAAAAGATTTGAAATATAAAGAAGCAAAAACACTCAACTGGAAAAGCAAAAAAAAAAGAATCCAAAAATTTAAAGATAATGTAAGGAGCCTCTTTAACAACTTCAAATGTACCAACATCAGAATTATGGGGGTGCCAGAAGAAGAGAGAGAGCAAGATATTAAAAACCTATTTGAAGAAATAATGACTGAAAACTTCCCCTACCTGGTGAAAGAAATAGACTCACAAGTCCAGGAAGCACACAGAACCCCAAACAAGAGGAATCCAAAGGGGACCACACCAAGACACATCATAATTAAAATGCCAAGAGCAAAAGACAAAGAGAGAATATTAAAAGCAGCAAGAGGAAAACAGTTAGTTACCTACAAGGGAGAACCCATACGACTGTCAGCTGATTTCTCAACAGAAACGATGCAGGCCAGACAGGAGTGGCAAGAAATATTCAACGTGATGAATAGCAAGAACCTATAACCAAGATTACTCTACCCAGCAAAGCTATCATTCAGAATTGAAGGGCAGATAAAGAGCTTCACAGATAAGAAAAAGCTAAAGGAGTTCATCACCACCAAACCAGGATTATATTAAATGCTTAAGGATATTCTTTAAGAAGAGGAAGAAGAAGTAGAAAAAGGTAAAGATAAAAATTATGAACAACAAAGCGATAACACATACCTATCAACAAGTGAATCTAAAAATCAAGTGAATAATAAATCTGATGAACAGAATAAACTGGTGAATATAATAGAATCAGGGGCATAGAAAGGGAGTGGACTGACAATTCTCCAGGGGAAATGGGTATTAAGGATTCGGGAAGAGATTGGACAAAAATCTTACACCTATGGATGAGGTCAGTAGTAGGGGGTAAGGGCAAAGGATGGGGGAGGGGGTGGAGAATCAGGTGGAGGGGAGCTAGCTATACTGGGGAAAAAAAGAGGAACATCTGTAATAAACTAAACAATAAAGATTTATTTAAAAAAAATAAAGACACGGAATAAAGAAAAAAAGAAGACTTAAGTCGTGAGACCATTAAAGTTTTAGGAGAAATCATAGGCAGCAAAATCTCAGACATCTCTTGCAGCAATATATTTGTCAATATAACTCTTGGGCAAATAAACCTAAGGGAAAAAAATAAAAAAATGGGAGTACATCAAAATGAAAAGCTTCTGCACAGCAAAAGAAACCATCAACAAAATGAAATAGGAGCCCACTGCACAGGAGAACATATTTGCCAATGATACATTGATAAAGCGTTGATTTCCAAAACATATAGGGAACTCATACAACTTAACAAAAGAAAGTCAAGTAATTCAATTAAAAATGGACAAAGGACCTAAATAGATACTTCTCCAAAGTGGATATACAGAAGGCCAAGAGACATATTAAAAAATGTTCAAAGTCATTAATTATCTGAGAGATACAAATTTGAATGAAATGAGGAATCACAACACACCTGCCAGAATGGCTACCATCAACAAATCAACAAACAAGTGCTGGTGAGGATGTAGAGGAAAGGGAACCCTAGTGCACTGCTGGTAGGAATGCAGACTGGTACAGCCACTATGGAAAACAGTGTGGAGTTTTCTTAAAAAATTAAAAATGGAAACTCCCCTTTGACCCAGTGATCCCACTTATAGGAATATATCCTAAGAAATCAGAAACACCAATCAGAAAGAATATATGCACTCCTAGGTTCATAGCAGTGCAATTTACAATAACTAATATTTGAAAACAGACCAAGTACCCATCAGCAGATAACTGGATCAAAAAGCCCAAAGAATATTACTCAGCTGTAAAAAGGAACAACTCTTACCATTTGCAATAGCATGAAGGGACCTGGAGAGTATTATGCTAAGCAAAATAAGCTAATCAAAGAAAGACAAGTATCACAAGATCTCACTCTTAGGTAGAATCTAATGAACAAAATAAACTGATGAACAAAATAGATCCAGAGACATAAAAGTATGAAACAGACTGTGAAATCTCAGAGGGAAGGTTGGGGAGGTTGAGTGGATGGAAAGAGATCAACTAAAAAACTGTATGCATATATGCATAATCCATGAACACAGGCAACAGGGTGGTGAAGTTTTGTGTGGGAGGCAGCGTAGGCTAGAAGAGGTCAAGGGGGAAGAGGGAATGGTGACATACTGTATATAATACTTTCAACAATAAAGATTTTTTAAAAGGCAAAACCACCAAATGCTTCAAAATAATAAAATGAAGAAAAAATAAGTGGATCCACCTCTAGTCAAGCATTAAGAAGACTGTGACACTGGCCAACACTTTGATTGCAGCCTTGTAGAGACCCAGAGTCAGAAGACCCAAATAACTCATGCCCAGCTTCCTTCCTCCTAGGCTCTTTGAGATAAATGTTTATTGCTTTCAATAGGTAATTGTTACACAGCAATAAATAACTAATATAGATTCTATTTGGTAAATATTAACTTACCTCAACTCATATTTCACTCAAAGAAGTTAATGTGCATCTGAGAATGTTTATTCTTTACTCACTCCTGTTAGTTATTGCCCAGAAAGAAGAAATGAAAAAACTTAGATACTTGCCAAGTGATTGGGCAATGATTTCACTTTTGAGTTTAGATATTGATCTTTAAAAAGTATAGTTTCCAATCATACTTTTCCAGTAAAAAAACACAAGATTCTATTTTTATAAGCTATGGGTAGATAATTAGTTCTCTACTATTCTGAAAAATAATATACTCCTACCTCTCCAGGAACCATGGTCAATACTGGAAATAAATATTCTGTAATAGAAATTGTCAAAGCTGTGGATTTGAATAGACCTATCTATTTAATTCAACAGCCACCATATTGTGAAAGCTCAATTGGAGAACAATCAAATTGACTCATAGTTAATTTAAGAAATAATTCTCATCCAGCTGGCGTGGCACACTGGTTAAGAGTCAATCTATGAATCAGAATATCATGATTCCATGCCTGGATTGTGAGCTCGATCCCATGTGGGGCATGCACGAGGCAGCTGATGGATGATTCTTTCTCATCATTAATGTTTCTATCTCTCTCCCTTTCCCTTCCTCTCTGAAATAAAATTTTTTAAAAAATTCTCAAGCTAGTGAATACATAGAGGTTTCCTTAGTTATTATTATTTAAAATCTATATGTTTTATATAGTTTTTGGTATGTTTAATACATTTTATAATAAAAATGAGATTAAAGAGTTAAACTTCCTGTCTAATTCTGATATTTAAGACTGGTTAAAATTCAAGTTTTAAAGGGTTGCATATGGTAGTCATCTTAAAAAAGAGAGTGCTTTCTAAGTTTCTATAGAGTTTAACTTACATTAATTAATTTTCCTAAAAATGTATAAGTTGCCTGAATCAGTTACCCACGTCCTTTAGATTTAATTAAGCCTTTGGTTTTGGATGCTAAAGAATGAAAACAACAAATGTTAAAGAGAAGCCCACAAAATTAGAAAAAGAGGAATCGCACCTGTAATTGCCTCCTTTTTCATCCTCTAGGCTTAAACACCTGCCCACATGGATTGATGATCTGCCTTTTCTCAAATGTTCAGTCAGAACCCAGGACCATCTTTGACACTGGTATTAAGAGCCCCACTATGCCTTTATTACTCATTCTGAGTTTGAACTATCACTATTAATATCTAATTACATCACTCATTGGACCAGTAATGAATGCCACCACTTTCAAGTTTGGAATTAGATTAAACTTGCCAGTCTGTTGACACATCTGGTCTGTTTTAGAACTGGATGCCTTTAAAATTTTTGTTTATAGTGTTTTTATAAACTCACTCCCATTTTTTACTCTTTTAAAATGGCATCTCTATTTTTATTTCTTCAGCAAATATTTCTAGATTTTTTACTACATAAAAGGAACTGTACAGGATAGGAATGTCACAATGAACAAGAAAAACAAGCTCATAATCTTTATAGAGTGTAGATTCTACCTGAGGAAGGGGAAGGATGGAGACTAGTAGACAAGTAAAATAAATTACTAACCCAAATTTTGCTTAACACATTTTTTTAAATAACATGTGGCCTATTGTTATTCAAGGATTGTTATCCTATTTAATAAAGAGGAAATATACTAATTGGCCCTCACATCATTGCAAAAGATGGCAGTGCCCTCAGCCACAAGATGGTGCCAACCAGTCCCCTCAGCCCTGCCGGGGCAGCAGGTGCTGCCAGTCTGGGCCCAGCCACTCCGCGTGCCTGCCTCCGAGTCCCCCAGTCCCTCAACCCCCAGCCATGCAGGGCTGGCCCAAGGCACAGGTAAGCCTCAATGGTGGCTGCCCAGCCACCCAGGACCAGCCTAGGCTTGCGTTGCTGACAGGCACAGCAGCAGAGGTGTGAAGGGGCATTGCCTTCCCCTGATCGTCGCTTGCTTTCCATCCCTGAGGGCTACCTGACTGTAAGAGGGGGCAGGCCAGGCTGAGGGACCCACGCCTCTCCAGTGCATGAATGTTCATGCACTGGGCCTCTAGTATATTATAATGCCATATATATCCTAATACAGGTTTATAACAAAATAACAGTACATTCATGTTCCTTTTTCTAAGTATTGCTTAACAGATTAAAACACACACTTATGACATCTATGCATATAATCAACATCTTAAATAACAGCTTTGAAACATCTCAATGATACGTTGCACCACACTAAAAATTGAGATATATACATTCACCTACATACTCATTAAAATGGGATAGAATTAACTGTCATCACACATATACTCAAAGTTAATGCCACTTGGTTTTCTTTTTCTTTTATTAAAAAGTACAAATAGAAAGAAACCAAGATGGCAGCATAGGTAAACACCTACACTGCTGCCTCGCACAACAATTTCAAAACTACAGCTAAAAGACAGAACAGATATCATCCAGAACCACAGGAAAGCTGGCTAAGTGGAAATTCTACAACTAGAAGGAAAGAGAGGGGCTCACAGAGACTCAGAGGAGCTGCAAAAAGCTGAGGTACGGAGACGTGCACGTGGAGAGGATGGGCGGCAAGGTGCCTGGCTGGCTTCCTCTAGCAGGAGGGAGACGGAAATTCCCAACTGTACTGAACCCCAGTTCCAGTCAAGGCTCAGACAGAGGGAGTCTGGACTGTCGAGAAAAGGAAGGAGTGGCAGAAACCAGTGGATAGAGCATCAGCCTGAGGACTGAAAGGTCCCAGGTTCGATTTCGGTCAAGGGCATGTACCTTGGTTGCAGGCACATCCCCAGTAGGGGGTGTGGAAGAGGCAGCTTATCAATGTTTCTAACTCTCTATTCCTCCCCTTCTCCCTTCCTCTCTGTAAAAAATTCAATAAAATATATTTAAAAAAAGAAAAAGAAAAGGAAAGAGTGCTTGAAAACTCAGGGGAGCCGCGAAAGGCAGAAGTCTGGAGGTGTGTGCGAGTACACACAGCGAGGACTGACTACTAAATTGTGCCACTGGCTTTCTTTAGCTGGAGGAAAATCAAACCTCCCAACTGCTCTGAGCTCCAGTTCCAGCTGCACTGAACCCCAGTTTCAGGTGAGACCCTGGGGACCCAGACTCATCCGGGTCCCTGGAGTACACGGAAACTCAGGGAAGCCGTGAAAGGCAGAGGTTTGGAGGCATGTGCACAAGTGCATGCAGAGAGGGATGCAGCTATTACCAAGGAACACTGAGACCCAGAATCCTCATAGGGCAGGGCTGATGGGAAGCCAAGGTTGTCTGCTCAGCCCTGAGACTCCACCCCATCCAAGCTGAGCACAGATGCTCTTGCAATTTTGCAAGTCTTGTCTCATAAGGCTCACTCCAGCACAGAAGTTCTCCCAGCATAGATACAGCTGATCCTCACAGCCAATTGGCCTGGAGGTCAATTCCTCCCAGTGATACCAATAACAATCAAGACTTAACTACAACAAGACTATACACACAGCCCACAAAAGGGTGCACCAAGAGTGTCCACCTCAGGTAACTGGGGAGGCGGAGCTACTGGGCCATATAGGACAACTAGCACACAAAGCTACTCTACCAACTCAGGGAAGCAGCTAAAATGTGGAGTCAAAGAAACAGATCACAAATGAAAGAAATGGAGGAAAACAAATGACTGGATATAGAGTTCAAAACCACGATCATAAGGTTTTTTCAAGAATTTCCTAGAAAAGGTCAATAAATTTAACGTGATCCTCAAAGATATGAAAAAGGACCAACCAGAAATTAAACATACACTGACTGAAATAAAAAAAAATATTCTACAGAGACCTAACAGCAGACTAGAGAAAGGCAAGAATCAAGTCAAAGATCTGAAATACAAAGAAGTAGGAAACACTCAACCAGGAAAGCAAAAAGAAAAAAGAATCCAAAAATGTGAAGATAGGGTAAGGAGCTCTGGGACAACTTCAAGTGTACCAACATCAGAATTATGGGGGTGCCAGAAGGAGAGAGAGAGCAAGATATTAAAAACCTATTTGAAGAAATAATGACCAAAAACTTCCCCTTGCTGAAAGAAATAGACTTACAAGTCCAGGGAGCACACAGAACCCCAAACAAGAGGAATCCAAAGAGGACCACACCAAGACACATCATAATTAAAATGCCAAGAGTAAAAGACAAAGAGAGAATATTAAAAGCAGCAAGAGAAAAACAGTCAATTACCTAAAAGGGAGCACCCATATGATTGTCAGCTGATTTCTCAACAGAAAGTATGCAGGCCAGATGGGAGTGGCAAGAAATATTCAAAGTAATTAACAGCAAGAATCTACAACCAAGATTACTCTACCCAGCAAAGCTATCATTCAGAATGGAAGGGCAGATAAAGAGCTTCACAGATAAGAAAAAGCTAAAGGAGTTCATCACCACCAAACCAGTATTATATGAAATGCTGAAAGGTACTCTTTAAGAAGAGGAGAAAGAAGAAAAAGGTAAAGATAAAAATTATGAACAACAAAACATATCTATCAACAAGTGAATCTAAAAATCAAGTGAATAAAAAAAATCTGATGAACAGAATAAACTGGTGAATATAATAGAATCAGGGGCATAGAAAGGGAGTGGCCTGACAATTCTCAGGGGGAAAAGGGTCAGG
>JAAGEH010000032.1:307251-332609 GCA_011751065.1 Lasiurus cinereus | reverse complement strand
AGTAGACCTCATCTTTCAGTCCACTTATATTTAATGAAAATGATGAAATTTATTATCACCTTGGAAGGGGAGAAGATTCAGGTAAGACAGTCCTATATTGCCCTGGCCAGGTAGCTCAGTTAGCTATTGTCCTGATGCACCCAGGTTTCAGTTCGATCCCTGGTCAGGGCACGTTTAAAGAACAACCAATGAATGCATAAATAAGTGGAATAATAAATCCCTCTATCTCTCTCAAAATCAATTAATTGATAAATAAATAAATTGCAATGGAAAAAAGGTTTATACTGTCACTTGTAGTAGACTGCTTAATATTGTGTGGAAGGCATTTAAGAAACACACTGGAGATGAAAAGGACTGCCCAATGCTTTTCTCCTCCTTGATCTACATATGTGTCTCACATGACAAGGCATGATACCATCTTAAACACAAATTTACCCTTTCCATTCAAACACCAAACTGGCAGGGTATAATGGATAGAGCACTCCATCTCCTTCTTAGTAAGGCGTGCTAGGATGGAAAACCTCTGTTACATAATTTTCTGCATCTTTAAAACAAATCAAGCCCTCAAATAAGCAATACTGTCACCTCTAGAAACGTTCTACCCATCAGAATAAGATAGCCTTAGATGCTGCTGATAGGAATGTCAAAAAAGCCTTAAAATGTTTAAATATCTTGACTAAGCAGTTCAATTTCTAGGAATTTAAGAAAATAATCTGATGTTTACAAACAGTTTATATATAATAGTTCACTACAGTATTGTTTTTATAATGGTTAAAATTTGGAAATAAACTAAATGTCTAATAGCAAGAATTAAGGACAAAGCATCCATATTCTGGAATTGACAATCAGGTATAAAAAAATATTTCAGAAGGTGAGTAAATGTTCACGATACATTGTTCGGTTCAAAATGATGCTACACAAATGAACAAACGCATAGACACAGACAACAGCATGGTAGTTACCCAAAGGGAAGTGAGTAGGGTGAGGATGAAGAAGGTAAAGGGATGAAATATATGGTGATGGAAGGAAACTGGACTTTGGGTGGTAAGCACACAATGATCTACTGTAGATTGTGCACCTGAAATGTATATAATGTTAAATTTAATTAAATTAAAATGATGTTACAGATTGTTTCATAGAATAAGATTCCAATTATATGTGTGTGCTTGTGTGTGAGTATGTCTATGTATGTATAAATGTATGTATAAATAAAAATGTTAAAAGGATTATGCCAAAATGTTAACAGTGATTATCTCAGGAGTGGATTTTTTTCTTTTATTCTGCTTTTCTGTGTTTTTCAAACTTAAAAGCTGGTATTCCTTTTGTCATGAAAGAAAAGAACAGTAATTTTTTTTTAAATCTAAGTTCTACCTCACTAAAATACCATCATTCTCATTTAGAATTACTCTCCTGTCATTACTTTCTGAGTGTCTATTGTCTGTACCTTTGTAATATCAACTGTTAATAAGTTTCACAGTTATAGGATTATGAGCTTCCAATTTATCTCAGTATGGCTCTACTTAATAAATGTTTTCTAAATTAAATTTACCCTTCTGTTAGCCTCTGTGACCAAGTTGCAAGACAGAACAGGAGGGTATAAATGAATATTATGGCAAATATTAATACCAAAGCCAAAGTCTTATAGATTTATTTGCAAAACAATATTATGAAGACGCAATACTGCAGGCCAGGAAGAAATAGAAAATGTTCCCAGAAAGAAGAGGAGACATTGGGAAGCCAACTGAACATTAGAAGAAATGAGGGCCCCCAAACCCTTTCCTGTCCTACTTACCATCCCAGAGAAAATCTTAAGAAACTGGAAAGTCTTTATTTCTTTTTTGCTCCTTCATTCCTTTTTAAGCTTTCTTTTAGTTAGTTATATTTTGGCATCTGTATAGTGAGAAAAGCTTTTTCCTTTCCCCTAGTACAAAGGTTTCCCCTAGTGCCTGCTTTCTGAGAGAATGTAACTCCAGGAAATGATGACTGCAGACAATAGCATATACACCTGAGGTGGTGATAGAGCTGGGATCCCTACTCCTGAGACATCAATATTATAATGCCCTTGGGCAGAAAGAACTACTAAAAAAACAATAAAACTTTGCTGGCTTAGGGGAGAACAAGAGTAAGAGTAGTGAGAATTACGTTCCCCTTACATGAGGTTATTGTCTGAAGCTGCAGCAGAGAGAGTTGGGCACAATCAACAGTGGCAAACAACTTTCATAAAAAAGTGGACGGAAAGGAAAGAAAGAAAGAGAGAGAGAAAGAGAGAGAGAGAGAGAGGAAGGAAGGAAGGAAGGAAGGAAGGGAGGGAGGGAGGGAGGAGAAGAAAAAAAGAAAGAAAGAAAGAAAGAAGGAAGGAAGGAAAGGAGGAAAGGAGGAAGAAGGAAAAGAAGGAAGGAAGGAAGGAAGGAAGGAAGGAAGGAAGGAAGGGAAAAAGACATCTAAAATAACGTGCACTGAAAACCTATATAATTTTATTAACCAATGTCACCTTAATAAATTCAATAATTTTTTTAAAAAGTAGACAGCTACAACTTTGAATATCCAATGACTGGCAGTGATAAGAGCAGCCACTTCCATTAATGGAACATAAAACTGAAAGCTGCAAATTACATTTTTTCTATTCTGTGCTTTGTTTTCCAGCAAATCGCGTTTGTCAAACTTCTCTTTACTTAAAAACCAGATAATATTTCTTTCCCACTTCAGAGGTGCCTTCCAATATGCTATGCTTTGGCTGCTTTTGTTGTTGTTTTTTAAGAATAATCACAATTCAGCGTTTTTAATCGACCACATAGGACCAGATTGAGAGAGAAAGACCAATATGTTCCAGTTGCCTTGTTCTGCTTTATGACCAAGCAGGAAGTTTCAGAGTAAACCTCTACCTCTCAGGAAGCTTACGTCAAACTGAGAACTGACATCCTGTTTAACACAGTCTGAGCTTTTCTCAATTCTAGATACTCGCTACTTGAACTAATCTGTCCTGAAATTGTTTCCTATGACTATCAAAAGATTATGTATATCTGTTCTAAATGACAAATGGAATATTTCTATGACTAATGATGATAAAAGTTGAAGTTTTTTGGACTCAAGTGTCTATGACTCTACTTATATCCCTATTTTCTATACTTTATTCATGTTACTTCTTGAGTAGGTTCTTGTTGACCACTTTCTGATTCTTCAGCTAGCTGTTCTAATACACTAAAAACAAGCAAAAAAAAAAAAAAAACCCTCAATGGAACATCCTGGTGCTTCTCTTCAGGATATAACCATGTCATATTGAAGTGAGGGAAGTGACAGGGTGGTGATTCTGGATCTTCAAGAAACTGGCTGGGTGACTTTGTCCCTAACCTTTCTGGTTTCAGTTACCTCATCTGAAATGAGAGGGATGGTCAAGTGATCTTTAGCATATCCTGTGCGATTATACAATGAGGAAGTGGAAATCTTTACCTTAGATACTGTAAAGTCCTAAATTAAAAAACAAACATATTCTAAGTGTAAGCCTCGTGATAGATATGGTTGTATCTTCTTAGATGTGTTGGTTAGAATTCTTTATGGATGCACTTAATAGAAATCCAAATGGATCTCATTTAGATAAGAAGGTAAGTTTATAATAAAGGCAAAGAATTGTCTCACAGAACCCAAGGGCAGAAATTCAGCTGCACATGAGGAACTAGGAGAGTGAAGTCCAAAGGGCTCTTCCTCTCTGTCTCTCCCTGATTTTGTACTTCTGCTTCACTCTACCTTCTCTCTATGGACCAGGTTCTTCTGTTTCCCCTCACCATAGAATGGAAAACAAGATACCCTGTAAGTTCTTGAATTTAAAAGGTATAGTCCAGACACATGAAGAGAGATGGTTCTCTCTCAGTCCAAATGCCGTATTCCAAGAAAATGCTCTAATTGGCCTACTTTAGAATAGAAGCTTCCCCTGGAGTAATCAATTGTCATCTAAGTTCCCAGTTGGGACCACTCAGATTGAACATAAACAGCTTTCACCACAGTTGAAGATGGGGAAGAGGAAAATTTCTAGAAAGGGGATATAGCCCAGGCAGGTGTGGCTCAGTGGTTGAGCATTAACCTAGGAACTAAGAGGTCACGGTTTGATTCCCAGTCAAGCCATATACCTGGGTTAGGTGCTCAATTCTAGTGAGGGGCATGCAGGAGGTCTCTCTCTCCCTCCCCCTTCCTCTCTGAAATCAATAATAGAAGTCCAATGGATGTTCTCATACTAAAACACTACTTTACACAAGCATATTGTGTGTGTGTGTGTTTTATTTTGAAATAATTATAAGTTCACAGGAAGTTAGTACAGAGAGTTTCCACCCAGTTCCCTCCAATGGTAGCATCTTATGTAACTGTAGCAAAATATCAAAACCAGGAAATTGACTGGTACACTCCATAAACGGTATTCAGATTTCACCACTTTCACATGCACTCGTTTGTATGTGTGTATAAAAATATATGCAGTTTTGTCATATCCGTATAGATTTGTGTAACCAGCACCATAATGAAGATACAGAACTATTCCATCACCACAAAGATCCTGTGCACAAATGCACAGCTCAATGAATTTCTATGAAGTAAATGTAGCCATGTAATTCAGTTCAAGATTCAAAATGACCACCATCTCAGAAGACCTCCTAATCTTCCCTTCAGTCACTATCCTCCTGTAAGACTGACTGCATCACATATCACGTACTCTTTTGTATCTGGCTTCTTTTCCTCAACACTGTTTGTATCAGTCATCTCCATTGTTTTATATAATTATAGTTCACTCGTTGCTAAGAGCTTAATATATTTTACAATTTTATTAAGGTTATACAACATAGAATAAATTGCACATTTTAAAAGTATAAAACTTGATTAGTTTTGACATATGTATACACCCATTTGCAATACTACAATTAAGATAATAAAATACCTATTTCATCAAAATATTCCATGAATTTTTAAAGCTAAAAATAGGATCTGAGAAAGGTAAACATCTTAAGATTACATTGACTTCTAGATATTTTACAGAAGGTGTGAATAGGTAATATTTACTTTGTTTTTCGGAGTACTTTAATGAGAAAAGTTTATTACTTATGTGCTATCAAAAAACAAATCTAGCTTTATAAGATCATAAATCTAAATAATTATTCTAAACTGCCTCTGATAGTGGCTTCATGACTCCAGAGATAAATGAGAAATACTGACATGAAAGCAAAAATGAAATCTAACACACACACACACACAAATATACATGCAGGCACACATGCACATATGTGCATAAAGGACAAACTGAACCAAGTTTCTGGATTAATTAAAAGGTATAAATTCTAAACTGTAACCAAAATAATGGTGTTTAGAGGGCTATAGACAAAAAAGTATTTGTTAATTTTATATACATATAAAATTTATATATACTATTTTTTTAAATGTCTACAACATTTACCAATATGTAGCTGTCATAATGAAGAGTTTTTCACATTAATTAATTTATTCACATATACTCAAAATTTATCATTAAACTTATTCAATTGACTTGGCTTGTTTTGTGGAGGGATATAAAGAATTCTGACTAATATTTAAGAGCAAGTCAAATAGGTAAAAACTGGAATTTAGTTCTTCATTTCTCTTCATTTCATTGCTTGGGTCATAAAGAACTATCCCCTTAGTATCAGACTGCTTTTGCTCTCCAGAGACAATAAATATCACACATCTGTAAGAGAGAGAGAGAGAGAGAGAGAGATACTAAATGAAATAAGTGAAAATCTTTGTACATCCTATTTTGCTCTCTTCTCTTTATATAGGTGATCTGAAAGGTAATATTTTCATATAAAACATTTACTGAACTTCTTGTAGGTTGGTAGTCTGGAAAAATGCTATGTGAAGGGTGTAAAACATTGAATTCCTTGTGGACAAGATGAAAAACTGTGGATCAGATTTCAATGCAGGTAGACCTTGCCTGAATAACTTTGGCCTGAGAAAGCAGATAAATATTCTCTTGGATGAGACTTCCAGTTATGCTGGGCTCTGTGATAGGTTCTATTGCACTTAACATTTTTATTAATAATTTGGATAAAGCCCTGCCAGTGTGGTTCAGTGGTTCAGTGTTGACCTATGAACCAGGGGGTCACGGTTCAATTCCCAGTCAGGGCATATGCCCTAGTTTCAGGCTTGACCCCCTCTAGGGGGCTTTTAGGAGGTAGCCAATCAATGATTCTCTCTCATCATTGATGTTTCTATTCCTCTCTCCCTTTCCCTTCCTTTCTGCTAATGAAGAAGAATGAGGAGAAAGAGGAAGAGGAAGAGGAGGAGAAGGAGGAGGAGCAGGAGGGGAATGTGGATAGATACTCCTGTAATTAAATTTGTAGGTCACATATAGTTAAGGATTACTAATTTGTTTATTGACACTAAAGAGCTATTTGGGAAACCTACTTACAAAAAGCCAGCATTTCAGTTAAAAAATCAACTGTACAAGTATAGTTCAGGTAAACATTTTCTTCAGCAGTATTTGGAAAGAAAAATTTTGGTAGACTGTAATCTTGGTCTTTATTAATTAACATTCAATGCTTAGAACTAAAGAAACAGATCCTATCTATTCATCCTTGGTCAGACCATACCACTTTTTCAAAGAAACATTAATAAACCAAAGGTCTCCATAGAGAGCAGCCATAGAGATTTGGAACTATTAAGCCATTGAATAAATTATTTTGTCAGATCTTCAAATATCTGAAGGAGGGTTATGTGATAGATATTAAACTTAATATTTGTGACTTCAGAGAACAAAGCCAGGATCGACATATAGAAACTACATGTAAACAAAGTTTAGCTCAATGTAACAACTTTCTAGTCATTATGATTGTGGGCTGCTTTGGTGGAGAGTAGACAAATGCACCTCCAAAGATATTCATGTATTAATCCCTAGAACCCATAAATATGTTGCCATATCTGTCAAAAAAGAATCTATAGATGTAATTAATTTAAGAATCTTAAATTAGAGATATTCTCCTGGATTATCCAGATGAGCCCAGTGTAACCACAATGGTCTTTGAAAGAAGGAAGAGGGAGGCAGAATAACCAGAGAGGAAAATGTGATGATGGAAGCAGAGGGCCAGAATCAGAGGCAGATGTGCAGCTGCCATGTTACTGGCTTTGAAGATGGAGTAAGGGACCATAAGCCATGGACTGAAGCCGGCAGACACAGGAAAAAGCAAGGAAACCGATTCTACCCTAGAGCCTCTGGAGGGAATTCAGATCTGCCAACACCTTGATTTTGGCCCAGTGACCCACAGAACTGTAAGATTTTTGGACCTCTGACATGCAGAACTGTAAGATTAGTGTTGTTTAAACCACTAAATTTAGTGGTGATTTGTTACAATGACAAGAGAAAACTAATCTCGGGGATAGTGAGTGTCTTTCTATCACCACAGATAGTAATCGAGCTGGATGATTTTGATCCAGGGAGCTGAGATTTGTGGAAAGGATTGGACTAGAACAACGTAAAAAACCTTTCCCACTGGGACTGAGCCCTCTTTTTTAAATTTTTGAATATTTTCCCTTGGAAATTTTAAACATTTCCCATAATTTCAACTATAACTTCTTTATGAATAATACCCAAATTCTATCTCTAGCCCTAATTCTCCCCCGCGCCCCGCGCCCCCCCATTGATTTTTAGAGTGGAAGACAGAAGGAAAGACAGAGAGGAATATCAATGTGAGAGAAACACATCAACCGGTTGCTTCCTGCACAAGTCCTAACCAGAGAGGAGCCTATAACCAAGGTACATATCTTTGACCAGAATCAAACTAAGGACCCTCCAGTCTGCAAGCCAATGCTCTATCCACTGAGCTAAATCGGCTAGGGCTCTAGCCCTAATTTTTAATCCCACATATCTCATTAGCTGACACTTTCATTTGGATATCCTGAAATATTTTTAAATCCAGTATAAGTCCAGTGAGAAAAGATGCAGGGATTGAGAGTTTAGACTGCAAAGAGGTAAATGTGGTCCTTCCTTGAAGGAGGAAAAATAAAGCTAATTTTTCTTCTACAAATGAACACACAAATCCAAATTAAGCAAAATCAGCCATGAAGAATTCTGGTGACAAAATTTCTAAGTGTTTTTGTAGAGCAAACTACAAAGATATTTTTTAACCTCAAAGAGGATAGAGTTAAAGTTATTTATTTTTTAAGTTATAGTTGTACTTCATTAAAGTTTTCTCAAATAGTATCTTCTTAATAAAAAAGTTAGACTAAATCATATCTGATGTGCATGTCTCCAGCCATCACTTCAAAACTAGGCTACCCAGGGAAATGACAGATGATAAACATGAGTTAAAGCTGCAGGGAGCCATGTCATATAGCGATTTGGAGTTCAGGCTCTGGAGTCAGGCTGCCTGAAATAGAGTCACAGCTCTACTATTTATTGAATGAGTAACCCTGGACAAGCTGGTTAACCTACTTTGCTTCAGTTTCGTCTATAACATGCAGATAAATAGATTGCCTTTTTCACAGGGCTGCTAACAAAATTAAAAGAGATAAATAATGCAAGTAAAGTGCGTAGAACAGTAAATGGCACATAGCAAGTGCTCAGTAAATACCATATTTTAGAAAAGACATAACTGTGGAAAGCTCTTGACCATCAACAGAGGAGATTCTAGTTTCCAAATGGTATGTGTTTGCATACAAGATTTAATGCAAGGGTACAGTGTGTTTGTTCCCCCAGGGCAGCCTGACTTATCTTGATCCCTAATTGCTGCTCTGGTAAGGCATTTAATTTAGGCTCCTAAATCCTGGCTCCTTTAGTCCTGATTTGATGTCATCAACCTTCCTGACATCCCAGTGACTAATTCTAGGCATACCACAACTCCTTTCTGATAACTCCTACTTGCTCCCTTGGCAACTTGACCCACCTGTTCTTCAGGGCTTTCAGGAATGTAGCACTCCAGTAACCCTGACTGCCTTCACCTTTCACCCATTGCAGTAGGCGCAACATTCCAGCTCTGCCTTAGCTAAAAAAAAAACAAAAAAAAAACACCTTTGGTCATTTGGGCAAATTGTTATTAAAAAGAGTTGAAATTGAATGAGGGAGGGGCTTTGTATATAGCAAACACCTATGCTCCTCTAAATCTTATTGAATATGATGTCCAATATATACCATTAGTAATAAGATAGGTCACACTTTAAGATTATTTTATTAAATACTAGAGGCCCAATGTATGAAATTCATGCAAGGGGCTCAGCCTTCACAGCCCCGGCTTCATCCAGAAGGTTGTCCAGAAGGATATTGGAAGGATGTCTAGAAGGTCGTTTGGCTATCCGGTCTAATGAACATATTACAGCTTTTATTGTTGTAGGTGTTTTTTATTGATTTCAGAGAGAGAAGGGAAAGGAAGAGAGAGATAGAAACATCAATGCTGAGAGAGAATCATTGCTTGGCTGCCTCCTGCATGCTGCACACTGGGGACTGAGCCCACAACCCGGTCATGTGACCTGATCAGGTATTAAACTGTGACCTCCTGGTTCATGGGCCAATGCTCAACCATTGAGCCATACTGGCTGGACCAAGACTATTATTTTTTTTTAAGAACTATTTTGTTTGTTAGAAATATTGATTTTATTTTGAGGTGAGGAAATTGGGATTCAGAGATGGTCATTGCTAAAGCTCATTTAGTTATTAAGAGGAAGATATAGAATTGAATTCAGAACTTTTGACTCTTAGCCCTGTGATCTTTTGAAGGCAAAAAGAGTTTTGTGAAAAAATTATTTAAGTTTTCAAATTTTTCTTTTTTTATTTGACTTTCAGCATGTTTTCTATGATATATCTACTAGTGGGTCCCTTTATATTTACCCTATGTGGAATTTGTTGAGTTTTCTAAATGTGTAGGTTACAATTTTTTATTAAATCTGGGGATTTTTGCAGCCATGACTTCTTCCAGATATCTCCCCCACCCCCGTGTCCTTTCCTTCTGGTTGTCCCAATATGTGCATGTTAGTGTTTTTAATGATGTCTCACATTTTTCTGAGGCTTCCTTCTCTTCTGTGGCTTACATAATCTCTGTTCATCATTTTTCTAGCACCCAACAACAAAACATATTGAGGATAGTAATATTAAGAAGGCTTTCTCAAAAGTCTCACTTTCCTTATAATGAATGGAAAGAATATGGTAAGAAGTGTCAAGAGATATTCAAATTTTAAAAAACAACTCATTGACCAACAAGTTATATGATCTTGAATAAGTCACTAATCATTCTTAATCATTGTTTCTTCATCAACATACTGGAGGTAAAAACTGTTTCTCCAATCTAGCTAAGATGAAGGTTGTTTTTGTTTGTTTTAATTTTATTTAATTGTTTAAAGTGTTACAAATAGTAGTACATATGTCTCCTTTTTTCCCCATTGACCTTCCCCCAGGCTCTCCTACCCCCCAGCACATGCCCTCACCCTCTACATAGTGTCTTGCATCCACTGGTTATGTTTATATGGATGCATACAAGTCCTTCAGTTGATCTTTTACCTCCCTTCTGTTCCCTCCCCAGCCTTCCCACTATAGTTTCACAGTCTGTTCCATACTTCTCTGCTTCTGTATCTCTTTTTTGTACATCAGGTTATAATGTTCTTTATTATCCATAAATGAGTGAGATCATGTGATATTTTTCTTTCACTGACTGGCTTTTTTCACTTAGCATAATGCTCTCCGGTTCCTAAGATGGAAGGTTTTATACAATAAAATCATGGATGCTATCCTTGCAATTATTATCACAGAGATATTTTTAAACAAACAAACAAAACATGGAAAGAAGGGGAGAAAGACATAGTGAAATATATGTATATATGCCTAACACAAGATGGAGGCATGAGAAATAATCAAGAAATTTTAACAAGAGTCGTTTCCTGTGGCTTAGTCCCACTCAGACACTAGTGGAAACTAGCCGACATATGTAGCTCAATTCAGTTTTACTAAACTAATGAGAAACTACAAGGCAACTTTCAAGGGTCCTGGGCTGTTCCAGGGGTGTAGAGAAGGATTAGGATAGGTCTGGGGGATCTAACTCAAGAGAGCAGAAGTAGGGGCTCCTTATGCCAAAAGGACAGAGACATTGTCTTGGAGGAGTTCTGATCAGTTTCAGAAAGTGTATGCTACCAGAGAATTCCAATTAGCATAAACATGGGGAGTACAGGACCAAACTGAGTTGTTTGGAGTCACTAGAATTATTTTGTTTTGGGGACTGTCTGGAATTTAAGGACAACCTGAATGAAACATGAAAGTAGTATTTGACCAGATCAAATGCCCCAAGCCTCACAAATCTTTAGGGACTATAGATTGAGTAACAGCTTTTGCCAACACTATTAGTTTCTGGCTATGACTGAGATTTCTAGTACTATTATCAGATTCAAATACATTAGATCCTCAAGTAATGCCATTTCATCATAATGTTGATAAGCTACCATAGGAACTTAACTCTTGTTTATATAAATTAGCCTATGGAAAAATTGGTTTTGTTACACACCATTTCACTTCAAGTCTCAGAACCTATTGACGACATCAAGAGAGGATTTACTATATAGACTTTTCCCCTGTCTTTAGTGTTTTATATTTTTTACTGATAAACATTTACATTTGAGGAAATTAAGGATCAGGTAGATTAAATAATTTCTATAAAGTTACACACCTGGAATTCAAACCCAGGCTGTGTGACTCCTGTATCCATACACTTAATCACTGTACTATCTGTTTATGCTACTAGAGGCCCGGTGCACAAAATTCATGCACTCAGGGTTTAGGGGCCCCTCAACCTGGCCAGTGCCCTCTCACAGTCTGGGAGCCCCACAATTGATCCACCTGCAGAGGGAGGCCCTGCCCATCTGCCACAGCCTGCCAGTCGGTGGCCTGGGCCTCCTTCTACAGGTTGATCACAGGGCGATGGCTGGGCCCCTGATCCATTGCATTGCATCCACCTTGGCTGGCCTGGCGCCAGTGGGTGTCAGAGCACGGTCCTCCAGGCGGTTGTTCCACTGTTCAGCCATTTGTTTGATTTGCATATTACACTTTTATTATTATAGATGATCACTTTGTCAAGTATGGACATTTAAATTAAATCTTACAAGTCCCTAAGATTCTGAGCAAATTATGGGTTCTTTTAAAGTAGATTTTCTACATTTGGGCTTACATTTATACATACAATTAGTCAACAAATTTTGTACGTTTTCAAGAAAAGCTACAAGAGTATTTTATGTAACAGCTGCAAGTATATGTTATATTATAGGTTTTTTCTTTTTATAAAACATCAAAAGAAGAACAAGAGTACAGGTGTGTGGCTCCGATAGATAAAAAAGTCAAACATAGAAGTATTGTGGCCATTTTTGGACATTTGAGAAAAGTATAACTGATGTTTATAAAATCTGTGGTTACTGAATGTATTCATGGAAATTGTATGATTCCATTCATAGTAAATGTCCCGAATAGGCAAATCCATAGCGAGATAGAAAGCAGATGAATAGTTACCAGGGGCAGTGGGGAAGAGGCAATAGAAAATGTCTACTAACAACCATGGGGGTTTTCTTTGGGGATAATGAGACTTTTCTGGAATTAGATAGGGGTAATGATTACACAACCCTGTGAATATACTAAAAATCACTATAAAATGGTGATTTCTTTGGTATATTAATTATGTCATTTCAAAAGGTGTTTATTGGATTTTTGAGACCAGAATGTTATTGGTGTTCTTGGCAAGAGTTGTTTTAGAAAGGTTGGTGGTCAAAGACAGATTGCAGTGGACCAAAGAATTCGTGGGAAGTAAAGAAGTGTTCATGAGATTTGGTGAGAAGAGAACAAGTACAATAGCTGAGAGGGATGAAAGTTCAATGATCATTTTTGGTTTTAGGATGGGAGAAACTTGAGTTGGTTAAAATGCTACTGAACAGATCTAGTTGAGAAGAAGTAGCTAAATATATTGGTAAGAAGGATGATAGAAAAATTGACAGAAAAATTAAGGGGACAGAAATGGGTAGGATTAATTCTAGAACATAGATAACTATTAAATAGGAAGAAAGATCCTGATTGGGAAAAGTGAAATTGTATGTGTAGGGTATCCCAAAAAATGTATACACATACTTTGAATAATATGGCAATGTTTATTAATATACATTTTATTTTCAAAATTGAGCTATTAGCTGTTAAAACGTGTATACATTTTTGGGGGGACACCCTATAATTTGAAATAGTTGAATTTGAGAAAGTTAGGAATATTCTCAACAGAGGGCTGAAATTATAAACCATGATAAAGGGAGAAAATTAATTTTCTTTTAACAGTTTGGTCATAAATTTTCCCCATCTTTCTTGAGGAGTTATGGGTCTTTTTATTATTGTTATTCTTTTGCAGAAACTTTTTAATTTAGAAAAAAATTAATTATTTGTCTAGTCTATGAGTGACAAATGTTTTTCTACAATGTGTTCTTAGTCTTTTGACTTTACATATAAAGGTTTTTTATCTGGTCAATTTATCAGTTTTGTATGCCTTTTGGCTTTATATCATTCTAAGAAAAGGTTTCCCCAGTCAGACATTAGCAGAAATAAAAATACTTTCATTGTTTTGTTTTTTATATTTAAATCTATGATCCATGTGAAATATATTCTAAGAAGATCTGAAATATGCCTCTTTTTTTTTTTTTCTGGATGGCTATTTTTTCTTTTGTTTCAGTTTGATTAGTTAAATAATCCTTCCCCATTTTAAATAACCACTTTATCATATCCAGATTCTTTTGTTTTAAAATGTATTTATCTACTAACTATTCAATTTAATTAATTTATCTATTCATAAGCTATTACCATAATGTGAAATTAGTATTGCTTTATAATATATTTTAATCTTGTTTTCCAGAGTTAGCTTAGATAATACACTGTTAATGAATAAAGTTAATTGTTTATTTCAGCCTGTGAAAATAATTTTGAATCTTAATTCTAAATAAACTGTTATCTCTTTTTTTATCCTATACTAGAGGTGCAGTGCATGAAATTTGTTCACCTGGGGGGGATTTGTCCCTGAGCCCGACCTGCACCCTCTCTAATCCAGGAGCCCTCAGGTGATGTCCTACTGATGGCTTAGGCTCACTCCCCGCTAAGCTGCAGTCTGGACACCCTCTGCAGGAGGCGACCAGGCTGATTAGAGGAAGGTGCCGTTTCCATCACCTCCCTGCTACTGCCACTGCTGGCTGCTGCAGCAGCTAAGGTGTTTTCATCAACACGGACTCTAGTCCCTTCACCACGAAAAAAATGACTTTCTTTAGGCATTTTCAAGATCTCTCTTTCATAGGATATGACATTTCTTTCTTTCTTCCTTTCTATCTGCACCTGAGGATATTTTTCCATTGATTTTTAGAGAGCATGAGAGAGAGAGAGAAAGACCGAGAGAAACATCAATGTGAGAGGGATACTTCGATTGGTTGCCTCCTGCATGAGCCCTGACCTGGGCCCTGACCAGGGAGAAGCCTGCAACCTAGGTGCATACCCTTGATCAGAATTGAACCCAGACCCTGCCTAGGCATTATCCACTGAGCCAAACTGGCTAGGGCAGGATATGACATTTCTTACCCTCCAGCAGCAGACCTTCGTTTTTTCCTCCAGGAATGAGGTGGAAAAACCCTAGTTTACCTTCTTGGATTCTTATTACGCAAGTTACCAAGAACATTGTGAGTGGCGTATTGGGAGTTTAACCAATGAGCGGTCAGGAAAGGTGTTTCCTCTGCAGCTCACTCACAGAGGCAGGCCTGCCCTGTTCTTTGCGGGCCTGCTCACTGCCATGGCAACTTGCAGGCAGGCCATGTTCTCTGTGGGCAGGCCCTGCTTTCTGCTCTCTGCAGACCTGCTCTGCCCTCCTCTCTGCAGGCCCTGCTCAACCCTGCTCTCCGCAGGCCTGCTTGCTCACCGCCACCCAGTCTGGCAGGGAGGCCCTGCTTCCTGCTCTCTGTGGGCCTGCTCGCTGCCAGCATGCTTGCTGCAGCAGTAGCTGGCAGGTCCCGCTCTCTGTGGGCCAGCGCCATCAGTGGCTTGCCTCACTGCGCAGCAGTCTCCTCCCTCCCACCTGCATGTGCAGCCTCCTCCTGAGCAGTCATGACTGTTACAATATCCAGGCTAATTTGCATATTACCTCTTTATATAGATAGATAGTTAATAAAACTCTAATATGCAAATCGACCGAACAGCTGAAGGACAGGTCAATATGATGCACACTGACCACCAGGGGGTAGATGCTCAATGCAGGGGCTGCCTCCTGGTGGTCAGTGCACTCCCAAAGGGTTCATAGCTGGCGAGCGCAGAGGCGGTGGTGCCCAACAGAAGGACATCACCCAAGGGGTCCTGGACTGCAAGAGGGTACAGGCCGGGCTGAGGGACCCCCCTACATGCATGAATTTCATGCACTGGGCCTCTAGTATAATTATAAGTTGAATTACCATGACTATTGATATTAATCTAATATAAATTTTTCAACAATAAAGGGCTAGAAATAAAATCATATAGCATTGTCCTAGAGCCTTATTATTCTAAATTTGGTCTATGAACCAACTATAGATTGAGCTTGTTACCAATTCTGAATCTCAGGCCCCAAACCAGACTTAATCATTCAAAATCTGAATTTTAACAAGATCCTCCAAGTTATTTGTATGCATATTAAGAGTTTGAGAAAAGTATATAATAAAGATTTACCTCTAAGATAGTAATCCACAATCTTCACTGCATATTAAAGTCCCCTGGGAGGGCTTTTAAAAAATATTGCTGGAGAAACCAAGAGGGAGGCATAGGCAAACACCTAAACTGCTGCCTCGCACAAAATTTCAAAACTACAACTAAAAGACAAAACAGACATCATCCAGAACTACAGGAAGGCTGGCTGAGTGGAAATTCTACAGCTAGAAGGAAAGAAAAAAATTACACTGAACTCAGAGGAGCTGCAGGAGGCAGAGGTACTGATGCGCACGAGGAGAGGACTGGCAACTGAGTATGAGGCTGGCTTTCTCAAGGGAGAGGAAGACAAAAGCTCTTGACTATGCTGAACTCCAGTTCTTGGAGAGACTCTGGAGACCCAGACTCATTCGGGGGAAATCTGGACTCTCAGGAAAGAGAAAAGCACACTGAGACTCAGAGCAACTGTGGAAGGCAGAAGTACCAAGGCACGCATGTGGAGAGGGCGGGCAACTAAGTACATGGCTGGCTTTCTCAAGCAAGAGGGAGACAAGGAGACAAAAGCTCCTGACTGCACTAAACTCCAGTTCCAGGCGAGCCTCTGGGAACCCAGACTCATTCGGGGAGAAACTGAACTGTCAGGCAGCAGGCGGAACTCAAGGGTGGCTTTCTCTCAGATGTGCTTACAGCGATTACCACAGAACACTGAAACACAGGGGCCTATTAGGGTAGGGTTGACGGAAAACCAATGCTGTCTGCTCTGCCCTGAGATTCTGCCCCATCCAAGCTGAGCACAGAGGCTTTTGCAGGTCTTCTCCCATATGGGTATCTCCAGCACAAAAGTTTTCCCAGCATAGACACAGCTGATCCTCACAGCCAATTGGCCTGGGGGTCAATTCCCCTCAGTGATATCAACAACAATCAAAGCTTAACTACAACCAGACTGTGCACACAGCCCACAAAGGGGTGCACCAAGAGTGTCCAACCAAGGTAACTGGGGAGGCTGAACCACTGGGACACCTAACACCTCAAAGCCATTGTATTCACTCAGGGAAGCAGCCAAAATGTGGAGACAAAGAAACAGGTCACAAATGAAAGAAATGCAGGAAAGCAAACTATTGGATATAGAGTTCAAAACCATGGTTATTAGGTTTTTTAAGAATTTTCTAGAAAAGGCCAATAAATTTAGTGAGACCCTCAAGGATATGAAAAAGAACCAGCCAGAAATTAAGCATACACTGACTGAAATAAAAAATATTATACAGAGATCTAACAGTAGATAGGGGATGGCAAGAATCAAGTCAAAGATTTGAATTACAAAGAAGCAAAAAGAAAAAAGAATAAAAAAATATGAAGATAGTGTAAGGAACCTCTGGGACAACTTCAAGCGTACCAACATCAGAATTATGGGGGTGCCAGAAAAAGAGAGAGAGCAAGATATTGAAAACCTATTTGAAGAAATAATGACCGAAAACTTTCCCCACCTGGTGAAAGAAATAAACTTACAAGTCCAGGAAGCACACAGAACCCCCCCAAAAAAGGAATCCAAAGAGAACCATACCAAGACATATCATAATTAAAATGCTAAGAGCAAAAGACAAAGAGAATATTAAAAGCAGCAATAGGAAAACAGTTACCTACAAGGGAGCACCCATACGACTATCAGCTGATTTCTCAACAGAAAGTATGCAGGCCAGACGGGAGTGGCAAGAAATATTCAACGTTATGAATAGCAAGAACCTACAACCAATTTTACTCTACCCAGCAAAGCTATCATTCAGAACTGAAGGTCAAATAAAGAGCTTCACAGATAAGAAAAAACTAAAGGAGTTCATCAGCACCAAATCAGTATTATATGAAATGCTGAAAGGTATTCTTTAAGAAGAGGAAGAAGAAAAAGGTAAAAGCCAAAAAATTATGAATAATAAATACATATCTATCAACAAGCGAATCTAAAAATCAAGTGAATAAAAAAATCTGATGAACAGAATAAACTGGTGAATATAATAGAATCAGGGGCATAGAAAGGGAGTGGCCTGATAATTTTCAGGAAGAAAGGAGTGTGGGGGTGTGGGAAGAGATTGGACAAAAATCATACATCTATGGATGAGGACAGGGGGTTGGGGGTAAGGGCAGAGGGTGGGGTGGGAACCGGGTAAAGGGGAGCCATGGGGGGGAAAAGAGGAACAATTGTAATAATCTGAACAAAGATTTATTAAATTAAAATAAATAAATAAATAAAAATACTGCTGACTTGGCTGTACCCCTTGAAACTGATTTAATTGTCCTAGAATTGGGACCCTTGCCGCTGGCATTTTTAAAAACTCCTAATTGTAGCCAAAATTGAGAAGCAGTGTTCTAGAATTACAGCTCACGATTGTTAGGAATGTGGTTCCTCAAAAACCTGGAAGGATGTCTTTATCATCAATTTGATGGGTGTCAGAAAGCAATCACGATCCAGAAGCACCCCCAGAACGTAGCTATTACACCTGTCTGGCTTGGCTTTTTCCCTGACCATGTCTTTGGTTTCCTAAATTAATGGCTCTTGCTTTGTGATAACGTAAACACCTCTTTACCTTTCTGTTCTAACCACCAATAAAGGTTTCTGGCTTGCTGCTCACCCCAATAAGAAGCCATAGATTGGTTCCTGCCTGTATTTCTGTCCTACTGTCTTATTCCTAATTCATGAACCTAATATAATTTGATTCCTACCTACTTATTCCAGCTTTCGTTAAATAAGAGATCTTAATTCCATATACACTTAAAATCCCATACGTATAAATAGCTATCACCATGGTCAGCTCGTCTCCTCAGCCACGGTGAAGACAAACCAGTAACCTTAGCAAAAGAGGAAAGGGGATTTGTTTTGAAAGACATTCGGAAAGAACACATGTTGGCTTCTAATAACTACTATGTACTTCTACAAATGTTCATGTGCTAATGTTTAATGAATTGTTATA
This sequence comes from Lasiurus cinereus, assembly GCA_011751065.1. Classification (NCBI taxonomy): domain Eukaryota; kingdom Metazoa; phylum Chordata; class Mammalia; order Chiroptera; family Vespertilionidae; genus Lasiurus; species Lasiurus cinereus. The sequence goes on along the minus strand of JAAGEH010000032.1, from coordinate 313,991 downwards.
TGTAGAATGTTGCTGGATATCAGAATCAACTTTCTACCATGTAATTATTGGAACATATATTATTGAAAATTCATTAAGTTATTAGTTCACAGTTTTCCAGAAATGTGCTCAACTCTACCCCTTATTTCTCAGAAATACATTATTTCTTAGATATTACTAACACTGACTCTGCAATCAATGGGCAAACTCTTTTCGCATCTGAAGATACAATTCTCAAAAGTCTTGGAATCTTGAACTCAGTTGAAGTGAGTGACTTGTCCTTATTTCTTCACATATTGTGGGCCTCTAGTCCACCTTGAGGTTTGTTCATTTAAAATACGTGAATGAAGCACCATGATGTACTGAACCTGAACAAAGTTGAAAATCAAGGAATTTACTCTCCATGGAGGTGGTGATATGCACGTTCCCAACCAATTTACATTCTTGTGTGAATGAAATGGATTGGATGAGGTGGATGAAATTCTGCGTGTGAAAGTAGCTAACCTTAAAGTTCTGAATTTCTAATACAAAATCAATGGATTTTCATATTTTAAAGCTTGTCCCAGGAGTATAGATAATATTCAGTTTTAGCTTGGAGAGGCTGAAGGATAGTTTCCAAGTAGTATTTTGATTTTCTTCCAGCTTGAAAATATTTCTTTTGGCTTGGAAGATGGAGGCAATATAGTAGTCCAACTCTCTTTTTTTTCCCACTACTAAAACCTTACCATTTCCTCAAACAATAGGCCTATTTTTTTGGAAGTATTTCCTCCCACAAACTACTAAAGGGGATGAAAGATCAAGGAAAAATTATATCAAGTAGAGATTAAAAATATGGGCATACAGTCAGAGTGCTAAAGTCAGATAGCTCAACAAATAGTTGTCAACAAGTCACTCATTTGTGGGGGTAGAGGAGAATGGGTAGAAGGGAAAGAGGACATAGAGGGACTACAGTAAATGGTAATGGAAAAATTAAATTAACTTTAAAAACACACAAAGCAGCCCTAGCTGGTTTATCTCAGTGGATAGAGTGTCAGTCTGCAAAGTGAAAGGTCCCAGGTTCGATTCCAGTCAAGGGGACATGCCAGGGTGTGGGCTCGATCTCCAGTGGACTCGCAGGAGGCAGCTGATCCATGATTTTCTTTCATCATGGATGTTTCTATCTCTTTCTCCCTCTTCCTTCCACTCTAAAATCATTGAAAATATATTAAAAAAATAAAAAACACAAAACAAGTCAATCATTTTATGATCTGCCTTAAAATTGGTCTTTTCCAATTTCAGAACAGTAGTAGGGAACAGTATCAATAATGATGACTGTATAACCAGTATTTACTTCATGCCTGGCACCTATTTTATTAACTCCCTTTACCGATCAGGAATAGATACATACATTGTTTAGTTGTAGTTAGCAAGTGCCAGAGACAGGATTCATACCAGAGTCTGCATGACTTCAGAGCATAAGTGAGGGACCACCTTACAAACTGCTCTCTTTTTCATTTTTGTTCACTCCTACACTGATGGATAAAGCTTGCTTTCCTGCTTTCCTTCAGGTCATTGGTAGGATAATGAAGACAGACTTGAAATGATGCCTGGAAGCTGTTGAGTAAGCAGTTTCATCTTTTCTTAATTGCATCCTTGCTATGTATCTGCAGTAGTGGTTTTGTTTTTGTTTTTGGTGTGTGTGTTTTTTCCTAAAACACCTGCTTTTCTTCAGGCACATATCAAAACAAACAAACTGAAAAAGAGTGTGTGTGTGTGTGTGTGTGTGTGTGTGTGTGTGTGTGTGTGTGTGTTGGGGCGGGGCGTCCTTCTGCAGCCCTTCTGCTCCACTCTTTGAGGAGAGGTTCATGTACTCAGTGGTGCCCATAGGACTTATTTGATTATGTGCTTTCTTTCTGCCTTTGCACCACTGCACAATCCTGAAACAGGCAGAAATATGGACACATATCTTTTTCCAAATACTTTCTCTTATATTGCCTTTTCAGATTATGAATTCAACACCTGATTGTAGCTATATGTCAGAATTGTGTAAGGGGAATAATTGAGAAAGGAGAATATGTTTTTCTCTAAATAAATTTACAGCAATCTCATTTTTTTCTAATAAAAATTTAAAAGAAAACACACATATCTTTATTTCAATATAAATTATAATAAATGACCTTACCACTTCAGTATTGGCCCAGCTACTGATTATAATTAACTTTAATAGAATGTTGAGATTATACTACTGTTTTCCTGTAAGTTACTGGTTTTTAACTGCTAGAAGGAGAAAAAAACCAGTAGAATAAATAGAATACATTCACAGGGATATGAAATTCAGCCTATAATTTTCTTCAACACCACAAAAGGTAATTAATTATTTCTTAACTGTTTAGAACTTTTATTATCTGTAACTGCATTTAGTATTTAAGATCCATTTTGTTTGAATACTGTTTGGAATCAACTGTATAAATGAAATACCCCCGGTTATTTTTTAAATTGTGACGAAGGATAAGTATTTTAAATGAATCCTTTATCCCCTTTTCTATGATATTTTTCAGCATTCTCCATTCTTCTAGAACAGTGATTTTTCAACCTTTCCCAGTTCACGGCACACATAATTTACTAATTACTAAAATTCTGTGGTATACCAAAAAACATATCATATTTTTTGCTAATTGGACAAAAATAATAGATATAAAGTCCATTCATTCATAATGGATGGCTATTGTTGTGTTGGCTGTTGTCTTTTTTATTTGACAATTTAAGTGGGGGAAGGTCAGTGCCCCTAAGAAAGAGTTAGGTATTGCACGTTTTAAAAATTCTCGCAGCACACCAGCTGAAAATCACTGGTCTAGGGTGTTTATCCTCTCACTGCTCCCCAAACTGCCTGCTATCTCCACTGCAGATTCACTAGCCAGGAGGTGTCCTTTCCTCCCCTTTCTGCTGCGAGCTCCTGTATCCTACAAGTCTTCAACAGGTGGGTAAGTGGTAACTAATCCAAACTAACATGTTAATGGCTTACAGCTGCCTTGGGACCTGGGGAAGGGGTTGAGGATTGGCCTCGCTCCCTGTGGCTATCAAATGCCACCTGGGCAACATATTAATTAGCTTATTTTCAAGAGCGGTCTTGTTCATAAACACATTAATTGACAAATACTGTACATTTGAAAAGACTATATTGTTTAAATATAAAATAGTTTTTTGTTAAGGAGACTATTGCTTAGATTTAACTGTGCCTCCAAGGTGGGATTTTCTTTTAATAGCCAGAATTGAAGTGAGAATTAGGAGACTAATTTCAAAATTATGTACCAGAAACTCATCTTTTCCTAACTTTGTTGCTAATGAATATCCTTTATGCATTATTAGATTAATCATTTATAAAAGAGGAACACAATGTGGTAATATTTCATAGAAATGTCATGAAAATGAATAATTATTAAGAATTAAGAATTAATCACTAATAATTAATAATTTGGGAGCTCATTAAATTATAAATACAAATTAGTAAATAATAGTTATGATACTTGAAGTCATAATCTGCGATTTTCTGCATGGTACCATTTATAAAATGCACAAGAATAAATATAGCATTATAAATTTATAACTTAAAAAGTATGTGAAATGTTCATATAAATATTAAATCAGGATGGATAAAACTTTGAAAGTGTTAAACACTCAAAATAAATTTTCTGTAGAATTTGTTTTGCATATGTGTGAAAATTTTCCCTAATGAGCAAGTCAGAAGAAAATAAGAAAACTATTGGCACTTTACTTCAGTGTTAATTGTAGATATTTTTTAAATAAATCTTTATTATTCAGATTATTACAGTTGTTCCTCTTTTTCCCCCCTTAGCTCCCCTTCACCCGGTTCCCACCCCACCCTCTGCCCTTACTTCCCCCGCCCACTGTCCTCATCCATAGGTGTACGATTTTTGCACAGTCTCTTCACTCACCCCCATACCTCCTTACCCCTGAGAATTGTCAGTCCACTCCCTTTCTATGCCCCTGATTCTATTATATTCACCAGTTTATTCTAGTCATCAGATTTTTTTATTCACTTGATTTTTAGATTTCCTCATGAATAGACATGTATTTGTTGTTCATAATTTTTATCTTTACCTTTTTCTTCTTCTTCCTCTTCTTAAAGAATACCTTTCAGCATTTCATATAATACTGGTTTGGTGGTGATGAACTCCTTTAGCTTTTTCTTGTCTGTGAAGCTCTTTATTTGACTTAATTCTAAATGATAACTTTGCTGGGTAGAGTAATCTTGTAGGATCTTGCTATTCATCACTTTGAATATTTCTTGCCACTCCCATCTGGCCTGCATAGTTTCTGTTGAGAAATCAGCTGACAATCATATGGGTGCTCCCTTGTAGGTAATTAACTGTTTTTCTCTTGCTGCTTTTAATATTCTATCTTTGTCTTTTGCTTTTGGCATTTTAATTATGATGTGCCTTGGTGTGGTCCTCTTTGGATTCCTTTTAATTGGGGTTCTATGTGCTTCCTGGACTTGTAAGTCTACTTCTTTCACTGGGTAGGGGAAGTTTTCTCATTTTTTCTTCAAATAGGTTCTCAATATCTTGCTCTCTCTCTTTTTCTGGCACCCCCATAATTTGCATGTTGGTACACTTGAAGTTGTCGCAGAGGCTCCTTACACTATCTTCATATTTTTGGATTCTTTTTGCTTTTTGCTTTTCTGATTGGGTGTTTTTTGCTTCTTTGTATTTCAAATCTTTGACTTGATTCTTGCAATCCTCTAGTCTGCTGTTGAATCTCTGTATATTATTCTTTATTTCAGTCAGTGTATGCTTAATTTCTGGCTGGTCCTTTTTCATATCCTTGAGAGTCTCACTAAATTTCTCAGAGGTTTCTAGAAGATTCTTGAGTAACCTTATAACTGTGGTTTTGAACTCTATATCCAGTCATTTGCTTTCCCCCATTTCTTTCATTTGTGACCTGTTTCTTTGTCTCTTCATTTTGGCCGCTTCCCTGTGTTGATAGAGTGGCTTTGTTTGTTAGGTGTCCTACAGGGCCCAGTGGCTCAGCCTCCCTAATTACCTGAGGTAGACACTATTAGTGAACCCCTTTGTGGGTTGTGTGCACAGTCTGGTTATAGTTAAGCCTTGATTGCTGTTGGTATCACTGGGAGGAATTGACCTCCAGGCCAATTGGCTGTGAGGACTGGTTGTGTTTATGATGGGAGAACTTCTGTGCTGGAGGCACCCTTATGGGTCAAGGCTTGCTTCAATGGGGCTTTGGTGCTCACTGAGTCTGCCCCCTGAGTGTGTCTCTTATGGATGTGAAGAGTTGTAATCTGGATGGTCTCACTCTAACCACTGGGTACACTGGCTCTTGGATCTCCACGGAGCTGCAAAGTTAGCCACTGCCTGAGTCTACTCAGGAGGAACTACAGAGAGATCTTCAGATTCCTCCTCTTTCTTTGGGGTTTGGAGGTGCCAGATGAGGCCCAGCCGTGAAGCAATGCACACTGCTGTGGAGCCGTGGGCCTTCTTTTGGAGGCTCTGGGGCTCTCTGACCTGGCTGCAGTATCTTAGTTTTTAGATTGCAAAAGGCCAGGCCATTCATATGCAAAAGCCTCTGCACACAGTCTGGGTGGGGTTGTAATTTGAGTGGGACAGGGTCTGAGGGAATCACCAGGGTGGAGCAAACAGCAATGGCTGCCCATCAGCCCTGCCCTGAAGAGGTTCCCAGGTCTCTGTGTCCCACGGCACTGTGCAGAAACAATGATCGCTCGAGCGCCTCTGAGAGAAAGCGCCTTCATGTTCTAGCCCGATGCCAGACAGTCCAGTTTCTCCCCATGTGAGTCTGGATCCCTAGAGTCTCACCTGGAACTAGAGTTCAGAGCAATTGAGAGCTTATATCTCTTTCCTGACTGAGAAAGACAACAGTGTACTCAGTTGCCAGCCCTTTACCAAGCATGCCTCCGTACCTCTGTACTTCATTTCTATACCTCCACATCTCTTCCCAGTCTCAGTGTGCTTTTCTCTTTCCTTCTAGTTGTATAAATTCCACTCAACCAGCCTTGCTGTGTTTCTGGATGATAGCCATTTTGTTTTTTAGTTGTAGTTTCGAAGTGGTTGTGCAAGGCAGCAAGTTCAGGTGTTTACCTATGCCGTCATCTTGGTTTCTCTCACTTATTATAGGTTTTAAATCAATACTGCTGATTGATATAAATGGAGTTATCATTTTTTATTTAATGTGTATAACCCAAGAATTGTTTTGGTTGCAGACCCCATGGATTCTATGTTTAAACTACAGTACCTAATCTAGGTTTCTTCCTGAGATTTTAGGATTGATGGTGGGGGGGAGTGAGAAGGGGAGGAAAATTGGCATAGCTGTGAAAGCAAAATTATTTTCAGTAATTATGTTCAAACGACCTTGTATATGTTTACCATCATCCAGATAGTTTAATTTTAAATACTTTTTCATATTTGTATTTCTTTCAATTAAAAATGTTAAAATGTTGAATTTTCACATGAGCATGATTAAATATTGCACATTATTTTAACAAACATATTTACCCATTTATTTTGCTTGTATGAATGGTGTTGCTCTTTAATTATTTTATAAACTGTAAAAATCAAATTGAACCTATATTTTCAGGATTTAATAAATAGAAGATAAAACTCAGAGATAACTTGTGAACTCTGCTTATTCTTCTGATCCATTGTAAGTAATATCTAAAAGGAAAAGAGGATTTTTACAGAGTAGACAATGGAAATTAAGAGAGAATGATGTTGTTTTACCATGAAATAATA
>JAAGEH010000032.1:214867-307151 GCA_011751065.1 Lasiurus cinereus | reverse complement strand
TCTGCCTGGCCAGCCCTGGCCTGATTGGGGATGGGGCTGGCCGGCAAACCTCAAGCGGCCCCTCCCCCTAGCTAGCTCGGCCCCCAATTCGCCCCAATCAAGGAGGTCCAGCTGGACTCCACCCATGCATGAATTCATGCACCGGGCCTCTAGTCTATAATAATAAAAGTGTAATATGCTAATTAGACCAGATATCCTTCCAGATGACCTTCCAAATGAAGCCTGGGCTGTGAGAGAAGCCCGGGTCCCAGGTGCCAGAAGGACGGTCCTGGGGGAAGGAAGGCCTATTCTTGCATAAATTTTGTGCATCAGGCCTCTAGTTGACTATAAAAAGCATGAGTAAATATCTAAATTATTTCTAATTTTGGTGGTAGCCATGATATGACACATTTGCATATGTTCTTACAAAATTTGAAATGGTATTTCAGATTTGTTTTAAAATTTGTGTGTGCATATTGTGGTTGCACTGTTGATAATGATGCATTACTTTTGAGTGTCTTTCATCCCAGCATGGTAAAAGTTCTTACAGATATTAAAATCCATGCCTCTGACAGTCTATAGGCAATTAAATTCTGTGATCTATCCATTTGATATATAGGTCAGTTCCTAGTTAACATGCTATCAAAATTTAAATAACAATAATGGCACAAGCCATAAACAAAGAAGTTTAAAATAATCATGAAAACTCCTAAATTTAAAAGTAGAGCTCCTTCAGAAATATGTAAGATTTTATGCTTAAATTAGTTCAAGGTGAATATAAAAATATTTAAAATTAAGTCATTTTCACCCAAAAAATATGTGCATCAGACATATGCTAAAATTAGATCAGGAGGCCTACATGGCAGGGTAGCCACCTGTCCTTGAGGAGTTAGCTGTCTAGTGAGAGAAACCATCAAGGAAGCAAATAATTGTAATACAAAGTAACAGGTGCTATAAAGCAGGTGTTTATCAAAGTTGACCGAGGAACCAAGAGGTCATGGTGCTATAAGGCAGGTGTTATAAAAGAGCTATTCTATTAATGCACAAAAATAATGGCATGTTAAAAGGCAAAATACAGTATATTACTACCAGAGGCACAGTGCATGAATTTGTGCACAGTGGGGTCCAGCCAGCCTGGCCCCCATCAGCGGATCAAGACTGGGCCTGTAGGGAGGGGAGAGAGTGAGAGGTTGGTCCACCAGCCTGCCCCAATCGGGGCATGATCAGGGCTGGGCCAGCTGGGGGAAGGGGCCATGGGCAATTGTCCAGCAGGCCCCAACCCCAGTTGGGGTGGGAGAGTTGTTTGGGGGTGGGCCCAGCCATGGGGAGGGGCTGTGGGCAGTGGATCAGCCAACCCCACCCCAGAATAAGGGTGGGGGAGGGGCCGTGAGAAGTTAGCCAGCTGGCTCTGCCCCTGATCAGAGTAGGGGGGCCAATTGAGGGCAGAGCTGGTTGTGGGGAGGGGCCACAGGCTGATTGAGGTGGTGTTGGCCCATCAGGGGCAGGGCCAGCCAGGGGTAGAAGCTGCAGGATATTGGCTTTCTGGCCCTTACCCCTATTGGCATGGGGAGGTGATCAGGGATGGGGAGTGTTTGGGGGAAGGGCCATGGGGTGCTGACCAGCCAACCCATCCTCGATCAGGCTGGTTCACTGACTGCAGTGGGCATCATAGAAACTGGTCATTCCGGGCATTCTGGTTGCTGGCTTTTTATAGAGAGAGATAATAACAATAACTTCAAAAACTGTATTAACATTACCAATTTTTCTGAAGCACAAAGATAGATAATCCTATGCTACAGAATAATAAGGAGCCTCACAGAAATCTATGAATAATATGTTTCTACTAGAGGCCTGGTGCATGAAATTTGTGCATGGGTAGGATCCCCAGGCCTGGCCAGCAATCAGGGCTGATTAGAGCCTTCCTTCCCCTGACTGCTGGCTGCTGGCCAGGGCCTTCCTTCATTCCATGCCACCCCCTGGTGGTCAGTGCACGTCATAGTGAGTGGTTGAACTTCCAGTCGGTCAAACTCCCGAGGGGAAAATTTTCATATTAGCCTTTTATTATATAGGATAGCAAGCATCTAATTTAAACCTCTTACTTTATAAGTATGTTAAGCCACCACTAAGAAAACTGAGTCCCCTCCACCACCAGAAGTTCAGTGAGTAGAGTTAATGGCAGAGACCAAATCTCCTGGCTTCTATTGGTGTTCTTTCCATCCCACTTTTAAAATGTATTTATTTCAACCTTGTTCATGATTCTAGAAAGAATAAACTGTATTTCAAATTCCTATAAAGTTATACCCTGGAGATGCAAAATATTAAACCCAGATTCTTCCTAGTATTCATACTCATTCATTCATCCATCCAGGCTATATTAAACTAGTGACCCGGTGCACAAAACTCATGCACATTAAAAGGGGAACTCAGAGTCAAGTCGCCCACATGTCCCTCAAATTCGCGTGAGACCCAGACCCGGCTGGGCCAGATCATGACCCGGCCAGTCCCACCCTTGTCAAGCCCCACTGGGTAGGGGGCATAGCCCCCTTGCCTGATGCTAGATGGGGGGGGCGTGCCTTGAGGTCCCCCGTTAAGCTCTGCCAGGTGGGGGACAAGGCCTGAGATCCCCTGTCAAGCCTCACTGGGTGGGGGGCATGGCTTGAGGTCCCCCATCAAGCCCCACTAGGTGGGGGGATGCACTCTCAGGTCCCCCATCAAGCCCCACTGGCGGGGGGTCGTGGTCTGTGTTCCCCAACCCAGCACTCTGAATGCATCTTGATGTCCCCCATCACGCCCTGCTGGGTAGGGAGCACAGCCTGAGGTCCCCTATCAAGCTCTACCAGGCAGGGGAGTGCAGCCTCAGGTACCCTGGCCCGATGCTGGGATGGGGGATGTGGCCTGAGGTCCCCCAGCCTGGTGCCAGAGAGGGGGGGGCACAGCCTGAAGTCCCCTGTCAAGCCCCATCTGGTGGGGGCATGGCCTGAGGTCCCCTGTCCTGGCGCTGGGGTGGGGGAGCAGGCTGAGGTCCCCTATCAAGCCCCATGGGGGGAGGTAAAGGGGTAGCCTCAGGTCCCTGCTGATTGCTCAATAAGGCTCTTTAAGGAAACTTGGCCTCAGATGTGGGTGCAGCCATATTTGTGATGGAGTGATGGTCAATTAGCATATTCCCTCTTTATTAGATAGGATAAGGGATTAAAATGTGTCAGGTATTGTTTTAGAGGAGGAAGGCACTGTTCCTGCCCACCCCTCCCCAGAATTATTAACATATAAACAAACAGATACAATGTGTTACAGGAGCTAAGTAAGGTGGGGGAAGGCACCAATAAAAAAGTACTGAGTGTTATGTATGCTAGGGAGGTGGTGGTACAGGAAGTGCTTCCTTAAGATATGTGCTTAGTCTAATATGTATTCTTAATCTGTATTTGCAAAACAATGGCTTGGACTATATAATTAAATTTGACTTGTTCAAAATATAATTTGGGAGCAATAGTTTATTTTTGGATTCCTTACATTTTTTCTGGTTCTGCTTAATTTGGAAATTTTAACCCTCTTATTGAAATTTGTTTTCTCTAACTCTTGAGACACACTGATGATCTTTTGTTCTTGAACAGACTGGTTGCAACTGCTTTGGAATGTGTTCGTAAAATTAAGAGATAAACAAAACCACAAAATGCTACAGTTCAAAATTTGCTTCTTATTAGATCTGCTACTTTACTTGAAACTTGAAACTGTACATAGATAAGTGCAAATTAGAGAAGCTAGGTTACAGGAGCATACCTAGTTGTGAACCCCATTATTACAAAGAACAAATTATAGCAAAATTAAACTTTAGGCTATCCTTGAAGACATGTATAGAAAGTTATATGTTACTAATAGGCAATTTATAAGACTGAAGCCACTTAAAAGCCATAAAAGCAATATTCAAGCCAAAACAAAATGTGCTACTTTGTTAGAAAAGAGATTATGCTTTGGGGCCGGGGAGGGAGACTAAATCCTAGGAAAGACAGAGGCTAAGCACTCCATAAAGAGCAAGTCCCAGAGGAGATTAACAATGGTGCACTCCCAGGAACAAACTAGAATTATAACTACAATACAAAGGAACCATCCTGAATAATCAACTGAAGACTAGCTGGAGACAACCCTGATAACTAAGAATGGAAAGTGGAGAAAGCATAGAGACTGGTAGGAAGGGTGGAGGCACGAAAGGGCTGGCTGGGCTCCCACAGACAGCAGCTGAACTGCCAGAGAGATATCTCAGCTGTGGGGGTTTGCCACTGAGAACTCTAGGGTCTAAACTCCTCTCTGGGGCCCCCAGCAGAGAGCACCAGAAATGAGAAAGGTACCCACATACTGACTGTGAAAAGCATCAGGGTTGCTGCCTGCCAAGGAGAGGTGGCTAGAAATGCAGGTACGCTCTTAAAGGACCAAGGTACAACATTTCAAGTGTAGCCACTCATCTTGACAGAGGGTGGGCAGGGTGGACTAGAGCTGTGAGCAAAAGCCAGGGTTGGGGGCTCTGGTATTAGAGCTCTGGAGGGTAGGGGAGCAGGCACCCCAGTTCCTTTGCTGAGTCATTCCCTCACACTGCAAAGAACATCTTTCTAAGACAGACCTGTGCTATCCAGGTGGTTTTTGCCCCAGTTGATCCACCTTATTGGAAAACCCCTTGCCCCACTGTGTGGAGTTTCTGAGGCTCATTAAGAGACTGAGAATAACAATCAGCCTTCAGGCAGAAGTAATTGCCCTACCCCAAGCATGTCAAACGCAAAGGCTAACACAGGCCAAATAAACAAGGTTTAAATTTAAGTGGGCCACAAAAAAATAAAAGCTCCAATTTTCAATGTATAACTTTGGTACGCTAATAGCATTATTACATATCAGGCAGATTATTTTATTTTTTTACTTCACAACAATAGCACTCCAATAATACCCCAATTCCCACTTTTCTTAGAAATTTTGATGTTCGTCAGCAATTTTTATTTATTTTTACTACCACTTGATTTTGCTAGAGACATGTTGAAAACAAATGGCTGAAGAAAATGAGTAATCATTAACATAAAATAATAGGACATTTTAATAAAATTAATATTTTTTCTTGAACATTAACTTACCAGACACTGAATAACTGCACAAATTAATAAGCGAAACACAAATAAACCTGTAAAAATTAAGTTACAAAATTTTATTAAAACTTTTCTTACATACCGTAACTTAACTTTTACAATATACTGTTATGCATAATTATTAATAGCGAACTACAACATTCACTAATGACTGATCAATGATATGCCAACAAGCTGGACAATGTGCATGAAATGGACAAATTCCCAGAAAAATAAAATCTCCCAAAACTCTACTAGGAAGAACCAAAAACCTGAATAAGTCAATAACAACTGAAGAAATAGACAGTAATTAAAACAAAACAAAACAAAAACGCCCAGCAAACAAAAACTGGTCCTGTTGGCTTCACAGAAGAGTATTACCAATCATTCAAAGAAGACCTAACACCTATGCTCCTCAAATTATCCCCAAAAATCCACGAGGAAAAACACTTCCAAACTCTTTTTATGAGGCCAGCATTGTCCTAACTCCAAAAACAGATAAAGATACCACAAAAAAAGAGAATTATAGGCCAATGTCCTTGATGAACACAGATGCTAAAATCAACAAAATATTAACAAATCAGATCATCAGTATATTAAAAACATCAGAAACCATGAACAAGTGAGATTTATTCCAGGGATGCAAGGCTGTTACAATATTTGCAAATCGATTAACATGATATATCACAAACAAATTGAAAGACAAAAAAATCACCTGATTATATAAATAGATACAGAAAAGCATACAACAAAATCCAACACCCATTTTTAATAAAAACTCTCCTACAAGATGGAATAGAAGGAAGATATCTTAACATAATAAAGGCCATATATGACAAACCTATAGGGATCTTCCTACTCAATGGGCAAAAACTAAAACCAATTCTCCTAAGTATAAGAACAAGACAGGGATGTCCACTTTTACCACTGTTGTTCAACATTGTACTAGAAGTCCTAGCCACAGCAATCAGACAAGAAGAAAAAATAAAAGACATCCAAATTGGAAAGGAGGAAGTAAAACTCTCATTATATGCAGATGACATGATATTGTACATAGAAAACCCTACAGACTCCACCAAAAAACAACTATATTTAATAAATGAATTAGGCAATATAGCAGGATACAAAAGCAACATCCAAAAATCCATGGCATTTTTATATACCAATAATGAATCCTCAGAAAGAGAAACTAAAAAAAAAAAAAAATCCCATTTATCATTGCAACAAAAAAAATAAGATACTTAAAAATAAACTTAACCAAGGAGGTAAAGGACTTGTGCTTGGAAAACTATAGAAGTTTGAAAAAAGAGATAGAGGAAGATATAAACAAGTAGAAGAACATACCATGTTCATGAATTGGTAAAATTAACATCATTAAAATATCCATACTACCCAAGATAATCTACAGATTCAATACAATCCCTATTAAAATGCCAATGACATACTTCACAAATCTAGAACAAATACTACAAAAAATTTATATAAAGGACAAAAAAAGACCCAGAATAAGTTTAAAATATTTGGCTCTCAAAAGAAATTTCAATCATTGTACTGTTGATATTTGGCTCTGTTGACTAGTAAGTTTGCCAACCACTATCCTAAGGGCAATGGAAACTAAGGAGAAAATAAACAAATGAGACTATATCAAAATAAAAAGCTTCTGCACAGCAAAGGAAACCATCAACAAGATGAAAAGGTAGCCCACTGTATGTGAGAACATATTTGGCAATGATACATTGGATAAAGAATTAATATTCAAAATATATAAGAAACTCATACAATTTAAAAAAGGAAGACAAACAATCCAATTAAAAAATAGGCAAAGGGAAAAAAATAGGCAAAGGACCTTAGATACTTCTCCAAAAAAGACATAAAGATGGCTAAGAGATATATGAAAAAGTGTTCAAAGTCACTGATTATCAGAGAGATACAAATTAAAACAACAATGAGGTATCACCTCACACCTGTCAGAATGGCTACCATCAACAAATTAACAAATGACAAGTGCTGATGATGATGTGGAAAAAAGAGAACCCTAGTACACTGCTGGTGGGAATGCAGACTGGTGCAGCCATTATGGAAAACTGTATGGAGTTTCCTAAAAAAATTAAAAATTAAACTTACATTTGACCCAATGATCCCACTTTTAGGAATACACTGAGTGGCTAGATTATTTTGATCTCTGAACCCATAATAATCTCGCCACTCAGTGTATATCCTATATAATAAAAGGCTAATATGCAAATTGTCCTCTTGACCAGGAGTTCGACCAACAGGCAGGTTGGCCAACCGCCCATGTCCCCTCCCCCTGGCTAGGCTGGCTGAATTCATGCACTGGGCCTCTAATATATATATATGCTGGTAGCCCTGCACATGAATCTGTGGGCCAGTAGCTCTCTGCGGAGCCTGGCCACTCCACTGCCCAGAGGCTCTCCATGGCTCAGAGGCCCATCAGCACCCCAGCCTGGCCAGAGGCCCATCGCAGCTTGGCATAGAATGCTTGACTCATTGCCGGGGCAACGACGCAAGCGTTACCCCTTGCCCACTGCCCAGAGGCCCTCTGCAGCCACGGTGGATGAAGCAAGCATTCCGCCAGGCTGCTCATGCTGCCCACTCTCAGCGGCCACCCTCCAGGACTGTGGGACTCCAGTGGGGCTGAGAAGACTGGGTACTGCCATCTTGTGGCTCTGGGCACCACCATCTTTGTGACAGAATGACAGTTAATTTGCATATTACCCTTTTATTAGATAGGATATGTACACTGACTAGCCAGATTATTATATGTTCAGAGATCATAATAATCTGGCCACTCAGTATATATCCTAAGAAACCCGAAACACCTATCAGAAAGAATGTATGCACCACTATGTTCATAGCAGCACAATTTATAATAGCTAAAATTTGGAAACATCCCAAGTGTCCATCAGTAGATGAGTGGATAAAAAAACTGTGGTACATTTATATTATGAAATATTATGCAGCAATAAAAAAGAGGACCTCTTACCCTTTGAGACAGCATGGATAGACCTGGAGAATATTATGCTAAGGAAAATAAGGCAGTCAGAGAGAGACAAATATCACATGATCTCACTCATTTGAGGAATCTAATGAACAAAATAAATCCAAAGACAGAAGCATAGACCAGACTAAGGAACCTCAGAGGGAAAGTAGGGGAAGGTGGGTGGATGGGAAGAGATCAACCAAAACACTTGTATGCATATACACATAACCCATGGACACAGACAATAGGTGGTGAAGGCCTGGGGCAGGGGGGTGGGGGAGAGGAAGGCTAGAAGGGATCCATGGAGGAAAACTAGTAGCCTGGTGCAAAAATTTGTGCATGGGGCGGGGCGGGGGGGGAAGAAGGGGGAAGTTCTTCAGCCTGGCCTGCATCCTCTCCAATCTGGGACCCCTCAAAGGATGTCCTACTGCTGGTTTACAGGAATCAGGCCTAAACTTGCAGTCAGTCATCCCTCTTACAATCCTAGACTGCTGGCTCCAGCCACTCACTTGCCTGCCTGACTGCCTGATTGCCCCTAACCACTCGGCCTCCTGACCTATTTGCCCCCAAATGCCCCCCTCACAAGCCTGATCACCCCCAACTGGCCCCCTGCTGGTTTGCTTAACCCCAATGGCCCCTGCCATCCCATCCTGCCCTGGATCACCCCTCGACTACCCAAGGTCCCAGCCCCTCCTTTTTTTTTTTTTTTTCAGCACCTCCTTGAGGAGGCCAGGAGCCAGCTGGAAGCAAGTATCTAGGATTTATTTATCTCCTATAATTGAAACTTTGCAGCCTTGAGCAGAGGCCAGGGCCTGCCAAGGTGGGCAGGAAGCTTGGCTTCCTCCATTGCTGGGACAACCCAAGCCTCCTGTTTGCTCCAGCTCCATGGCCGGCTGCCATCTTGGTTGGATTAATTTGCATACTTGCTCCTGATTGGTGGCTCGATGTAGCAAAGTGATGGTTAATTTGCATGTTTCTCTTTTATTAGTGTAGATTTTCAACAAAAAAGATTTAAAAAAAGAAAAAAGAGCAAGTCCCAGAGAATCTTACTTTTGAAGTGAGAGAGATTGAACTCACCAAATGGCTCAAAGACTTCCCTAGAAAAGAGAAGTGTTGTCCCAGTGTTGCTGTTGCTGGTGCTTACAAATCTTAGACTGAGTGTTTTTAGTGAGTTAGGTCTGTAGGACTACATGAACTCTGGGGAAGAATAGAAACAGCATAGGAATAGAGTTGAAATGTGTAGGGGGCTGTGACTTTGACAATTTATAGAGATTTTGGGCTCAGATCCTGTTACACTGGGTGCCCACCTAGAATTTTTTAAAAGTTAAACTGAAGTGAAAATAAACATCAAAGCCTAAAAAGTAGAAAAGAGATCTCTCAGGTTATACAGATAAGGCATGATCAGTCCCACTTTTGGTGGGAGGGTGAAGAATAACATTGGATTTTGTTACTATGTAGAAAGATTGTTGTTATAAATATGAATACTGTTTAAGGGGAAGGGAGAATAATATTAAGTGCCTGTTATAAATAAACATTGTGCTTAGCACATCTCTGAAAGGTAACAATTAACTTTTTCATTAAAGAAAAGCAATTAGAGCCCTGGTTGGTGTGGCTCAGTTGGTTGGAGTGTCCTCCCACACACCAAAGGGGTACACCAAAGGGTCATAAGTTCAATTCCCAGGCAGTGCACATATCTGGGTTGTGGATTCAATCCCTGGTCAAGGTGCATACAGGAGGCAAATGATCGATGTTTCTCTTTCACATTGATGTTTCTCTTTCTGTTTATTTTTATTTTTATTGATATCAGAGAGTGACAGAAACATCAATGATGAGAGAGAATCATTGATTGGCTGCCTCTTCCATGTCTCACTGGGGATCGAGCTCAAAACTCAAGCATATGCCCTGACCTGGAATTGAACCATGACCTCCTGGTTCATAGGTCAACATCCAACCACTGAGGCACTTCAGCCGGGCAATGTTTCTCTTTCTCTCTCTTTGCCTTTCCTTTTCTTTCTCTCTCTAAATTTAGAGAAAACATATCCTCTGGTGAAGATTTAAAAAAGAAAACAAAAAAAACAAGCAATTAGGCCCCACCAGTTTGGTTCAGTGGTTAGAGTGTCAGCCCCAGAAGAGTCTTGGGTTCTATTCTGGTCAAGGACAGGTACCTTTGGTTACAGGTTCAAACCCTCGAGCTGGCCCTGGCCCTGGCCCTGGCCCCAGTAGGGGTGGGGCAGGAGGCAACCAATCAATGTGTCTTTCTCACATCAATGCTTCTCTCTCTGTGTCTCTCCTCCATTCTCCTCTCTCTGAAAATTAATGGGAAAATATCCTTGGGTGAAAATTAAAAACAACAACAAAAAACAATGAGAAGACTTAGAAATTTATTATCAATGCTTACGGTTATCGGATCTTTGCTAGCCAATAGATTTAATGATCAAATTAATTTACTCAAATAATTTTTCAAAAGCCATTTTTCTTGTATTTTTCTATTAACAGTGTCATTAATAGAAAGAGAGAATTGTAAAGCAGAAAGGAAGCGATGTTCAGTTGTGGTTGCATTACTTGAAATAAAAGCAGTGTGGAGGCAGGTGCAATGACCTAAACTTTAGGGACTGGACTGTGTTGGTTTGGGGACATCCATACTTGCAAAAGAAAATCTATTTTATCATGTATTGTAAACAACACTTTCCCCAGACCTACCATAAAGTATGCAATGACGTATTATCTTCCAGTTGTCATAAAAATTACTGAGTTGCAGCAGTTAATCTTGTTTTTATTCTTATTATAAAACCAATATATACTCATTACAGAAAACTCAAAACAGCAATATATATATATATATACATATGTATATGTATATGTATTTATATATATATATATGTGTGTGTATATATATATATAAAGTGAAAATAAAAAAACACCAATTACCCAGCAAGCGGCCTGGGCAAGGGACCTGTGGTGGTTTGCAGGCCAGCCATGCCCCCTGGTGACTCAGGTAGAGGCCCTGGTATCTGAGATTTATTTATCTTCTATAATTGAAACTTTGTAGCCTTGAGTGGAGGCCAAGGCAGGCCAAGGCTACAGGAAGCTTGGCTTCCTCCATTATCAAGGACAACTCAAGCCTCCTGCTCTCTCCAGCTCCACAGTTGCTGCCATTTTTGTGGGGATTTATTTATCTTCTATAATTGAAACTTTGTAGCTTTGAGCGGAAGCCAGGGCCTGCCAGGGCAGGCTGGAAGCTTGACTTCCTCCATAGCTGGGGAAACCCAAGCCTCCTGCTCACTCTGTGGCCACAGCCATCTTGGTTGGGTTCATTTGCATACTCACTCCTGATTGGCTGATGGGAGTAGCTTGTGTGTGTAGCAAAGGTATGGTCAATTTGCATATTACTCTTTTATTAGATAGGACAAACATTTTCTCCTAAGAGTAAAATTTTAAGTCAGAATAATATGCCTTACACTTTCATGTTTCTCTTCCATATAGTATATATTCCATATGAAACATATTTTGAAATAAGACATGAAATGGAGATATTATTGATCTTTTTCCCAAACAGTTTGCCCAGTTGATCCAATATCATTTTGATCCATCTTACCCCACTGATTCAAAATTTTACCTTTTTGTATTCTAAATTCTTAGCTCTAGTGGGCTATTTCTGGACTTTCTCTTTTGTTCCACTGATTGATATATCTATTCTCCCTCCCCTTTTCTTAAA
The DNA here is from genome assembly GCA_011751065.1 of Lasiurus cinereus. Classification (NCBI taxonomy): domain Eukaryota; kingdom Metazoa; phylum Chordata; class Mammalia; order Chiroptera; family Vespertilionidae; genus Lasiurus; species Lasiurus cinereus. The sequence continues at coordinate 295,357 of JAAGEH010000032.1, read as the reverse complement.
GTGAAACAGAATTTATTTACTTTGAGGGCAAAACCACACAAACCAGTAAAAAAAATAATAATAATTAATTCACGGACTCACTAAAGGAGATTATTTTCCAGAGCAACTGAACCTTTTACAATTCCACTAGCAATGAGTGATTCAATTTCTCTACTTTCTTGCCAGCATTGTTGTTATTATTTATTATTTTAGCCATTCTGATAGGTGTGTACTAATATCTCATGTGGTTTTGATTTGCATTTCCCTGATGGCTAATGATGTTGAACACCTTTTCATATGCTTATTATCTACCATCCACATATCCTCTTCAGTGAAATGTCTGTTCATGTATTTTGTCCATTTTTCTAATTGGGTTGTTTTTTAACTGTTGAATTTTGAGAATTCTTTATATATTACATGACATTTACATAATCCCTTTGGTAGTGATATTAGTTTGCAAATATTTTCTCCCAAGTCATAGCTTGTCTTTTCATTCTAGAAAGGGGAGAAATATTTCTAAAGAACAGGAAATTGAGATGAGAAAGGAATGATGACAGCAGTAGACATACAAAGATGTAGGGAAAGTGTTCCTCTTACCAGGGTGTTGGGTGTTATGGGTCATGATTTTTTGGTGTCAGGACTAAGAACTCTTTGTCTAGCCTTAAATCCCAAAGATTTTCTTCTTCTAAAAATTTACAGTTTTTGTTTTGTATTTAATTAAGACTATGATCCATTTTGAGTTAGTTTTTGTAAAAGCTGTGAGTTTTCAATTGAAGTTTATTTATTTACTTTGCCTATAGCTATGCAATTACTCTAGCACCATTCCTCCATTACTTGCTTTTGCATCCTTGTCAAAAATCATCTGAGCATCCCTGGTGGGGATTATCTGTGGCTCTGTTCCATTGATCTGTGTGTCTACTTCTGTTGTTTATTCCTTTTTATTTTTGCAGATTTACAATTTTTTTTCTGATAATATAAGGTTTTCTCATTACTTTTTGCAAAAATGTACTTGTTTTTGTGAGCCAGTGAAGCCTGCTGTAAAGAACATAGGCACCAAAAACAAGTGGCTACACCACTCTAGTAGCTATGTGACCTTGGGCAAACAAACTAAAATCATTAAATTTGTATTTTCTCATCTGAAAATGAAATTGTGAGCACTAAATTACTTAAAGTGCTATAATATCTGACATATAGTAAATGTATTTATTCTAATACTGTCATAAACAACCCAGAATTTTTTATTTGTAAGAAATAACATACTTCCTGCTTATGCAACAGGCCATTGTGGTTGTTCCTGAGTGGGCGCTCCCTGGAGCAATCTCTTCTAAACTGTGATTTCATCTTACTTCCAAACTGTGTCTCCGCCATTTCTAGGTCTTTGGAATATTTTCATTTAGTTGACTGGAAAAGAGAAGAGGGAGTAGAGAAATGCTTGAGAGCTTTCCCTCTCTGCTTTACAAGTGGCATTTTCTCCGTATTACATTGGCCAGAATTCAGTCACATGGGTCCAACTAACTACAAGGGAGGCTTGGAAATGTGTTCTGTGTACCCAGGAGAAAAAGTAAGCACACACAAACACACATAGCAGCAATCTCTGCCTGGCAAAATGCTTAATAGTATTAGGGCCGAGAAAGGGGAGAAATCTTTCTAAAGAGTAGGAAATTAAGATGAGAAGGGAATAATGAGAGCAGTAGACATACAGAGATGTAGGGAAAGTGTTCCAAGCATAATAAATATCCCGTGAGAATTCTGGGCTCTTTCTGAATGGGACCTTGCTTCCCCTATATTTTCCAAATGGTTACTGCTACTATATAGGAAAGCTATCTTGTTACCAAACATCTTTCTGAAAGTCTCTTATTAGTGGTAATTTTTTTTTAGGTGACTCTTGGTTTTCTAATTAGACCATCTACACATAATTATAAATTTCTCTAAGATTTTAATATCATACTTGTTATTTATTTTTCTTGTATTAGCCAGCTTCCTGAACAAATATGAATAATAGCAAAAATAGTAAGGATTCTTTTTATTTCAAATTTCATAGAAATGTAATGAAAGTTTTAATGCTAGTTTCATATTTGCTATTTATGCTTCATTGTGTCTTCATTTATATTTTTGTTGTTGTTTTTTATTACAGTGAAGATCAGACAGTGAATTTTATCAAGTTCTTTTTTGTTCCCTCTCAAAGCGATCTTGAATTTTTACTCTTTTGATCTATTAATGTATTGAAATTTATTTGTTGATCTAATGTTGAATCATTGTACAGTCTTAAAATAACCTTCTTAGTTAGGGTGTGTTATTCTGTTAATATATTACTGGATTTTATGACTAATATTATATTTGGGCTTTTTTGGCATCAGTTTTCATTAATGGTATTGCTCTGTGGTTTTCTTTTTCTGTGTGTGCTATAAATGTCTCAGATTTTGTTCTCAGGATTATGTTAACTTTGTAAAATAAATAATGAAACTTTCCATAGCATTATATCTTCTAGAATAGTCTAGATATATAGGCTAGATGATAATGTATATATGCCTTAAAGTTTTGATAAAATTCACAAAGAAACATATATAAGTCTAGAATCTATCTCCAATCTTTATAGATGAGAAAACTTTGTTTCCCAAGGTTTTATGTGCCAAATGGGAAATTTTAAAAACCCAGTTTACAAAGGCATTTGCTTTCTGCAACAGCCTATTGTTTCTCTAGCATGATTAATTATCCTTAACTATTGTACAGATGTCTGGCAAATAAGGGATGCATTCTTCTCTTATTTGAAAGAAGAGAATTTACCAAAAGCTTCAATAATCTGACAGGAGGGGAAGTGAAACTGTTCTGTATTTGTGAATTTCTCATATATGATCACCCAGTGGTTAGCTGTCCCTTCCATCCAGCCTCCATTGCAACTTCACCAGTCAGGTTCACAGTCTCTCTCGAAAATATTTTCTGATTATGAGACCCTCTTCTGTTATCAAAAGCCACTAGAACCTGATTGGAATTCATCTTTGAGTTGTCTTCTCTCTCCTGAGGTATGGAGGGAATGTGATGGGGCAGAGTTCCTCTGGCCTCCCTGTTCTTGTGGACACCACAAAATTTACACATTACACTTTGAAACAGATAAGTTTCTCTAAAACCTAGTGAGAAAATAATAACTTCCCTGTATTTGCAGGCCTCAAGTTCAGTACATAGAAACCATGACTCTATGTTGTAAGGCAAAGCATCTTTTGGTCTTTTTTTACTTTGCTTAAGAAGCCCAATAAACAGCAAGTTAAAGAGCTGTGATGCCCCTGTTCTACCTAACAAAATTTATTCTGTTTATTTGAACCACTTAATATCAAAATTGTTTCAGCTGAAACCGGTTTGGCTCAGTGGATAGAGCATCGGCCTGCGGACTGAAAGGTCCCAGGTTCGATTCCAGTCAAGGGCATGTATCTTGGTTGAGGGCACATCCCCAGTGGGGGACGGGCAGGAGGTGGCTGATCGATGTCTCTATCGATGTTTCTAACTCTCTATCCCTCTCCCTTCCTCTCTGTAAAAAATCAATAAAATATATTTTTTAAAAATTGTTTCAGATGTAAAGAGGATATCACCAAAGAAAAATGCAAATGAAAAACATGCAAAAAGATAATTTACCTCATTAGCAATCAGAAAAATGCAAATTTACAGTGAGATATTATTACATATGTATAAGAATGGCTGAAAAGAAAGGCAATACCAAATATTAGTGAGGAAATGCAGTCACCAGAACTTATGTAATGATGCTGGTGGGAGTGCCAATTTATATAACCACTTTGGAAGACAATTTGTTTCATTGATGCTAAAAATATGCATATTCAGTGATCTAACAATTTCACTCCTATCTACACATTCACATATTCAACAGACATGCACAAGAATATCCTATATAATAAAAAGGTAATATGTAAATTAACCCTCACACCTTCACAAGATGGCTGCACCAACAGAGGAGGGGGTTCCTGTAACACAAGATAGCTGTGCCCACAGCAGAGGTAGAGTTCCTATGATGAGCGATCAGCAGGGACTTGAGGCTGCGTGGTGCTGGGGTGGGGGACCTCAGGCCATGCCCTTCGCCCTGGCACCGGGCCAGGGGACCTGAGCCTGTGCCCCCCATCTGGCATGTGCGGGGGACCTGAGGCTGCACCCCCAGCCCAGCGGGGCTTGATGGGGGATCTGAAGCTGTGACCCCCTGCCCAGAGTGCACCAGGAGACCTGAGGCTGCATCCCCTGCACAGTGGGGCTTGATGGGAGACCTGAAGCTGTGCACCCTGCCCAGTGGGGCATAATGTGGGTAAGGCTGGCTGGGTCTGAATCTTGCCCATTGGGGGTGAGGCCAGCCAGGTATGGGTCTTGCACAATTTTGAGGCATGCATGGGTGGGCAGGGACTTGACTCTGGGTCCCATGGCACAGTCCAGACTCTGATAGGAGGAAGATTTTCATAGACATTTTACTAATTTTCTTTCATCTCTGACACTTCTATTATAGAGACAGGGCAAATAGCAATATTAAAATATTTTCTCTAATTAATTCCCTTTTAATGTGTATGAATTTCATGCACCAGGTCACTAGTTCATAGATAAAACTACAAGTAACCCAGTGTTCATCAATAAAAGAATGGATAAATTATAGTGAATGTATTTGATAGAATACCACATAGTAACAAAAATGAATAAACTATAGCAATGTGTAACAACTTGGATGAACCCCATAAATATTGGGGTTCTGGCTATGTTTTCTTCCTTTAAATATTTTTATTGATTTCAGAGAGGAAGGGAGAGAGAGGTAAAAATATCAATGATGAGAGGGAACCATCAGTCCTGCACACCCCTACTGGGATGGAATCCACAACCCAGGCATGAACTGAACTGTGACCACCTCATTCATAGGTTGATGCTCAGCCACTGCACCACATCAGCCAGGCTATTTTCTTTCTTTACCTGGGTAATGTTTGTGTGTGTGTGTATGTGGTAGCTAATTGAGCTGAGTGTTTATTTTGTGCATTTTTCTATGGATTTCACAATGGAAAGGGTTAAAATTGTGTATGTGTGTGTGTGTGTGTGTGTGTGTGAGTGTATACAGTACACACATTTTCAGACTCCTAAATAATATATAGAATATAATTTTATCTTTTTAAATTTTTTTGTTGTTTCTTTTTCTGTCTTTTTTTAAATTTTATCTTTTATTAATGATTTAGAAGCACTACAATAAACATTGTTATTACTGTGCTGGAATACACTTGATTTATGTGGAACTTTTTGTCCCAACATTAAATGACTCTAAATTTATGCTTTTAAAATTCTTGTATTTGCTTCTAAGTATCTTGAGTCACAAGCAGTTCTGAGTCACCTGATGAGTGGTAGAAATTATGTCTGATTTTTGTACTAGCTTATAGTTACCCCTATTTTTCAATAAATACATGACACAATGAATATGAATATATCATCTTGTCTACATTAGAAAGGCCTTAAAAACATTAAAAGAAAAAAATCTTAGATGATTTCAGGAAAAGGTAGCCAATTATCTGACTTATTCAACATCTCACTATGATGACAGTATTCACGGGAAAAGGTCCCTATTCCATCTTCTTAAAGATACTCATGAGAGGAGAATCCAAGATGGCGGCATAGGTAAACACCTACACTGCTGCCTCGCACAACAATTTCAAAACTACAACTAAAAGACAGAACAGACATCATCCAGAACCACAGGAAAGCTGGCTGAGTGGAAATTCTACAACTAGAAGGAAAGAGAGGGGCTCACAGAGACCCAGAGGAGCTGTAAAAAACTGAGGTACGGAGATGTGCGCGTGGAGAGAGCGGGTGCCGAAGTACCTGGCTGGCTTTCTCTGGCAGGAGGGAGACGGAGACTCTCAAAGGCATTGAACTCCTTATCCTACGACATTAAACTCCACATCCAGCCGAAATTCATACTGGGGGAGTTTGGACTGTGAGGGCGGAGAAGTGCACAGAAATTTAGGGGAGTCGCAGGAGAACAGAAGTCTGGTGGCGCACACAGCATTGCGCGCAGAGGACCGACTGCTGATTGTGCCACTGGCTTTTGAGAGTGGGCGGGAGGCAGACCTCCCAATTGTGCCACTTCTGGCTCCACTGAACCCCAGTTTCAGGCAAAACCCTGGGGACCTAGACTCCTGTGGTCCCCGAGCACAGGGGAGCCAGAGGGGCAGCAGTCTAGAGGCACTGTGAGAGAGCGCACGTGCACAGGGACCATTCCAGCGATTACCCAGTCACGTGAGACTCAGGGGCTGTGGAGGGCAGGGCCGACTGGAAGGCAAGGCGGTCCCTTAAACCCTGAGACTCCACCCATTCTAAGCTCAACAGAGAGGCTTTTGCAGTTTTTCAAGTTTGGTATCATAAGGCTGAATCCAACACAGAAGTTCTCCGAGCATAGTGAAAATGCCTAGACAAGGGAAGGGATCACAAACAAAAGAAATGGAGGAAAACAAATGACTGGATATAGAGTTCAAAACCACGCTTATAAGGTTTTTCAAGAATATCCTAGAAAAGTTGGATAAAGTTAGCGAGTCCCAAGAGGAGATGAAAAAGGACCAACTAGAGATGCAAAAGATCCAACTAGGGATGGAAAAGGAGCAAATAGAAATTAAAAATATACAGAGACCTAACAGCAGACTAGAGGAAGGCAAGAATCAAGTCAAAAATTTGAAATATAAAGAATTAGAAAACACTCAACTGGAAAAGCAAGAAGAGAAAAGAATCCAAAAATGTGAAGATAATGTAAGGAGCCTCTAGGACAGCCTGAAGCATACCAACATTAGAATTGTGGGGGTGCCAGAAGAAGAGAGAGAGCAAGATACTGAAAACCTACTTAAAGAAATAATGACTGAAAACTTCCCACATCCGGTAAAAGAAATAGACTTACAAGTCCAGGAAGCACACAGAACCCCATATAAAAGGAATCCAAAGAGGACTACACCAAGATACAGCATAATTAAAATACCAAGAGCAAAAGACAAAGAGAGAATATTAAAAGCAGCAAGAGAAAAACAGTTCATTACCTACAAAAGAACACCCATAGGACTGTCAGCTGATTTCTCAACAGAAACGATGCAGGCCAGATGGGAGTGGCAAAAAATATTCAACGTAATGAATAGCAAGAACCTACAACCAAAAATACTCTATCCAGCCAAGCTATCATTCAGAATTGAAGGGCAGGTAAAGAGCTTCACAGATAAGAAAAAGCTAAAGGAGTTCATCAACTCCAAACCAGTATTATATGAAATGCTGAAAGGTACTCTTTTAGAAGAGAAAGAAGAAAAAGGTAAAAGACAAAAAATTATGAACAACAAATACATATCTGTCAACAAGTGAATCTAAAAATTAAGTGAATTAAAAATTTGATCAACAGAATAAACTGGTGAATATAATAGAATCAGGAGCACAGAAAGGGAGTGGACTGATAATTCTCAGGGGGAAAAGGGTGAGGTATGTACAGGGAGAGACTGGACAAAAATCATACACCTATGGACTCATCAATTGGGGGGGAGGAGGTAAGGGTAGAGGGAGAGGTGGGAGCCTGGTGGAGGGGAGCTTTGGAGGGGAAAAAAGAGAGACAAATGTAATAATCTGAATAAGAAAGATTTAATTTTTAAGAAAAGATACTCATGTATATAGACACACCATTCTTTTAAAGCTAGGAAAAGGTGATTTCTCATCAGTCAAGCAGGAGTTTACAGAAGTGCTTAGTATGATTAATGTAGAGAAATTGAGAAGCATGAGGACTGTAAACAAGCTTTGGAAGGAAAACAAGGTATCAAAGGGTTAGAGAGAATGAGTGCTGTGGAATTTGGAGAATGGTGTGGAACAAGAAAAAGAAATGAAAATAGGCACAAGTAGAGGCATTTTTCAAGATGAGACTTTTGTATATTAATATTTTTGTATGGAATTGGAAGAGGCAATAATTGATTAAGCCAGATTTCAAAGATTTGTGATAAAGACAATCTAGATAGAAGGGTTAAACTTGGGAAAGTAAATTTTTCTTTATTTGCATAGATAGGTGGCAGGGGAGGGGGCAAAGGAATTGTCAGCTAATAAATATAAGCACCAAGAGTGCAACATTCTTCTGTTTTCTTTCCTGGTGTAGCCTAAGTCTCTACAACAGTGTCTGGCATACAGAAGGCACTCAGAAATACTTGTTGAATAAATAGACTTTGACAGAATTTAAATTTCACCTCTTCCATTTACATACTGTGGGAATGTGGAGGCTTTCTTTACCTTGCTAAACTTCAGCCTTATTATCTACTAGTATAAAATGAGAATGATAATATAAAATGTATTTCTATCTATGTTCGTAACATGGACCTTTAATATGAGCCATTATGACTTTCTTGTATTTAAACTACAGGCCTGGTGCACAAAATTCTTGCATGGGTTGGGGGGTCCCCTCAGCTCAGCCTACACTCTCCAATCGGGAACCTCTCAGGGGATATCTAACTGCCAATTTAGGTGCGATCCTTAGGACATTCCTCTCACAATCTGGGACCACTGGCTCCTAACTGCTCACCTGCCTGATTGCCCCTAACTGCCCCCCTGTTGGCCTGGTCACCTCCAACTGCCCCCCTGCTGGCATGGTCATCCCTTACTGCCCCCCCTGCCAGCCTGGTCTCCCCCAAATGCCCCATCTGCGGGCCTGGTCACCCTATGCAGCCTGCTGCTTGGTCATTTGGTCACTTCTCACTGACCCCCCTGCCAGCCTGGTCACCCCATGCAGCCTCTTCAGTTGTCCGTTCAGTTGCGATGGTCATTTAGGATTTTATATATATAGATATTAAGCTCAATACTTGGCAAAGTGTTTTATACCCAGCAGTTTCTCTCTAAATGATTTTAATTCAATTTTTATATTTCACTATAAAGAATAAACTTGTGTCACTATAAATCACAATATTCATAAGTATTTTTCAGAAGCTTTCTAGTTGTGGAGATTTACTTTTGTTAGAATAACATAAAATACATATTTTATTTTTATAAAGTTATAAGAATACCTTTTTCTAAAAGTGGTTATAAAAACTAATTTGTTTTAAAATATTTTATTCTTAAGCACTTAGCTCAAATACTTTGCAGCATATTCTGGCATTTTCTTTAACTTCATCAACAATTTAAAAGGCAGCTATAGTGAAATAGGGCTAACAGATAGCTTTTTTGGGATAGAAGGAGAAATGTAGGTTTATGTGTAGAATACAGAAGGGAAGGCAATATCAACTTTCAAGTAAATAACTTTTATAAGGTCAAATTGATTTTATCTAAATTAATAATGAACAAAATTAGTGTTCTCATAATGCTTTCTAAGTTTAAAACTTAACTACTCACTTCTCACGCTAACATCTACATTTGTTGCTATAGGGATTGGCCAAGACTCTTGCTTACAGCCTTAAATGAGTATAATTGCAATTGTTATAGACATCAGAAAAATCCTGCCTGTGATTAAGAGATAACCATCACATGACAACTCTCAGTCCATTTACACTTTTAACTACTTGGAAGCAGATAAAGGCAAAATAGTATTATATTATTTATTTTTTATCAGAAATCAGCATCCCAAATCTCACAACTATTTCTTTAGTCATAGTTAAAAAATTTTATGATTGAGTTATATTATTTCTGTCCTACAGAAACTTTTGGCGACTCTGACACAAACAAATAGGACATATAATACAAAAGTGCCTTACCAAGAATTCAAACCATTATCAACATTCTTGCGCTGGCTGGGATTCTCAGTGGTTAGAGCGTTGGCCCTCAGACCTGAGGGTCTCAGGTTGGATTCCCATTCAAGAGCATGTACATCAGTTGCAGGTTCGATCCTTACCTCAGTGGGGGGTATGTGCAGGAGAAAAACAATCAGTGTGTCTCTCTCACATTGAGGTTTCTTTCTCTCTCCCACCCTCTTTTTCTTACTCTCTTTATAAATCAATGGAAAAAATATCCTCTGGTGAGGATTAACAAAAAAAAAAAAAGATTCTATATAGTTGTAAACTTTCTATTAATTAGTAACACAGAATAAGAGTGCTGAGATGAAGCTAGCTCTGAGGAGAGCAAAGTGATAGGAAAATGTTTTTTTAAAGATAAGGCAGACTTGCATTCTTTATTAGACCAAAAGAAAAGAATAACTAAAGTGGGGAGATATTAGAGAAGGAAATCATAGAATAAGGTCCTGCAAGTTGAGAGAGATGTGATCAAATGCACAGATAGAGCCTTGGAAAGGAGAAGACAATAGGGAAGAAAAAAAGTGGGGTGAGAATAAAAGAACATTTGGATTGAGAACAGAAGTCATATTGAATGGCCTAGATTTTGTAAATAAATTAGGAAGCAAAGTGAGTGTTGAGAGAAAGATAAGACTAAGAAAGAGACATATTGGCAATAATCAAAGAGTAGCAATGGAGATGGTGAGTAGTCAGATTCTGGACATACTTTGAAGGCAGAACCAATAAGATTTCTGGAAAGATTAGATGTGAAAGGTGAGAGAAAGAAAGGAGCCCACGACTGGCCTGAGCAGCTGAAGAGAGAGATACCATTAATTCAAATAGAGAAAACTCAGGAAGAGGCAGTGTTTAAAAATCTTTTGTGCATCCTGTTACATCCTTCCAGCTTAATCCATATGTTGCCCAATGATCAACTCTATGCAGGCATCAACCACTTCCTCTCAGGAGCAACATAATGTCACCTTGCCTCTCTCACTCCCTGCCTGATAATGGGATACCTGCAGAAACCAGCTCTCCACACACATGTGCAACTAGAAGCGTGTGGTACAACCTTGAGCAATGGTAGACAAGAACCGATGAATAAATGCTTTCCTCTTTCTTCTTCTTCACTCCAGTACAGAATCATGAGATATATTTCATAAGGCCTCTCACAAGTTACCACAGGATCAACCAAACAGTTGCCCAAGGCAAAAGTCAACTGAATAATGACTTTTTCTTGTCTATTTTGTTTACCCTGAGCCCCTTATTCTATAACCTGAATCCCTATTCTCCAATAAACCATCTTTGTCTCAAGCTCTGCTTTCAAGGGAACCACAGGCATCAAATATGGCTCTAAAAAGCAAACCCTTAGGTTGGAAGCTTGGGGAAAATGAAGAGGTTTAGAAAACCTGTTGTGAGGGTGTTCAATAGAACATCAACATGTGATGACCTAAAAAGGAGTTTAGCACGTCTGTGAAGGCCCTAAGATTAGAGAGCATGTTTTTGTAGTACAGTATCTTGCAATGATCAATGAGGAAGAAGCAACGGAAAAAGCAAATGCTGGGGGTTACTTACAGTAGAACAGAGAGGTATTGTGCAGTGCTGGTGAATATCTTCATCATCCTATTGCTTGCACTGGTACTTGAATAGAGGAAAAAATGCCATGACTTATTTATTTAGTAAATGTTAATTACCTTCTGCATACCCATCAACCTGAGTAGCTTTTGTTATCTTATTTCTGGAAACAGTTCCCTAATTTATAGCCTCAGTCCTGATTTCTCTTTTGATTTCAGAGTCCAGTCTTCTACCTGTAGGGCATCTCTGCTTTGATGTTCCATATCTAAAACTGAATGCTTCATTTTTCTCCCAAACCTATCTCCTATATATAATCACCCCATTTCTGTTAATGATGGTATTACCTTTCTAGTCTTTTAGATCTGAAACTTTTGAGTCATCTTTGGCATTTCCTCTCCCTTCCTTAATGTGTCATCAAGTTTGGTCACTAAATACTGGTATATTTTGGAGATATTGTGGATTCAGTTCCAGACCACAGTAATAAAGTATCACAATAAAGTGAGTTGTAATCTCTTTTTAAAAATGCTTTTTTCTTGAAATATTTATTTATTGTTTTCTTTTATAAATATTTAATAAATAAATATTTATTGTTCAGATCATTACAGATATTCCTCTTTTTCCCTCCATAGCTCCCCTCCACCCAAGTCCCACCTCCACCCTATGCCCTTACTCCCTGCCACTGTCCTCATCCATAGGTATAAGATTTTTGTCCAATTTCTTCCCGCACCCCTAACACTCCCTCCCCCCAAGAATTTTCTGTCCACTCCCTTTCTATTATATTCTATTATATTCACTGATTCTATTATATTCACCAGTTTATTCTGTTCATCAGGTTTTTAATTCACTTGAGTTTTAGATTCACTTGTTGATAGATATGTATTTTTGTCACTTTTTTGTTCATAATTTTTTTATCTTTACCTTTTTCTTCTTCCTCCTCTTCTTAAAGAATACCCTTCAGCATTTCATATAATCCTGGCTTGGTGGTGATGAACTCTTTTACCTTTTTCTTGTCTATGAAGCTCTTTATCTGACCTTCAATTCTAAATTATAGCTTTGCTAGGTAGAGTAATCTTGGTTGTAGGGTCTTGCTGTTCATCACTTTGAATATTTCTTGCCACTCCCTCCTGGCCTGCATAGTTTCTGTTGACAGTGGATAGTCATATGGGTACTCCCTTGTAGGTAACTAACTGTTTTTTCTCCTGCTGCTTTTAATATTCTCTTTGTCTTTTGTCTTTGGCATTTTAATTATGATGTGTCTTGGTGGTCCTCTTTGGATTCCTTTTGTTTGGGGTTCTGTGTGCTTCTTGGACTTGTAAGTCTATTTCTTTCACCAGATAGGAAAAGTTTTCTGTCATTATTCAAATAAGTTTTCAGTATCTTGCTCTCTCTCTTCTTCTGGCACCCCCATAATTCAGATATTGGTACACTTGAAGTTGTCCCAGAGGCTCCTTACACTATCTTCATATTTTTGGACTCTTTTTTGTTTTTCTTGTTAGGTGTTTTTTGCTTCCTCATATTTCAAATCTTTGGTTTGATTCTTGGGGTGCTTTGGTCTACTGTTGAGTTTCTGTATATTATTCTTTATTTCAGACAGTGTATGCTTAATTTCTGACTGGTCCTTTTTCATTTTTTGGCATTCTTATTGAGATTCTTAAAGGTCTCACTAAGTTCCTCAGAGGTTTCTAGAAGATTCGTGAGTAACCTTATAACTGTGGTTTTGAACTCTATATCCAGTAGTTTGCTTTCCTCCATTTCTTTCATTTGTGACATGCTTTTTGTCTCTGCATTTTGGCTGCTTCCCTGTGTTGACTGAATGGCTTTGTGTGGTAGGTGACCTATAGGGCCCAGCGGTTCAGTCTCCCCAGTCACCTCAGGTGGACATTCTTGGTGCACCTCTTTGTGGGCTGAGTGCATAGTCTTATTGTAGTTAAATCTTGATTGCTATTGGTACACTGGGAGGAACTGACTGCTATAAGGACCTGCTGTGTCCATAATGGAAAAATATTGTGCTGGAAACATCCTTATAGAGCAGGACTTGCTTCAGTTGGGCTTTGGTGCTCACTGAGTCTGCCTCTTGAGTGTGTCTCTGATAGATGTGAGGAATTGAAATCTGGTGTTATCTCACATTGACCACTAGGAACACTGGCTCCTGGATCTCCAAGGAGGTGCAGGTCAGCTACTGTCTGGGACCACCCAGCAGAAGCTACAGTAATATTTGCAGATTTCTCTTCTTTGCTTGGGGTTTGGAAGTTTTGGAGCTGACCCAATTGCAGTTTGTTAGGTTAAGTTGCAATAGGGCAAACCATTCATATGCAAAAGCTGTTGAGCATAGATTGGGTGAGTTTATAAATTGGGCGGGGCAGGGTCTCAGGGAATCACTAGGGCATGGCAAATAGCAATGGCTGCCAGTCAGCCCTCTCTGCTTCTCTGCATCTCCGCATCCTCTCCCTTCGTCCCACATCCCAGCACAGTAAACAATGATTCCTGCGCGCACCTCTGCAAGATAGTCACCCTCACTTTCCAACCCGATGGCAGACAGTCCTGCTTCTCCCCATAGAAGTCTGGGTCCCCAGAGTCTCGCCAGAAACTGGAGTTCAGACCAGTCAGAAGCTTGTGTCTCTCTTCGAACTGAAAAAAACAGTGCACCCAGTCTCCAGCCCTATTTGCACATCTCCATACCTCTGCTTTTCCATGTCTGTGCATGTACTACCTGGCCTCAATGCTCTTGTCTCTTTCCTTCTAGTTGTAGAACTTCTACTCAGCCAGCTTTCCTGTGGTTCTGGGTGATAGATGTTTTGCTTTTATGTAGTTGTAGTTTTGGTGTGGTTGTGAGAGGCAGCACGTACAGACGTATACCTTATGCCACCATCTTGGTTTTCTATAAATGTTTTTGTTGGTTTTTAGAGAGAGAAAAAGGGAGAGGGATAGAGAGGTAGAAGCATCAATGAGAGAGAAACATCACTGATCAGCTGCCTCCTGCATGCCCCCTTCTGGGGTCCAAGCCTGCAACCCAGGCATGTGCCCTGAGCAGGATCTCTTGGTTTCTAAGGTGATCCTCAACCACCAAGCCGCACCAACTGGGCGTGAGTTGTAACCTTTTAGCTGGTGAAGTATCTTGCCCTCAGTTTGTAAAAAAAACGCAACACTTGTGAGGTTCAGTAAAGTGAGGTGCCATCCAATGAGGTATGCCTGTATTTATACTGAAATATTTCTCTGGCTTTTCTTTCTTTCTATTGCTAAGGCAATGCAGGCTGTTGTCATTTCATACTTGTACTCCTATGCCTTTTCAACTGGTTTCTCTGCCTCCAGGCTCTACCCAATACATTCAGTCTTACATGCCACGCCCAGATTAAACTTTAGAACATGTCAGTTTGATGAGTCATTCTCCCTCTCAAAAATCTTGAAGGAGCTGAGGTAGAGTCTCTAAGGAAACTAGAAAACCCAGAACAGTTTACATTCCAGTGAGAATGGGTGCAATTACCAGTAACTAAACAGGAGGCAACCCTGATTAGAGAAGGCTTCGTGGAGGAGTGAGGAGAGAAGAGAATGTATAGAACAAAGTCTGGAAACCCCAGGTTAGGGACTAGATTATGGAGAAAGCAGTGATGCCAAGGAGCCTCAGGACAGTTCAGAGGGGCCGGAGAACTAGGGGAGAGTGTGCCCCAGAGGCTAAAGTAGGAGAGAATATCAAGGAGCAGAGTCCATAAGGTGAACTCTTCATTAAGGTTCAAAGATATTTTTCACTGTCACCATGAAAACTTGCTGAGGATGAAGAATATTTTCTGGTTGGGAACAGAATATATTCATTTTCGGTTGCTGCTTTAACAAATTACCAGAAATGTAGTGGGAGGTCAGAAGTCCAACAGGTCTCACTGGACAAAAATAAAGGTGTAGGCAGGACTATGTTCTTTCCTGGAGGCCTCTAGGGGAGAATCCTTTCTCTTGCATCTTCCAGCTTCTTTCTCAAGACCACTACAGTACTTGGTTTCTCCACTCCAACCCAGCAACCCCTCATGTCTCTCTAACTTTTCTTCAGACATCACATCTATCTCAGACCACACCCAGGAAAGTGTCTTCACTTTAAGGATACAAGTGATTAGATTGGGCCCACCTGGATAATCCAGGCAAATCTCCCCATCTCAAGGTCTTTAATCTTAATCACATCTGCAAGTTTCTTTGACCGTATAAAATAAAATATTCTCAGGTTCTAGGATTAAACTGTAGACATCTTTGGGAGCTAATATTCTGCCTATCACTTGGGAACTGATGGTGAGGTCTTTATTTTAAGATAGAGGTTTGAAATGAAAAAAAGAAATGCATTTAGTACTAGGGGACAAGAGGAAGAAATACACATGGATTGGTGGAGGGAAGAGAGACACGTTGACTGGGGGAAACAGAGAGAGAGAAACTTTGACCAGAATCGAACCTGGGACCCTTCATTCCTCAGGCCGACACTATATCCACAGAACCAAACCAGCTAAGGCAGGGATTTGATTTTTGCATTTGAAATAGGCAAGGTTCTTTTTCTGGTAGGCAAATTGGTTCCTAGATGCTAAGAAGTTTTTGAGAAACAGTTTACTAGTAGGTTAGAGAAAAGTTAATCTATTTTTCAGATGAGCTAAGAAAATAAGAGATGGGTGTTTTGACCTAAATATTTAGACTAGAGAAAATAGGATTGTAACATTACTCCTAGTTTCTAGGTATGATGATAGCAACAGAAATAAGAGAGAGAAAACCCTAAATGTTTTATTTTATAGGTACCTGTAGTATCTATATTCTGTATAAAGTGGTAATAAGCAAATTAGGCCGGGATGCCATAACTGTCACAACCAACTCAGAAGGAGGGGCCTGGCTCGAGTCCAGAGGCTGAGAGAACAGACAGGGTGGACTGCACCCAACCCCGGAGCTGGAGAGAACAACACAAAGGGGGGCTGACCCCCAGCCCCCGCCCTGGGGCAGTGGTGCCAGGCTGTTGAGGCTGGAGCAGAGACACAAACCTGCAGGGGGGCCGGTTTTGATCAAGGGCAGGTACCTAGGTTACAGGCTCCTTCTTGGCCAGGGCCCAGGTCAGGGCTTATGCAGGAGGCAACCAATTGAAGTGTGCCTCTCATGTTGATGTTTCTCTCTATCTTTCCCTCTCTCTTCTTCCCTACTTTCTAAAAATCAATGGGAAAATATCCTCATGTGAAGAAAGAAAGAAAGAAAGAAAGAAAGAAAGGGTCCCAGGTTCGATCATATCCTATGAAAGAGACATCTTGAAAATGTCTAAAGAAAGTTGTCATTTTTTCATGGTGAAGGGACTGCAGTTTGTGTTGATGAAAATACCTTGGTGGCTGGGTGATGGGGGTGGCGCCTTCTCCTGACCAGCCCGGTTGCCTCCCGCAGAGGAAGGCCAGACTGAAGCTTAGGTCTGCTCCCATTAGTAGGACATCCCCTGAAGGCTCCTGAACAGTGAGAGTGGGCAGGCTGGGCTGAGGGACTGCCCCCCCCCCGTGCATAAATTTCATGCACCAGGGCTCTAGTTAGAATATATTTCACTAGGAGTTCTTAGATTAGAATTTAGTAACAATATAGTATTCAGATATAGGTTCTGAATTTCAACTGTGTTAATTCTCTCCATCCATAATTGCCAGGTAGTTTATAAATGCATGCATTGTAATATGGAGCTAGTCAATATTGTCAAACTTGATAATAACATGCTACAACCACAAGAGCTAACTGGTAGGAAAAAAAGATATGTTATTAATTAAACATTATAAATTATTTAAATATTATAAGAAAATAAAATGACATTTACTTTTTATAACAGGGTTTGAGTGCCTAGGCATTATAGTAAATGTTTAAAAAATATTTTTAAAATATAAAAATATACTTAAAATGATATCTGATAGTAGGTTATAGCTTGAAACATAAAGGCAAAGTAAAAGGCAAACAAAGTATACTCCATTTTATACTCCATTATTAACAGAATTTAGTCAGTAAATAAGATGAAAAATATTAGTGCAACTTTTATCTGATAGCTCTTTTACTAAACATAAACTAAAACTTAGGAATTAGTTTGGTGGTTGATAAAAATAAGAGAAAGAACACTATGATTTACATTTTAAAACCTTCTACTTGTTTTTTTCCTGTGCTTTAATTTTAAAACAATAATAAATTAATTGATCATTAATAGGATTTGTTCTATAAATTGATATATAACTAATCACTACCATAAACAATTTAGATAATTTTTTAGAAATGTGTAACCTAAATTCCATTTGCATGTTAAGATAAAAGCAACCATCTGACTCTATTTCACTATAATCAAATTGAATTTGTATTTTATATATCGATCTAGCCATTTATCTATCCAACAAATATGTATTGGACTCCTGTCATGGAAAAGGCACTATGCTAGGTCCCATAAAATATGTAATACAGACATTTTGTTACTTTTTATTTGCAATTCTGAACTTATTCCCAGTTGTGACACGAAAGACTTTATTACATCAGCTAACTGTCCGGACCTCTATATCTTAACATTTTTTTATTCATCTTTCCACAATGAAAAGTCTCCCTTTCATCCCTGTCCCGGGCAATTCTTTTCCCAGAGGCAACCAGTGTGTTATTTTCCTGTATAACCTTTCAAATGCATTTTATTTATTAAGCAAATATGTATACATTAAATCCAATACGTATTTTTCTACATTTTGATTTTTTCTTTAAATGTCCTCCTTCTTCTTTATGTCTTCATACTATTCCACTGTATGGACATATCATAATTTTTAAATTATGGACATTTTCAGTAATTTTAATATTATGTTGTTCCAAAGTAAAGAGTCTTATATTCAGTTATATTTGCAGGATATCTTCCTAAAGATTGAATTTCTGTGTGCATTTGTAATTTTGGCTAAATATTGCCAATTTTCCCCTTATGGAACTTGTGCCTGTTTCTCCAGACTTCAGCAACATATGATGGTGATCTTTGCAAAAAATCTGAAGGATGAAAAATATCATCTCAATGTAGTTTTAATTTGTATTTCTCTTATTATGAGTGCGGTTAGAATCTGTTCACATGTTTTAAAAACTATTTGTATTTCCTTTTCTTTTTCTCTTAGGTTATTATAATTTACTATTGCTTATATGATAGAGAAATAGGTGATTATCTATTAGGGAAATTAGCCCTCTATTTGTGAGTTGCAAATAATTTTCTTCCAGTTTGATATTTGTCTTTCAAGTTTGTGGTAGTTCTTGTGATGCAGAAATTTTTATTGTATAGAATTGTTTTTATGAATTTTGGACTTCGTGCTATATTTAGGCTTTCCCAACTCTTGAGATAATTTTTCAATATTCCTCATGATTTTCTGTAGTATTTTTCTGGTTAACAAACATTCTTGATCATTACAAGTTTTAAATTTTTTAGTGCATTGGATCAAGTTCCCTTTTTCAACTTATAGCTAAGCTATATCAGCAAATCATCCCATGGAAATATAGAATACTGGTTGTAATAAGGAGCTTGGACTCTGGAGTTGATAATTGGAGTTTTTCTACTTTTGGGCTGTATGACCTTGGGCATGCTACTTAATTAACCTCTCTGAGCCTCAATGGCTTCATCTGTAAAATGGAAATTACAAACAGTACTTAGTTTGTTGTGAGAATTGCATGAGATGATTCATTTAAAGCCCTTAGCATAATGCTTGACAAGCTGAAAGCATTCATTAAATATAAACTATTACTGTGATAATGATGATGCCCATAGACTATTCTTTCGATCCTTACCATCCCATAATTCATTACTTTAGTCACAAGGAGTTGAATTTAAAAAAATGCAAATCCGCTAACATTACCACTTCTACATTAATAACCCATTCTCTTCTAAGCATTATAGTTCTGAACCATGGCAGTACATTAGAATCATGTGCATAGAATTTTAAACTCCAAATGCTTGGGTCTTTATCCCAGAGACTATTTTAATTGGTCTAGGGTGTGGCCCAGACATTAGTATTTTTCAAAAACCCCTTTGGTGATTTCAATGGTCATCTAAGTTCTAGAATCACTATCCTACCACTAGGCTAGTGATTTCAGATATGAAATGAAACATATTCTTTGCTTCTAAAAAATAATATATAGAAATATTTTATAGTAAAATGCCATGAATTAGTTAGGAAGACATTAAAAAGAAAACAAGAGTTGAGACAGGTATCAGAAATAATGAGGAAGAGAGTTTCAAAGTTGAAGATATCTTAATTGGAAGAACTTAGGGCAGCTTTACTCTAAATACTTTAATAACTACCACTTAGAGGTAAGGAACATAAGGTGTTTATATTTGTTAAATGTGTTAACAGAAAAATTTAAGATTCTTACTACCCCTATTGCTTTCTGGATAATTCTCAAAAATAAATTATTTCTGATCCTGAATAATATATCTTATCCCCTTGCACATTTTAGCAGTTTGAGGGGGATTTAAAGTGGCGTTTTAGCTCATTTATAGATACAGAGTAGAATATAGAGGAAAGTTAGATGTTACTGAATCCAAAGAAAGAGTAGCATGGTCAAGAGAGTGGATAAGGAATCACAGGCCAAGATTCAAGTTCCCGAGCTTCAGTTACCTCAGCTACAAAATGAAAAAAGAGTTCCCAAAGGTTTCTTTCAGCTATCTCACCAAGTTAACTAAGTAAAGCCTTTCTTAATCAGTCAGTAGAATACAGGGAAATTATTCTGGCCCAAGCTTTTAAAATTTATATTTCATAGTCTTGTTTTGTCTTTAGCTATGTAAGGCAGTATACCTTCTCAAATATTAAATTATGTCTTGATGATACTAGATTAATACACGTTCTACCTAATATATTTACATTTTACATTTAATTAGAGGTCATTGGTGTCTTCATCCAGAGGGGTGACTAATGGAGGGTTGGGGTACGGGTGCATCTTGAGACTTGCCAGGATGCGTTGGAACATGAGCTTTCTGTTGCCCTTCAATGCATGCTCTGTAGATGACTTCCCAGTCCCCCTTCTACATTTTCTTCTAATCTTTTCTACTTTTTTTTTTGTATTATATTACTCATGATCATTAGGATTCACAAAATTCTCATATTGGTTGTCTTTACATTATTTTTTCCCTACAAGAGTGTACAGTTTGTGAGTGTACATTTGTATTATATTCCTTACATGAGCTAGTACAGTGTCTTGGCACATAAAATGAGTCTGACAAATGTTTAATTAAATTTTTAAAAATTAATTCAATTTCATTTTTTCTCTTATTTTTTGTGTGATACTGTACCTTTCACAATTTGCGATATAATATTTCAAAAATTTTTACCCTGTCCTATTACACAAAGTTTTATTTCACACAGTGCCCTTTACTTTCTGAATACAGCAATGAACTTTTCACTCTCAAAAGCCTAGAAGTAGTTATTAATAAAGCTAGGAAGTAATCATGATGCCAAAATAAAAAATTAACATATTAGGTAAGTTTTTAATAGTAAATATGTAGGATAACTTAAAGTGCTATTTTGAGGTAGCTTCAGTATGCTATCAATTTGATTAAATATTATAAACACATCAAAACTTTTTAATATGTTAATTATAAGTTACTAAAGTCACATTATTCTGAGTTAACAATGAACATCTATGTATATAACATTAAGTATCACAAACCATTACAATAAATCCTATATATGTAACTCAGAATTGAGATACAATATTGAAATTTAAGTAGTAGGGAATTTGAATATGATAGTATTTTGATGAAGTAGAATAAAATGTTGTTAGTATAAAAAATCCAATGGTTTAAAAATCTGTACTTAATACAATAAAATGAACATTATTTTTTATCATGGATTTAACAAAATTAACAGCTTATCAAACAGTGAAATATAAAAAATATAAATACTGTACTATTTATTCATAGAGAATTTCATGTTTTTAGCTTAATAGTTAAGCTGGGATTTTGAATTGTGAGAATGTTTCAATAGTGTTTGAGAATTATCTACTCTTCTTGTCCCACTTTTGAGTCTAACTTATGGACTCTTCAAAGAAGTTTAAAAATGGTAACTTTTGAGATTTGGATATATACATTTTCAGCTCCAATGTTCACGTGTACTTAAAAGATGATCCCAAAGTGTTTCTATAACTATGATCACTTCATAATATTGGTAATTAGTTGCATCCTTTGTTGAATAACTCTTCTTCAGACTTACTTTTAAAATTAGTTCTTTTATGTTAGCCAACAAATAAGCAACTATCAAGAGCAGTAGCGAAAAGGCCCTTTAAAACGAAGCTGGCAAGCATTTGGAGTTATCTGGAGTTTGGACAATTTTGTTTAATTCAAAAGTCACCTGTTTTGGGCATTAAAATTCATTTCAGAAGTGAATGCCGCGGATATGGGAAAAATTTGTTAGGGGGAAATTTCACTAGTAAATCCATGATCTTTAAAATCTGATTAAATATTGACCATTTGCAAAATACCTTCACGGCGTATTCTAGACATTACTCTTTAAAGGAGTGTTTTATAGTTTTAAATATTGGGGGGGTCCAAGGGGATGATGACACTTTCTAACATACACTCTTTTGGCCGTTTCCTCTGCTAAATCTTTGAATATTAAAGCGAACTGCTGTCAAGGGAGGTAGCTCCTTTTCAAGATGGACGTTTACACAAGCAAAATATTGTTTCAGACAGGAGGGAATTCTAATTTTGAAGGACACATCAAAACACTTTTTCTTCCTTATTCCTCGCCCCCGGTTTAAAGTACACGTTAAATCTTAATTGCCATCTTTTCCCATCGTGTGATCGAGCGATGGTGCCCGACGGGGTGAGGAAGGCTTCACGCTGCGGGCGAGGTGTGCGTGCGGCCCCGGCGCTCTCCCTAGACCTCCCGGCGGATCGTCTCAAACATGGAGGATGCGTCTGATTCCTCACGAGGGGTTGTGCCATTAATTAATAATGTAGCTCTCCCCGGCTTTCCGCCGTCTCTTCCTGTATCGGTGACAAGCTGTAAAAGTCATCGAGTAGCCAATAAAAAGGTAGAAGCGAGAAGTGCCAAGCTCCTCCCCACAGCTCTTCCTCCTTCGGAGCCCAGAGTAGATCAGAAACTTCCCAGGAGCTCTGAGAGGCGGGGAAGGGGCGGCGGGACGCGATCCCGCGCGGAGCCAGGCCGTGGCCGCTGAAGCCTCGGCGGCCCGTGGCGCGCCGGCCCGGCGGGAGGCGACCCCCCGGGAGATCGGAGCCCCCGCTCGCCGCCTAGGTAGCGGCGGAGGCCAAGTGTCAGCCGAGCGGCGCGCTCGCAGGTGAGGGGCTCCGTGCGGGCGCTCGCGAGCCGGCCGGCGCGGGCGGGAGGGCCGGGAGCGCGGGAACAAAGCGGAGGGGGCCGGGGCCGCCCGCCCGCCCGCGGCGAGCTCCCCCGCGGCGTCGGGCCGGCTGCGCGCCGAGCACGTTGGGAGCCGGCGGCGGGCGGGGAGCCGCGCGGGGAAAGGCGGGGGGGAGGGGGCCGCCGCCGCTCCCGCACCGCCCGCCCGCCCGCCCGCCCGCGGCGGGGCGGCCGCCCCATTGTGAGCCGGCAAACCGGCGTGCGGAGGTGGGGCGCGCTGGGAGGGCAGCGGCGGCGGCGGCGGCGGCGGCGGCGGCGCGGCTGGCTCCTCGCCGGGGCAGCGACAGCAGCGACCTCGCCTCCGCCGGCAGCCGCGGCGCGTCAGTCGCACAAAAGGCAGTGGAGCTTCCCGGCGCGTGGAGCGGCCCATGCCGCCGCCGAGCGCTCCCCGGCTCACGGGCTTTCCTTTCCCTCCGGTTCTGATAGGCAAGCGGGGCCGACGCGGGCGGCCGAAGCTCCGGGCGAGCCCGCGGGCGGACGGAGATGCCGCTGCTCCACCGAAAGCCGTTTGTGCGACAGAAGCCGCCCGCCGACCTGCGGCCCGACGAGGAAGTTTTCTACTGTAAAGTCACCAACGAAATCTTCCGCCACTACGAGTAAGCTCCGAGCCGGCGCGGGGGCGGGCGCGGGGGTCCTCCCCGCGTCCTTTTGTCTCTCCTCTCCTCGCCCTCGACCGCAGGCGGGGAGGCGTGAGAGTGCCGGGGGGCCCGGGCCGCGTTTCTCGGTTCCCCGAGCCCCAACCCGGTGACGTCGCGGGGCCCCGGGCGGCCCGACCCGCGGCGGGCGGCGTGTCCGGGGACCGCGGGCGGGGCCGGGAAGGCCAGGGTCCGCGGCCGTCCGGCCGTCCGGGCGGCTGCTCCGCCGGGGCTGCCACCGGGCCGGGCGGCGGAAACTCCCCGCCTCGCCCCTCCCCTCCCCGCCGCGGCCACACGCGCACTCCGGGGCCAGTTCCGGGATCCCCGCCCGCAGCCGGGGATCCCCGCTCGGGTCAGTGGCACGGGGCCGCGGTCCCCGGACCCGGGGAGGGAATCCCCGCCCTGGGCACGGGAAACGGCCGCGCTGGGCGCCGCTTTCTGGGACCGGAGCGCAGCCTGACATTGAGACGCCTAGGGCAGGGGCGGGCGGCAGCGAGCTGCGAGTACGGGGCCGGGGGGCTCGCTGGGGGCCGCGGGGCCGGGGCGGGTCGGTGCCCCAGGGCCACGGGAACGATGCGGCTAGGCCTGGGAGTGGGCGACGCGGGCAGCGCGCTGGGTCGCCGCCGCCGCCGCCTCTTGGTGACTAACTCCGGGCCCCCGGGGACTCGGCGTCTCCGCCCCCGGGAGACGGGTGAGGAAGAAGTCGAGGTTGGGAGGGGGGGGGAGAGGAGGTGTAGGGAGCGAGGCCCTCGGCGCCCCGGTTTTCACTTTCGCACAGCCCCGAGGGCCGCCAGGAGAGTTAGGGGAGGAGGTTAAGACAAGTTCAACAGCAGCCCAGCCCGCCTCTCTACCCCCCTGCGCATGTGGGCCGCCTGACATGTGCCCTCCGCTATTGTTTTGATAAGAATCCGGAGCTGCTGCGTGTGTCGTTTCATTCCCTAAGTTTTGAGTCCTTCTCCTAGTTTGCTTAGCCCAAGAGACCCCCCCCCCCCTTATCTTGTTACACCAAACAACGAAGTGCTTTGGAGATCTTTGTTTAAACACAGAATCACAACTGAGAATCTGAATTGATCAATCTCGAAAACAGCCTAATTCTCCCTTTTCTTACGCTTTATCCTCCCCATTCAGAAGAAATCCTTTGTGGCTTAGAAACCAGGTGTTACCGCAACCCAATCAATACATTGTGTGCAAGACGCACCTTTTCTGAGTGGGGCTTGACCCAGGGAGGACTTTAGTCAAATTGCATCTGTCTTGAGAAATGAGTGTGTAGTGAAATTAGGAAAGTCATTTCCTTTGAGCCCTTTTCTTTAGCTCCACAGAAAGAATTACACATGTATGTGTTAGATCTAGAGAAGCTTCTCAGCAGACAGTACTTTTTAATAGGAGTGCACATCTTACTCTGCTCCTGTACAGACTTGTTTTGTTACTTGTAACTATTTTAAGTGAACTTGGATTAGGTAACTTGACAAGGATGATGCCTCATTCTTCAAAGTTTTAAGTTAAAATCCTTGGTAATAATTCCAGTATTTTTTTTTAATTGTCCTTAAGAATGACAACAAAATAGGAAAGGGGTTTAAATTTCAAACTTTTTCTCCTTTGATATAAGCGATCTTACCTTTTTAAGAAGGTCTCACGTTATCAGGGAGACTTCACATGGATGTTATCTTTTTAAATGAAACATTTCTCATATACTTTGGTTCTTGATAATTTACTATATTCATAAAGAAATTTGAAATGCTGAAATAAAGAAAGAGACTTGTTGTTCCAAATGTAATACTTTCCATTAATAAAGAACTGTGTCATTTGTAGCCTTATGACATTAAATGTTTTTAAAAACTAGGTGTTTTTTTGTTGTTGTTTCCTCTGTGCAGATATGTTTGGGTTTTGGGAAATTACAAGCAGCTCAGGAGATGGCAATTGGCTTGGGAGCAAAGATACTGAATCATTTACCCCGAACAAAGCAGAGATACTACTGTTCTTAGGAATTCATTTTTAGAACTTTGAATTGGCAAAACTGAAATAATTGTGTTAAATTTTGGATTACTTTATCTTTTGCTTTGATGATTACAAAGAAATCTTTTCAAAAATATATTAAAAGTGGATGGCATGTAGTAATCAGACCCTTGACTGGAGAAACTACGAAGGAAACCTCTGTTTCACTCATTCATTAAATCACCAGTTGGTTTATGTGAATTTGATTGAATTTGATTGAAGATTCCTTAAGTGCAATATCTTTGATTTATTTTATATTTGTCCAGTATGTTCACCTATTTGCTCAGGTTTTGGATTTCTTGAATATAACTTCCTCTGTTTCAATCAGTCTCAAAGAGATTTTCTACACTTGTTCATTCCTCAACACAATGTAAAATAACTTTTTCCTCTAACTCTGGTTAGTAGAAGTTGCTAGTGACTTTTTGATTGCCAAATAGTTTTCTGTCTTTACCTAATTTGATATTATAGTCTAATACTTCCTCCTTTGACCTTCTAAGCAGCTATGGTCACCCACTTCATTTTATCTAGTGTGACATATGTTATTGTACTGTACTGTAATGTATTTATTTGTTGCCTTACATTTTCTCTTTACCAGACCCTGAATTCTTTTAAGACAGAGCCTATGACTAGGATACTAGATACTTACTGATTATACAATGCAAACTCCTTGATGTTGTTTGTTTGAACTATATATTATTTAACTAATTACTAATCCTTGTTTGACTTGTTTTCCATAAGTAAAGAAGACTTGTTAAAAATAGCACAGTGTCTTGGTTGGTTGCTCAGTGGTTAGAGCATTAGCCCGAGGGCTTAAAGGGTCTTGTGTTCCATTTATGTACCTCGATTGCAGGCTCAGTCCCCAGTTGGGGCACATGCAGGAGGCAGCTAATTGATGTGTCATTCTCACATTGATATTTCTCTCTCTCTGTTTCTCCTCCTCCTTTCCACTCTCTCTAAAAATCAATGGAAAAAATATTGGGGAGGATGTAGAGAAAGGGAACCCTTGTGCATTCTTGCTGAGTATTTATGCAAAGAAAATGAAAACATTAATTTGAAAAAACAAGCTTCTCTATGTCCATTGAAGTATTTACAATAACCTGGATATGCAAACAACCTAATAGTCCATTGATGATATACCAGAATGGCTTTTCTCACCATGTGGTCTTTCATCCTCAGAAGGCTAATCTCGGCTTCTTCACTTGCTGATCTCAGGGTTCCAAGAGAATGAGAGCAGAAATCTCTCAATGTCATTTCTGTATTGTATTGGTCAAAGTTAATATCAAGGCCAGCCCAGATTTAAGGGTTGGTAAAATAGGCTCTACCTCTTGTAAAAAGAATGTCCAAGTCATATTTCTAAGGAGCCTGCACACCTTCAACCCTCTTTACAAACAGTGTAAGCAGTTGACAGGATTTTATGCTTAGGTCATCCTGATTAGATTTTGGGGTGTTTCCTGATAGTTCCTCTTCCTAGCCCCCTTCCCAGGGCCAAACCTCTTCAAAGATTCTCAAGTCTTTTATGTGTGTTCCTCTGTCATTGTTCCTCTATTACACTAGTTACTAGAGGCCTGGTGCAGGCAATTTGTGCAGGGATGTAGTCCCTAGGCCTATCTGGCAATCGAAGCATGAGTGTCTGGTGTGGAAGGACAGGTCCAAGCTGACCTCTGGGCCCTGAGCAGCACCTGGGTCCCCACATGCCCCCCTCTACATGAGTCATCAGACCCCCACCCAGCTCACTCAGTGCCTGAGAGCCAGGGGCAGCCCTCCCACCACCACTGGTTGCCATCTGTGGAGCAATCAGCGGGGTGATCGGGCCCTGCTCACACCCACTTTGGCCTGGCACCACACGCTCACCTGCTTCACCATCCCACCACAGTCGCACTCCTCAGGGCCTATCGGGGCCAGCAGTGCCTCCACTGACCCCCACTGCCAGCGCCGCATTGCCAACACCCACCATGGTCCGCACCGCCTCCTGGTGGTCAGCGCATGTCATAGCAAGCGGTCAAATTCCTGGTCAAGGGGACAATTTGCATATTAGGCTTTTATTATATCAGGCTGGGGGCCTAGTACACAAATTCGTGCACCTGGAAAGGAACTGTGGGCTGAGGTAGGCACAGGAGGAGTCTCAGCTCATTCTCTGCGTTCCAGCCCAGCCCCTCCCACCGTGGCTCCTAGCCCCCTGACTGCCAGCAGCCCCACTCCTCCCATCGCTGCTCCCATGCACTGATGGCACTGGCCCTATCACACCCACTGACGGTGCAGAGCAATTGGGGCTGGTGCCATCAGCAGGTGCTAGCTGAGGCTGCCAGCCCCACCCAATTACCCCTCAGGAGCAGGGGGAGGTGGAGAAGCCCTCAGGGGGGATCGGTGCTGGCAGCTGCTGCTCACACCTGCTAACGGTGCCAAGCAATCAGGACCAGTGCTGGGCGTCGGCAGTGAATGCTAGCAGGGCTGTCACTGGCAATGGATGTGAGAGGCGACTGCCAGCCCCTATCACCCCTCAGAAGCAGGGGGAAGTGGAGAAGCCTGAGGCAGCAGGTGCGAGCACCCGGCAGGACTACAGCAAATGGGAGCAAAGAATTTTCAGTAACCACCAGAGGCTCGCCCTGATGACAGCAACCAATGCCCTACCTTGGCTTAGAGCCCCCTTACTGCTGCAGCCGACGCCTGCCATGTTCCACACATGTCCCCTGGTGGTCGGCACACGTTATAGCAATCGGTTCAGTTGTTCTGCTGTTCAATCTATTTGCATATTATATATATATATATATATATATATATATATATATATATATATATATAGACTCTCCTATGTATTCTCTGGGATCTCTCTGCAAATATGGTACCTGATAATAAGAAATTGATACTATTACTCTGTGTGTATATAATATGCATATAGTACATATAATATTATATATTACCATATTTAATTTTCATATTGACTGTTCATGAAAGATATTATCCTCATTTTACAGAAGGAGAACCAGGTTTAGTAAGTTGTAAAACTTACCCAAATTCATATTCTACAAGTGGTAAAGCTGAGATTCAGATACTTTCCTCTCTCCTTCCCATTCATGTGTACTTTTTCTGTCTGAATACACAAAAACAAATGACTGTCAATGAGAATACATTTGTTTATTCTTTTTTAACTTAATTTTACTTTTTCCATCGTCATTTATCCCCCCTATGCCTTCTTCCATCTCACCCACTCCCTTCCCACCTCCACAGTCACCACACTTGTTCATGTCCATGAGTTCTCACTCTTTTATTTCTTTTTTGGCTCAATCCATCCATCCACCCTCCCGTGAATACCACCACCCCTCACCAGAGCTGTCTGCCTGCTTTCTATCTATGAGTCTGTCTCTATTCTGTTTGGTAGTTCAGCTTGTTCATTAAATTCCATATATGAGTGAAACCATATGGTACTTACCTTTCTCTGCATTTGTTTGTTTTTTAAAAATATGTATTTTTTTATTGATTTCAGAGAGGAAGGGGGAGAAAGATAGAAACATCAATGATGAGAGAGAATCATTAATCAGCTGCCTTCTGCATGCCTCCTACTAACGATTGAACCTGCAACCTGGGCGTATGCCCTTGATCAGAATTGAACCTAGGACCTTTCAGTCCTCAGGCCGACACTGTATCCACTGAGCCAAACTGCTAGGACCATTTATTTATTATTGACACTATACTTGATTAATTTTTGGAGATGCTGAGATAATTTTTCCATGCAATGAGAAATGAATGTATGTCTACAACACGTTGGCATAAATCACATATGTGTTATGGGAGTCATTGTAATGGTAGTATAGAAGATTGAGCTGATAATTGCTGTGAAGTTGAGGAGACCTCCAAATTGGAGATACCCTAGTTGGGTCCTGAGAGATGAAGCTATCAAGACACAGAATGAGAAAAAGAATATTCTAGGCAGAGAATGCTCTGAAGAATACTTTTTAAGCAGAGAAAATGATAGAAGGCACAGAAATGTGAATTTGTAGTTTGGTTGAAATTTGCCTTTTTCATATTCATTATTGTTAAGCTAGGACATTTATTAAGCTTTTATAAAGTTCCACTTGTTGATTTTTATGTAAGTTTTTAGTCTGTAGATTTTAAAAATCTGCATTGCTAATCCTCACCTAAGTGTCCATCTGCAGATTTTAGGAGCCTGCTGTGTATGTCATCATTAAGTCTGAGTGCAAAAGTAATCTTTCATTAAAGTTTTTTTAAAACCTTTATATTTTTAATTAGTCATACGTTTCCCCTGACAATTCATAGTAAATGTAGTAAATATAATTTTAGCCCAGTGTACATGACTCAGTGGTTGAGTGTGGACTTGTGGACCTATGAACCAAGAGGTCACGGTTTGATTCTGGTCAGGGCATGGGCTTGGTCCCCAGTGGGGTCCATTCTATCTCTCTCCCTCTCCATTCCTCTCTGAAATCAATAAAAAAAATATTTTTAATAAGTAAATTAATTTTCATCTATCTAGAATTTCTCTATATTGTATAAAATAACATAAGGCATGTGAAATCTTCCATCCCCAGGATTGTTTGATCAGTTTCTATAACTCTGTCAGTAAAGGAAATTGTTAGAACAACATATGCTGTCTTCTAGCAATTACTATTTTTCTAAGTTTAGAAGCCATACTTTCTTGTCTGGCTGTACCATATGCTGTGTAAGTCAGGAATTATGTTAATTTTTACCCTATGCCTGTGTTTCTCAGTTATACTAATTATTTTGTGGCTACTGGAGTTTATGTCTCTTGGATCTTTTCTGCATTATTGTCCAGATACCTAGCAATTTAACAGTATGTTGCTCTTTGTTCCTTAGTTTGTTATTCAGAGAGTTGGTTGACTTTATATTAGAGGTGTGTTCTTACCAGTAATGAACCTGGGAACTCAGAAACAATTTTTTGTTAAGAAATAATGATGAAGAGCACAGGTCATCAAACTTTCTCTTAAAGGGTCAGGTAATCAATATTTTAGGATTTGTAGGCCACAGGGTGTCTGTTGCACCTACTCAGCTCTCAGATTATATGTGAGAAAGCAGTCAGATAATACCTGAAGGTGTGGGTGTGGTTATGTTCCAGTAAAAATGCAAAAACAGGTGGAAGGGTAGATTTGGCCTCTTGGCCAATGATATGCCAATTTCTGGTAGAGAAGATTGTTGAAGGAATGTAGTAATAAATTAGAGACATAATAATCTACACTAGCCTGAAGATATATTTGTATCAAACTGTACTTTGTGTTTTATAAACTTTTGCTCACAAATAGTAAAATGTGCTTCTTGTGAAAGTTTCATTTTATAATATAGAAATTGAACAGTTTAGTGCTGTTAACAAAATCTTATAGATTTGAATGTGTATGATGAATGGGTGAAGAGCAGAATTGCAGAATTGGGAAAAAGTGAAAGTATATAATGTTAGAGATGGGGCCTTGCTGGTAGGGGGTGATGAATAGGAAAAATAGTCCTTGGACTTTTTTTATCCCTTGCATTAAAATTGCCACTGTGGTAATATGCCCTGCCTCCCTCCTCCTGAGGGTAGATCTTTGTGCACAGCAGTGTTGTAATGTAACAACAACTTTGTAGGTAGAAGCAAAGGAGGCAAATAGTACAAACACTTTGCAGGAGGTGGTGGAAACCTAGTGTAAAAGGGCAACTGTACATCACTGGTTACTGACTACCCAATTTTTCTGCTTAGTGACATATTTAGTAGAGATTCCTGGCACTTGTGCCATCGCTCTCCTTGTTATTCTGAACAGTGTTAACAAATGTAAATAGTATTTATTGCAGCTCAGTGTAAAGTCTTTCTACTCCAGCCCTCCACCCCCCGCAATGGCTCCAAATACCCATATACCAAGTACCTCAGGCTACCAAATACTGACCTGCTATTGCTGTCCTATATAGGAGCCAGTACTTGGCTTGGAGGTTAGTAAGAATTTGAAATGTGTCAAAATAAAGATGTATAATAAGTGTACAATATATTCTAGATTTTGAAGACTTAGTACATCCAAAATATGAAAATAATTTAATATTGATTACATATTGAAATGAAAGTATTTTGGGGTATATTGGATTAAATAAAATAGAAAGTTAATTTTATCAGTGTTTCTTTAAAAAAAACATTTTAATGTAGCCACTGGAAAATTTTAAATTATATGTGTGGCTGGTGTTCTATTTCTGTTAGCACTGTTTTAGAGACTAGTTAATATGTAAGGTACCTAGATTTGAAGTTTGTTTTTCTTAAATAGTACTGTAGTTTAAATTATTAGAAGTATACTTCACATACTATATTACACTGAGTGGCCAGATTATTATTATCTCTGAACGCATAATAATCTTGCCACTCAGTGTGTGTGTGCATGTGTGTATGTGTATGTGTGTGTATGTATATATTTAGAGAGAGGGGGAGGGGCAGTGCATGAATTCGTGCATGAGTGGGGTCCGGCCAGCCTGGCCAGGGGGAGGGGACATGGGCAGTTGGCTGGCCTGCCTGCTGGTCAAACTCCTGGTTGAAGAACAATTTGCATATTAGCCTTTTGTTATATAAGATATACACGGAGTGGCCAGATTATTATGTGTTCAGAGATCATAATAATCTGGCCACTCATTGTATGTGCTAACTGTATGATGGCTTGGGAAGCTAAATCATACAGATAGGTTGTTTCTATAGAAAAAAAAATTAAACCTATAAAATTTTCTAAGTAAATCGCAGTTTTAGGCAGTACAAAAGACCTCTTTCAAGATCCGTTCATTCATTTTATTCTGTACCATTGATATCCATCTATTGGGTAAGTCTGTTGTCTCTCTCTTAGCTGATATTACTTACCTGACATAGATTTTCTTATTTATAAGAACCACATTATATTCATTTCTCTCTGGCATTTCTTTCTTCATCTCTGTTCCCTTTACAATCCTAACTCTTTAATGCCACTTCCTTCTAATTTTTTTT
Source organism: Lasiurus cinereus (assembly GCA_011751065.1). Lineage (NCBI taxonomy): Eukaryota > Metazoa > Chordata > Mammalia > Chiroptera > Vespertilionidae > Lasiurus > Lasiurus cinereus. The sequence goes on along the minus strand of JAAGEH010000032.1, from coordinate 263,160 downwards.
AATCTTTTTTTGCCTGCCTCTCTTCCTTTCTTTCCTTTGAATTCCCAAAGGAGATTTGTCTCTGTATTATAAAGATAACTAGAGGCCCAGTGCACAAAATTTATGAACTTGGGGATAGAGAGGTCCCTTAGCCCGGCTTGCGCCCTCTTGCAGTCCAGGAGCCCTTGGGGAATGTCCGACTGACAGCTTAGGCCCACTCCTGCCACTGCTGCTGTGCTCTCCAGTATATTAGCCTTTTATTATATAGGACTAGAGGCCCATTGTATGAAGATTCATGCAAAAATAGGCCTTCCTTCCTCTGGCTTTGCTCCTGGCCTCCCGGGAGCCCTCAAGTCCCCGCTTCCAGGCCGCCTGGGAGCCACCAAGTCCTTGCTCCCGGCCAGAACACCACTCCTGTAACTTCCACCTCATAGCAGGACTCCCTTCCTGCCCAGCCTCTCTGTGCCTAGATATGCAAATTAAACCACCATCTTTGTTGGGTTAATTTGCATACTTCCTGATTGGAAGTATCATCAATTTACATGTTTGTCTATTATTAGGTAAGATTATTCTTTACTTCGTATTTTAATGATATATATCCATTATCCCCTCTATTAAAGCCAAGTCATGTAACTTGACTTATGTATGCTATCTCTTTAGATCTCATTTATGTTAAAGTCTGAGTAGTTTCTTTTTATTTCCATATATTTCATTTTTTTGTTGTTGTTCTACAGACAATATACAAGTGAAAGTACCTTAATGAAATTACCTTTGGAGATCAGACTACTACAGGGATAACCTAAATAGATTTACTAACTGGGAAGTAAACACATACTTTTTAGAATGATGGGAGAAGGAAAGAAGGAGAAAAAGTTAAAGAATAGTGAATTATGTCGGTTGCATGTAATTATTGCAAAGAAGACCAGAGTATGGGGCAAGGCACAAAATATGAATGTCTTACCATTTAGAGGCAACCATTGCTAACCCTATGCATTTGTCTGACCTTTTCTACTTGAAAACATGTTTATTATAACCCTGGCTGCTGTGGCTCAGTTAGCTGGACGTCCTCCTATGCACTGAAAGGTTGCCATTTTGATTACTGATCAGGGTACATGCTCAGGTTACAGGCTCAATCCCCCTCAGAGGGCGCTTTTACATAGATGTTTCTCGCTCTTTCCTCTCTTCCTCTTTCTTAAAAAAAAAAAATCAATACAATTTTTTTTAAAAAGAAAACCTGTTTATTGTTAAAATAAGTACATACTGCTTATAATTCAAACAGTACAGAAATATTTAGAATTAACAAATTTTCCTTTTTCTTCCTTTTCATTCCTCTCTTTCTCCATAGGGACCATCTGTTTATAGTATTTGTATAAATACAAACCCTCTTGTTATTATAATCAGTGTATGTGGGATTGTGTTATTCACTAATTTGATTTTTTTCTACTTAAAATACATGAGAAATCTTTCCAAATTATAGATCTCTTGCATTTTAAAAGTGACAGGATAGAATTTTTTTTAAAGAAATGTTTATATTAAAAAATCTCACTAGTGCAGAAAAGGATTGAGTAGAACGGTCACCCAGTCCCATGTCTGTTACCTTAATTTTTGTATATTGTTTCAGAAATATTTTAAGGTTCTCTTTCTTTTTCTTTCTTTCTTTTTTCTTTTATTTTAATACAAATGGGCCCGTTTTGTTATATATAGAAAAACCTGAACATTTCCCTCCATTAACATATTAAGAACTCTTCTCATTCTGTGTAATGACTATGATTTTTCATCATATGAGGTACTATAATTTAGTTAACCTTTCTGTGATTGTTAGATGCTTACATTTCAGGTTTTCACTATTATGGTAAAGCCTTTTAAATTCATAGTTAAGCCCTAGCCGGTTTGGCTCAATGGATAGAGCGCCAGCCTGTGAACTGAAAGGTGACAGGTTTGATTCCGTTCAAGGGTGCGTGCTCGGGTTGTGGGCTTGATCCCCAGTAAGGAGCATGTAGGAGTAAGCCAATCAATAATTCTCTCTCATCATTGATGTTTCTATCTCTCTCTCCTTCTCCCTTCCTCTCTGAAATCAATAAAAATATATTTAAAAATTCATAGTTAAAAAATAAATATAATTCATTGTTAAGTGCTTGAATTGACTCCAGTGTTTGGAATGCTTTGGAGCAAAAGCTTAAAATTAGAAGAATGAAAAGAAAAGGTTGAGTTTATTTTCAGTTGCACTTGTAGTTTCAAAAACTAGTGGAAATCAAAGTCCAATTTTGGCTGAATGTACTTTTACATTGCAAAATATAAATATCTAGTTTATTACACTTTTCTCAGATATGTATTAATGTGTAAGCTGATCAGTTACTAAACCCTTGTTTGAGTTCTATGATTCTATGTAAATTTTTGCAATAGAGGCACAATTATTTATCAGCTTTTAATGTAAAATTTGTGAAATGATAGGTAATAGATTTTTATTTTTGTTTTTAATCAGTGACTTTTTTGAACGAACCATTCTGTGCAACAGTCTTGTGTGGAGTTGTGCTGTGACGGGTAGACCTGGACTGACCTATCAGGAAGCACTTGAGTCAGAAAAAAGAGCAAGACAGAATCTTCAGAGTTTTCCAGAACCACTAATTATTCCAGTTTTATACTTGACCAACCTTACCCATCGTTCACGCTTACATGAAATTTGTGATGATATTTTTGCATATGTCAAGGATCGATATTTTATCAAAGAAACTGTGGAAGTCATTAGGAACAATGGTGCAAGGTAAAGTACTTTTAATCTTTTCTTTTGCTCTGCAGATACCCCCATTGCTTAAAATCCAAGATACACAAAAGCTTCCCTTTTACTATCTTTCAGCTACCCTGATTCCCTCCCCACAGAGTCCTAATGTTAGTTTCCTAGGTATTTTTATAAAGCTAATATTTTTTATACACCACCAAAAACATGCACATGCACACACGCACACACATACACACACAATCTCCTGCCCACTTTAATACAAAAGGTAAAACACTGTATATTATACCTTTTTACACTTAAAATATCTTAAAAGTCAGTTCATAGCTTTATAAATCACCTGCCTTCTCTTTTTTATTTACTATGTAATAAATTCCATTATATGGAAGTTTCATCTTTATTTAAGAGTAAAAAAGCCTTAGATGAAGATATCTACTATGCCCTCATTATGTTACCTGGTAGTTTAATATGCCTGTTTTTCATGCTGATTTTAGTGGTTCCTTTAATGAGAACTGAGTTTTGTGTACTTCACTAAGTTCTCTTTTACCCAGGTCTTTAGGAAAAAAAGTTGATTTTTCATATATGAAAATTTAAAATGACATTATCTATGGTACTAAATTTAAAATTATCACTGCTTTTCTGAAGTCTTACGCATTTATGATTGGCTATTCACTGATATTCATCATAATCATCTTTATTTGCATTAAAACTTATTACAGCCAAAACCGGTTTGGCTCAGTGGATAGAGCATCGGCCTGCGGACTGAAAGGTCCCAGGTTCAAGGGCATGTATGTACCTTGGTTGCAGGCACATCCCCAGTAGGGGGCGTGCAGGAGGCAGCTGATCGATGTCTCTTTCATTGATGTTTCTAACTTTCCCTCTCCCTTCCTCTCTGTAAAAAATCAATAAAATATATTAAAAAAAAAAACTTATTACAGTCTTCTTTGCTTTTAGGGCAGAGTCTATAAAATGTTTTTTGGTTCCTTTTTCCCACCTCTTTATTGGCCTGAATGCAGATGTTTTTTCTTTCTGAATTTTAAAGTTAGCAGTCAAAAGTTATTTTATTATGTTCTTTATTTATTTTGGAGAATTATCATGAGCTTATATGTAATTTAAGAATGTCTTAAAATATTATAATCCATTTAGTTATTAAATGCTATTATGAATAAATTTTTAAAAGCCAAGAGATGTTTATATTGGGGTGGGGTGGGATGATAAGGCTGCTAATGAGCCAAATAGGTTTTTATAGAAGTTAATATTTTTCTTCTATTATCAACTTTTCTATTAAAAATTAAATTTTATGTTATAATTAAACTTCAAGCCTGACTTAACATTTCTGCTACTTTAAATCCTAAATTTCTGAGTACACTCTTTTCTTTTTACCCTTTTCACTTAAATCTCAGTTAAAATAATTTCAATATAAAAACTTGCCTAAAGACTAGATTTCCTTTTGGTTGGAATTGTGCCTCTACCACCTACATAACATTTGGGAAAATATTTAACATCACTCATCTCTCCTTTGCATACTTAGTAGAATTATTGTGAAGATTAACTGAGATGCTATATGTAAAGTGCCAGGCATATAGCAAGTGCTCAATAAATAATTTAAAAAGTCAGTCTTTTTCCATTTTGATTTTGAGTTCTCTGTCATGCTTATAAACTCTTATTCTAATTGTAGTTTCTGAGATTTCTATTTGGGTTTTTGTTTTTATAAATTGGATTATAGGGTGGTGGTCTAAACTGTTTAGCCAAGGGACTTATCAAGTCAGTGACCATTCCTATGTTTCTGACACCTTGAAATAATGCTGTTCTGTCCTATGGGAACAGCTTTTAAGATGACTCTTGTAATGTGTTCACTTGCTTCCACTTGTAATGGTGAGAGTGTGTCCCCTTTAAAAAGCCATAGTCAATAGTCTTGATTTAAATATTATACTAGAGGATCAGTGCACGAAATTTGTACACTGGGGGAAGGGGAGTCCCTTAGCCTGGCCCGCACCCTCTCACAGTCCAGGGCTCTTGCTGTCCAGGACCCTTCGCTCCTTATTGCCTACCGGCAGCAGAGGCGGGAGAGGCTCCTGTTACCGCCGCTGTGCTTGCCAGTCATGAGCCTGGCTTCTGGCTGAGTGGTGCTCCCCTGTGGGAGCACACTGACCTTCAGGGAACAGCTATCACATGGAGCACCTGCCCCATGGTGGTGAGTGCACATCATAGTGACCAGTTATTCTGCTGTTTGGTCAATTTGCATATTAGGGTTTTATTATATAGGCTAGGATTAGTGGCTTCCCTTGATGTTTTCCATGGAGATGTTTTAAGGGATAATATATTAGGTACAGGCCTTCTTAAATCTCCAAGCTGCTGCAACTCAGTAAAATAAAGATCTTTGTAAATTAATATTAGGAAAGGGGAAAAAACTCCTATTCTATTACATTAATGTGGGGAAATGCATTGGCATGATGTTTTTCATTTGGACTGTGCTCTAGACCCGCAAGAATACATGTCCCATCTTGGCTTCACATTTACTTTACATTTAATGTAAAGTTTGTGTAACTTTTGGTATTGAGTTCAATTTGGAAATGATGGAAGTGGTAAGATCTTGGCATCCTCAAAGAGGGGCTAGGGTAAACCCAGCTTCTGTGATGAGAGAAAATCCAGGTTGAATTTCCTAAGTATTCTATTGTTTTTTCATCCTCACCTGAGGATACATTTATTGATTTGAGAGAGAGAGAGAAACATCAGTCAGTTGCCTCCCATTCATGCCTCGACTGGGGACTGACTCTGCAACCCAGGTATTAGACCTGATTTAGAATTGAAACCACAGCCTTTTGGTGTATGAAACCACTCTCCAACCAACCGAGTTCCCGGCCTAAACATTCCTGTTGATTTTTATTTGTAGACTTCTTTGGCCATTCTTCCTTGCTGTGGCATGAGGTTTATTGATAGGGGGCTTATTTTGAGAAATAAATTTCTCCCAATAACAGAAATGCAAGCATTTACCTGAGGTCCATTAGTATAAGGCAGTGGTCGGCAAACTATGACTCATGAGCCACATGCGGCTCTTTGGTCCCTTGGCTGTGGCTCTTTCATAAAATACCATGGCCTGGGCAAGTCTCTTTTGAAGAAGTGGTGTTAGAAGAAGTTTAAGTTTAAAAAATTTTGCTCTCAAAAGAAATTTCAATCATTGTACTGTTGATATTTGGCTCTGTTGACTGAGTTTGCCAACCACTGGTATCAGGTGTCTGTGCTCCTACTCCCACCTTTCATTCTTCATTCTTTCTTCACATAATGTGATGTTGCAAGAATTTGCTTACATGTTGCGCATGTTTTCATCTCTCTGCTTTTTGTTTTTGTTATTAAATGAGTGCCATAAAATTTGCCCATTTAAAAGGTGCAATTCAGTGGGTTTTCATATATTCACAAAGTCATGAGGCTATCACCACTACCTAATTATGGAATATTGTCATCACCCCAAGAAGTCCTGTGTTAGCAGATACTGCCAACTCCCTCTCCCCTCAGCCCATGGCAACCACTAATATATTTTTTGTCTCTGGATTTGCCTATTCTGGAGATCTCATATAAATGGAATCATAATATGTATGCTTCTGTGTGGTTTCTTTCACTTACTATAATGTCTTCAAGGTTCATCCACATTGTAGTTCTATCAGTGTTTTCTTTTTATTGATAAACTAGAGCCCTGGTGCACAAAATTCATGCATGGGACAGTGTCCCTCCACCTGGCTTGCACCTCTCCAAAAATCCAGGACCCCTCGGGGGATGTCCAACTGCTGCAGGAGCAGGCCTACACTGGCAGTCAGACATCCTTCTCGCAGTCTGGGACTGCTGGCTCCTAACTACTCACCTGCCTTCCTGCCTGAGTTCCCCTAACCACTCTGCATGCCTTCCTGATCGCCCCTAACCACTTCTGCCTCAGCCCCCACCACCATGAAGGTCCAGAAGGATGTCCAAAAGACGTCTGGTCTATCCAGTCTAATTAACATATTATCCTTTTATTAGTGTGGATTCTGCTGTATGGATCTATTACATTTTGTTTATCTGTTCATTAATCAGCTCATGGACACTTGGGTTGTTTTCACTTTTGAGTTACTATAACTAGAGGCCTAGTGCATGAAAATTGTGCAAGAGTAAGCCTTCCTTTTTCTGGCTAGGGTACTGGCTTTCCTCTGGCACTCAAGACCTGGGCTTCCCTCCAGCTGCCTGCAGGTACCTGGGATCTGGGCTTCCCTCACAGCCCATGCTTCATCGGGAAGGTTGTCCAGAAGGACATCTGGTCTAATTAGCATATTATGCTTTTATTATATAGGATGCTATTTAGAACATTCATGTACAAGCTTTTGTTTGAACATATGTTTTCAGTTCTCTTGGGTATATGTCTAGTATTCTAGTAAGAGTTTTAGTTTCTCCATATCCTCCCCAAATCAGTCATATATATGGACAGTTTGGTATTGTGCATATTTTTTATTTTACCATCCTAGTGGGTATGAAGTAATATCCCACTGTGGTTTGATTTACATTTCCCTAGTGACTAATTATGTTGAGTGTCATTTCATGTGCTTATTGATAATTTGTATATCTTCTTTGGAGAAATATCTATTCTGGTCCTTTGCCCATTAAAAAAATATATTTATTGATTTCAGAGTGGGAAGGAGAGGGAGAGAAAGATAAAAACATCAATGATGATAGAGAATCGTGGATCAGCTGCCACCTGCATGCCTCCTACTGAGGATCAATTCTACAACCCAGACATGTGCCCTGACTGGGAATTGAATCATGACCTTCTGGTTCATAGGTGATGCTCAACCACTGAGCCATGCTGGTCAGGCCCTTTGCCCTTTTAAAATGGGTTATATTTTTATTACATAGTTGTAAGTGTTCCTTGTTTTTTGATACTAAGGAGCAGATATATAATTTATTCACCTCTTTGGGACTTGCCTTTTCATTTTCTTGATAGTACCATTTGTAGCGCCATCTCTCTTTGCTTTTAACTTTTGTTTCACCTTGTCACTACCATCTACCTTTTGTTTCTATTTCTTTGGTAGTACTTATCAGTGGCCCTAAAGACTGCTTCATTCATTAACATGAGAGTTACTGGAAAAAAGGTATTAAGTTACAAAGGAATGGGATAGGGCAGTGGTGGTCAAACTCATTAGTCAACAGAGTCAAATATCAACAGTATAACGATTGAAATTTCTTTTGAGAGCCAAATTTTTTAAACTTAAACTTCTTCTAACGCCACTTCTTCAAAATAGACTCGCCCAGGCTGTGGTATTTTGTGGAAGAGCCACACTCAAGGGGCTAAAGAGCCGCATGTGGCTCCCCAGATGCGGTTTGCCGACCACTGGGATAGAGGGTGAATGAGTATAGATTCTCTGGATCTTTTCCCCTCAGTATTCTTTTCTTAGAGTCTCATTACCTTTAGGTGTTCCTCCCCATTTTTTTTCATCTTTCATCTCACAAGTATAGATTGGGTGCTTTCCTCCCCACCAAGACTTAATGATTTAAAATAAGCAATCAGTTAACAGATTCTTCTAGAACAGCAGTTCTCAACCTGTGGGTCGCGACCCCTTTGGGGATCGAACGACCCTTTCACAGGGGTCGCCTAAGACCATCGGAAAATGCAGATATTTACATCACGATGCATAACAGTAGCAAAATTTCATGGTTGGGGGTCACCACCACATGAGGAACTGTATGCAAGGGTCGCGGCCTTAGGAAGGTTGAGAACCACTGTTCTAGGAGATCCTTTGTCACTGCTAGTAAAGAGAACAACTGATTACTTGATTGAGTCAATAGTTTAGTTCTTTATCCTCCCCATCCTGATAAACACCCAGCATACCTCTCAATCATGCTGACATTAGTTCTCTGCTACTTCCTTAGAGCCTGCAGGAGAAGTGAGAAGATAGTGTTCTTGTGAAAACAATATTAAACTTGGAGTCAGATCTATTAATTCTTAACTAGCTACCAGATGCTTTGTGTACACATTATATTAGCAGAGATAAGGCAAAAGTTTACTGTTTCATTTACAGATGAGGAAACAGATCTAAAGAAGTTAAATATTTTTTTTAATTGTTCAGTCTATATTTACTGATCTGCTATTTACTTGCACTGTTCTAGACACTGGAGATATAGCAGTGAACAAAAAGTCATGGAGCTTCTATTCCAGCTTTTCACAAGTAGTCAGTGGTAGGATTTAAATTCAGGTATGGCTGACTTACAAAATAATTTATTTCAATTTATCACTGTCTCCTTGGTTTTGGATTCTGCCCTTTATGATTAGCTGTGTGGCTCTGAGCAAATAATTTAAACTCTTTAAGCTTTAGTCTTTTTCATCTGTTAAATTGCCTCATGGAATGAAAGGACATAATGAATGTGAATGAAATGACATCAAATGTATATTGTAAGTATTTGAATGTGTTTCTTGAGGGCCATGCAGTTAGGGTTTTTTTGTTTGGTTTGGTTTTTGTTTTGAGAGATGCCAGTAGTGATATGGGGCTCTGATAGCTGCCTAAGCCACTGTTGCTTGGAATCAAATTTCCCTGTTTGAAACTCTGAAAGGAAACCCCACAGTTAACAATTTCAGTGTCTTTGAAGATGTAATTGTTGTTTTTAAAGACATTCATCCCATGTTTATATATGATCTTCTGAAAAACACTACATAAGCAGGTTTTAAGGCATCTAAGTTTCATTTCACTTTATATCCTATCTAATGAAGAAGTAGTATGCAAATTGACTATCACTCCAATACACAAGATGGCCCCCCCCATATGGACACAAGATGACCACCACCAGATGGCCAGCAGGGGAGGGCAGTTGTGGGCAATCAGGCCTGCAGGTGAGGACAGTTGGGAGGGATGAGGCGTGCAGAGGAGGGCAGATGGGGGAACCAGGCCTATAGGGGAGGGCAGTTAGGGGGGGATCAGACCTGCAGGGGAGGATAGTTGGAAGGGACCAAACCTGCAGGGGAGGGGCTGTTGTGGGGGGGAGAGGGCAGTTAGGGGCAGTCAGGCCAGCAGGGGAGGGCAGTTAGGGCAGTTGGGCCTGCAGGGGAGCAGTTAGTTGTCAATCAGGCTGGCAGGGGAGTGGTTAGGGGGTTATCACACTGCAGGCAGAAGCAGTTAGGAGCAATCAGGCAGGCAGGCATGCAAGCGGTCAGGAGCCAGCAGTCCTAGATTGTGATAGGGATGTCTGACTGCCCAGGATGGGGCCTAAACAGGCAGTTGGACATCCCTCGAGTGGTCCTAGATTGGAGAGCATGCAGGCTGGACTGAGGAACACCCCCCTCCCAGCATGAATTTTGTGCACCAGGTTTCTAGTTCTATCTAATAAAGAGGTAATATGCTAATTGACTGCCCCATCCTCAAAGATGGTGGCACTCACAACCAATAAGCACACAATATGCTAATTGATTGCAATGCCCTCAAAGATGGCAGCACCCACAGCCAATAAGGAGGGAATATGCTAATTGACTGCCATGCCCTCAAAGATGGCGGCGCCCAGTCCCCTCAACCCCCAGCCGCTTAGGGCCAGCCTCAGATGGCAGCTGCCCAGGGTTGGCCCAAGGCACAGGCAGCCAGGGCTGCCCGAGGCTTAGGTAACCAGGGCTGGCCGAGGCTTGCGTGGCAGCAGTGGCAGCAGCAGAGGTGTGATGGGGGCGTTGCCTTCCCCTGATCGCTAGGTCGCATCCCACCCCTGAGAACTCCCACACTATGAGAGGGGCAGGCCAGGCTGAGGGACTCTTCCCCTCCAATGCATGAATTTTCATGTACCAGGCCTCTGGTTTTTTTAAATATTTTTATAGATTTCAGAGAGGAATGAAGCGGGAGAGAGAGAGAGAAATATCAGTGATGAGAGTTGTTGATCAACTGCCCTTTGCACACCCCACACTGGGCATGTCACCTGACCAGGAATTGAACTGTGACCTCCCGATTCATAGGTAGATGCTCAACCACTGAGCCAGGCCATCTAGGCTATCATTTCTTTTTAACAAGTCCAATATATCATTGTTTAGTGAAGAATAGGGAGGTTGGTGAGCTAGAGAACTCAAGTTTGCATGATAATAAACCCATCTTCTGTCACCTGCCATGGAATTGGACAGTTGAACTAGGAAAACAAGGAGGTAGAAATTTCACAACAAATAAACATTTTGGACTGTTGAGTTATTTATTCTAAAGATAGGAATAGAGTATGAGATAAACTGAAAAACTGAGTCAAAATATAATTATGTATTTAGTAAGTTTTTTAAAAAATTAAAGAACTTTGGACAACTTGTTTTTAGACATTTTATAAACACAGTCAAGCTATTCTGAGAGCTGAAAGAATTTAGGGAGATTTGAAGCAACAATTCTGAGAATGTACTTCTAAAAGTTTGTATACTGGCAGCAGCAAAAAGTGGCACCTAATAGCAAAGCAGGAAGTGAAATAAACATTAATTACGAAGTATATTGGCCTGGCTCAGTATATAATTTGGTAGCATTAGGAGACATTGCAGATCCAACAACTGGACCTACTTCAGTTTGCCATCTCATATATGTTAATTTCTTCAGAAAAGCAATAAATGTTTTTCTTTTAGGTTAAAAAACCATTTGAATAACTTACATTATGGAAGCCTTTATCCTAAATAGTCTAAACTAATAAATCTTTATTAAAGTACATTACTTTCTTTTGATAAAAGTCACCCTTTTTAATGTGTATAGTTCTTGACATTTACACCTACAGTCACATAAACCACCACAATAAGATATAGAAGAACATTTTTATTGCCCCCAAAAGTTCCTTTGTTCTCCTTTGTAATCAACTCTTGCCCGTACCTCCTAACCTCTAGCAACTAGTGATCTGTTTTCTGTCCTTATAATTTTATCCTTTACAAAATATAAATATAAGTGGAATCTTGAATCTATTTCTGGACTCTGTTCTCTTCCATTTATCTGTATGGCTGTTTTTTTGCCAATACTACAGTAGCTTTTTTTATTTATTTATTTTTAGTGATCAACACATGTGTATTTTATTCATTGTTTTTTTTTAATTTAATAAATCTTTATTGTTCAGATTATTACATTGTTCCTCTTTTTTACCCCTCAAAGCTCTCCTCCACCTGGTTCCCACCCTACCCTCTGCCCTTACCCTCCCTACATTGTCCTCATCCATAGGTATATGATGTTTGTCCAGTCTCTTCCTGTAACCCTTCGCTCTTTATCCCCTGAGAATTGTCAGTCCACTTCTTTTCTATGCCCCTGATTCTATTATATTCACCAGTTTATTCTGTTCATCAGATTTTTAATTCACTTGATTTTTAGATTTACTTGTTAATAGATATGTATTTGTTGTTTATAATTTTTATCTTTACCTTTTTCTTCTTCCTCTTCTCAAAGAATACCTTTCAGCATTTCATATAATACTGGTTTGGTAGTGATGAACTCCTTTAGCTTTTTCTTATCTGTGAAGCTCTTTATCTGCCCTTCAATTCTGAATGATAGCTTTCTGGGTAGAGTAATTTTGGTTATAGGTTCTTGCTATTCATCATTTTGAATATCTCTTGCCACTCCCTGCTGGCCTGCATAGTTTCTGTTAAGAAATCAGCTGACAGTCCTATGGATGCTAGGTAACTGTTTTTCTCTTGCTGCTTTTAATATTCTCTCTTTGACCTTTGCTCTTGGCATTTTAATTATGATGTGTCTTGGTGTGGTCCTCTTTGGATTCCTTATGTTTGGGGTTCTGTGTGCTTCTTGGACTTGTGAGACTATTTCTTTCACCAGGTGAGGGAAGTTTTCAGTTATTATTTCTTCAAATAGGTTTTCAATATCTTGCTCTCTCTCTTCTTCTGGCACCCCCATAATTCTGATGTTGGTACCCTTGAAGTTGTCCCAGAGGCTTCTTACACTATCTTCATATTTTTGGATTCTTTTGGCTTTTCCAGTTGAGTGTTTTGTGCTTCTTTGTATTTCAAATCTTTGACTTGATTCTTGCATTCCTCTGGCTTGCTGTTAGCTCTCTGTATAATATTTTTTATTTCAGTCAGTGTATATTTAATTTCGAGTTGGTCCTTTTTCATATCCTCAAGGGTCTCACTAAACTGATTGACCTTTTCTAGGAAATTCTTGAAAAACCTTATACCGTGGTTTTGAACTCTATATCCAGTTTTTTGTTTTCCTCCATTTCTTTGTTTGTGATTTGTTTCTTTGTCTCTGCATTTTCACTGCTTCCCTGAGTTGGTAGAGTAGCTTTGTGTGCTAGGTGTCCTATAGGGCCCAGTAGCTCCCCCTCCCCAGTGACCTGAGGTGGACTCTCTTGGTGCACCCCTTTGTGGTCTGTGTGTACAGCCTTGTTGTAATTAAGTCTTGATTGCTGTACATATCACTGGGGAAAATTGACCTCCAAGCCAATTGGCTGTGAGGATCAGCTGTGTCTACACCAGGAGAACTTCTGTGCTTGAGTTAGCCTTTGAGGCAAGACTTGCAAAATTGCAAAAGCGGAGTCTCAGGGCTGAGCACAGTCAGCCCTGCCCTATGAGGCTCCTGGGTCTCAGTGTCTCTCGGTAATTGCTGCAAGCCCTCTCTGCACACACTTGTGCACATACCTCCAGTCCTCTGCCTTTCTTGGCTCCCCTGACTTTCCGTGTGCTCCAGGGACTCATATGAGTCTGGGTCCTCAGGGTTTCGCCAGAAAATGGGATTCAGTGCAGTTGGAACTGGAGTTCAGTGCAGTCAGGAGGTTTCGTCTTCCTCTCGCTAAAGAAAGCTAGCAGCACAATCAGCAATCAGTCCTCTAGGCGTGCAGTAGCATGCACCTCCAGACTTCTGCCTTTCACGGCTCCCCTGAGTTTCATGCACTCCTTCCTTTCCCGACAGTCCAGACTCTTCCCTGTATGAGTCTTGCCCAGAACTGGGGTTCAGTGTGGTCGGAACTGGGGTTCAGTGCAATCGGTAGGTTCCCTCTTCCTCCCGCTAGAAGAAGCCAGCCAGGCACTTCTCCACCTGTTCTCTCCATGCACGTGTCTCAGTACCTTAGCTTTTTGCAGCTCTGAGTCTTCGTGAGTCCCTCTCTTTCCTTCTATTTGTAGAATTTCTACTCAGCCAGCCTTCCTGTGGTTCTGGATGATGTCCGTTCTGTATTTTAGCTGTACTTTTAAATTGTTGTGCAAGGCAGCAGTTTAGATGGTCACATATGCCACCATCTTGGTTTTTCTTTGTACTTTAGCTTCTTAGTAACCTATATATAGAATACTTTATTTTCGTCATGTATTGATTTTTTTTCCCTTGATGTGGAATAAATTAGTTCTTAAGTTACTGTAGCTCTATAGGCCTCATTAGGGTCATAGATTGTTCCCTTCAGTTGACTGTCAAACCATTTTAGGCATCACATCAACCATACCTGCACCCAGAGGAGGCTCATTTACTTTGTTTTTTCCTTGTGACCATCATTACAACGTAGGGGATTCACCTAGGCTCTGACAAGGAAAACCATCTTTTTTTCTAACTTGAATAACCTTGTCAAAGGTTCACTGAAAAGCTTCCTAATCACTTCATGGAACACTGAGCAATACCATCCTTAGATGTGATACTCAGGCCCTTCAAAAGTGGTTCCATTTTGATTCCTTGCATATTTTTGTGAAGTTCATGTCACTAATTACAGATTCTTTTTATCATTAGACTACATAATTACCTAACAAGTTTTGATATAACTTCCTGTAGTTGTTCCTCTTTAGAAACACTAGTTTAGTTCTATCAGCCAGGAGTGAAAGTCAGCCTCCATTTCTTTTTATACCATTTCCGTGTGCTATCAATATAGGCTTAGTAACTGAACCTGCTTAAGCTTCACTTTTAGAACAAAAAAGTTTCTTTTTTAAGAAATTGTAAAATAACATAATGTAAAATTTACCATTGTGACCATTTTAAGTGTATAATTCAGTGGCATTAAATATATTCACAATGTTCTGTGACCATCATTACTAAGCAGAACCTTTTTCATCATCCCAAGCAGAAACTCTTTACTCATTTAGCAATAAGTTACTGTTTCTCCCTCATTCCAGCATCTGGTGATTTTTATTCTACTTCCTGTCTCTAAGAATTTGTCTATTCTAGATACTTCAGATAAGTGGATTCATAAATACATGTTCTTTTGTGTTTGGCTTATTTCAATGAGCATGATGTTTTCAAGGTTCATCCATGTTGTAGCATGTATTATTAGCATTTTATGACTGAATAATATTCCATGGTATGTATACATACCACATTTTGTTTATCTATTCATCTGTTGATGGGCACTTGAGTTTGGCTATTGTGAATAATGCTGTTGTGAACATTGGTGTACAAGTATCTGTTGAGTTCCCCTTTTCAGCTTTTATGGTCACATACCTAGAAGTGGAATAGCCAGGTCATGATAATTCTATATTTAATCTTTTTAGGAACCACGATATTGTTTTCCACAGTGCAGCACCATTTTATATCCCTATGAATAGTGCACAAGGATTACAATTTCTCTACATTCTCACCTATACTCATCATTTTCCAGAATGTTTCTCTCTCACATTGCTCTTTTCCCTCCCTCCCTATTCTACAAAACTATTCTAAAAACCTATTTTACTGGTTAAAAATAGGATTGAGGAATATTTTTATTGTGATGAATGAGTCTGAAACTGCAGCGCATAAAACCCAGATAGAGCGGACAAAAGTAAGGGAAGCCAAAATAAGGGTAATAAAGTCTAAAAAATTAAAATATATTTTTATTGATTTCAGAGAGGAAGGGAAAGGGAGAGAAAGAAAAAAATATCAATGATGAAAGAAAATCATTGATTGGCTGTCTCCTGCACAACCCCTACTGAGGATCGAGCCTGCAACCCGAGTATGTGCCCTTGATCAGAATCGAACCTATAGGCCTACACTCTTATCCACTGAGCCAAACTGGCCATTATTTTAATTTTCTTTTAATAATAGCTATGATAGTGAGTATGAAATAGTATCTCATTACAATTTTGATTTTATATTCCCAGTATGACTAAGATCCTGAACATCTTTTTTTTAATTAAATCTTTATTATTCAGATTATTATATTTGTTTCTCTTTTTTCCCCTCCATAGCACCCCTCCACCCAGCTCCCACCCCTCCCTCTGCCCTTAGCTCCCTCCCATTGATCTCATCCATAGGTGTATGATTTTTGTCCAGTCTCTCCCCGTACACCCCTCACCCCTTCCCCCCTGAGAATTATCAGTCCACCCCTTTCTGTGCTCCTGATTCTATTATATTCACCAGTTTATTCTGTTGATCAAATTTTTAATTCACTTAATTTTTAGATTCACTTGTTGATAGATATGTATTTGTTGTTCATAATTTTTTGGTTTTTACCTTTTTCTTCTTCCTCTTCTAAAAGAGTACCTTTCAGCATTTCATATAATACTGGTTTGGAGTTGATGAACTCCTTTAGCTTTTTCTTATCTGTGAAGCTCTTTATCTGCCCTTCAATTCTGAATGTTAGCTTTGCTGGATAGATTATTCTTGGTTGTAGGTTCTTGCTATTCATCACGTTGAATATTTCTTGCCACTCCTGTCTGGCCTGCATTGTTTCTGTTGAGAAATCAGCTGACAGTCGTATGGGTGCTCTCTTGTAGGTAATGAACTGTTTTTCTCTTGCTGCTTTTAATATTCTCTCTTTCTCTTTTGCTCTTGGCATTTTAATTATGATATGTCTTGGTGTGGTCCTCTTTGGATTCCTTTTATATGGGGTTCTGTGTGCTTCCTGGACTTGTAAGTCTATTTCTTTTACCAGATGTGGGAAGTTTTCAGTCATTATTTCTTTAAACAGGTTTTCAGTATCTTGCTCTCTCTCTTCTTCTGGCACCCCCACAATTCTGATGTTGGTATGCTTAAAGCTGTCCCAGAGTCTCCTTACATTATGTTCACATTTTTTGATTCTTTTCTCTTCTTGCTTTTCCAGTTGAATGTTGTCTGCTTCTTTATATTTCAAATTTTTTACTTGATTCTTGCCTTTCTCTAGTCTGCTGTTAGGACTCTGTATAATATTTTTTATTTCAGTCAGTGTATGTTTAATTTCTATTTGGTCCTTTATCATCTTTAGTTGGACCTTTTCCATCTCTAGTTGGCTCTTTTCCATCTCTAGTATGTCCTTTTTCATCTCCTCTTGGCTCTTGCTAAATTTGTCCATCTTTTCTAGCATATTCTTGAAAAACCTTATAAGCGTGGTTTTGAACTCTATATCCAGTTGTTTTTTTTCCTCCATTTCTTTTGTTTGTGATCCCTTCCCTTGTCTCGGCATTTTCACTATGCCGGGGAAACTTCTGTGTTGGATTCAGCTTTATGATGCCAAAGGCAAAGCCGCAGAAGCCTCTGTTGAGCTTGGGAGGGGTGAAGTCTCAGGGCTTAAGGGACCGCCTTGCCTTCCAGTCGGCCGCCCTCCATGGCCTCTGAGTCTCACGTGGCTGGGTAATGGCTGGAGCGGTCCTTGTGTGCGCGCACCCGCAGTGCCTCTAACCGCTGCCTTTCCAGCTCCCCTGCGCACCAGGACCACACGAGTCTAGGTCCCCAGGGTTTTGCCCGAAACAGGGGCTTAGTGGAGTCAGAAGTGGCACAGTTGGGAGGGTCTGTCTCCCGCCCACTCGCGAAAGCCAGCGGCACAATCAGCAATCTGTCCTGCGCGCAGCACCGTGCGTGCGAGACCAAACATGATCTTCTGCGACTCCCCTAAATTTCCGTGCACCTCTCCCTTTTCACAGTCCAAACTCCCCCGTATGAGTTTCGGCTGGATCTGGGGTTTAGTGTCGTAAGATAAGGGGTTCAATGCCATTGGGAGTCTCCGTTTCCTTCCCGCCAGAGAAAGCCAGCCAGGTTCTCCGGCACCCGCTCTTTCAGCGCGCGTCTCAGTACCTCGGCTTTTTGCAGCTCCTCTGGGTCTCCGTGAGCCCCTCTCTTTCCTTCTAGTTGTAGAATTTTCACTCAGCCAGCTTTCCTGTGGTTCTGGATGATGTCCGTTCTGTCTTTTAGTTGTAGTTTTGAAATTGTTGTGCGAGGCAGCAGTGTAGGTGTTTACCTATGCCGCCATCTTGGATTCTCTCTCCTGAACATCTTTTAAATGTATTTATTGCCCTTTGTATGTTTTGGGAGCAATGTCTGTTCAGTGCCAGCTGGTGTAGCTTAGTGGTTGAGCATCAGCCCATGCACCAAGTGGTCACTAGTTCAATTCCCAGTCTGGGCACATTCTTGAGTTGCCGGCTTGATTCCCAGTTAGGGGCAAGTAGGAGACAAGCCAATCAATGATTCTCATCATTGATGTTTCTATCTCTCTCTTCCTGTCCCTTCCTGTCTCTTTAAAAATCAATAAAAACATATTTTAAAAAAAGAAAATAAGTGTTTATGTTCTTTGCACATTTTTTAGTTGGATTGTGTGTTTTCTATAGAGTTATAAGAGTTCTCACCCTAACCGGTTTGGCTTAGTGGATAGAGTTTCGGTATTGTCAGAAGGGTCCCAGGTTCCATTCCAGTCCAGGGTGTGTACCTTGGTTGCGGGCACATCCTCAATGGGGAGTCGCAGGAGGCAGCTGATGGATGTTTCTCTCTCATTGATGTTTCTAACTCCCTGTCCCTCTCCCTTCCTCTCTATAAAAAAATCAATAAAATATATTTTTTTTAAAAAAGAGTTCTCTACATATTCTGCCATGTTTTGTCTTATTTGTGAATCAAGATAATGTTAGTCTTAAAGAATGAGTTAAGAAGGGTTCTCTCCTCTTCAGTATTTTGGAAGATTTGGGGAAGAATTGGTTTTGTTTGTCTAAATACTTGGTAACTTTACCAGTGAAGCCATATGGTCCTGGTCCTGGGCTTTTTTTTTTTTTTAAAGAGAGAGGGTAAAGGAGTAAGGGAGGAAAGAAAAGGAGAGAAGGAGGAAGGGAAAGAGCAATGTGAGAGAGAAACATCCATCGGCTGCCTCCTCTAAGTGCCTTGACCAGAGGTTGAATACATAATCGAGGTATGTGTCCTTACTAGGGATCAAACCCGTAACCCTTTGGTGTATGGGTTGACACTCCAACCCACTGAGCTACATCAGGCAGAGCCTTGGCTTTAAAAAAAAAATTGTTGGCAGGTTTTAGATTGCTGATTCAATGTACTTGCTAGTTATAGATCTCTTTAGATTATCTATTTTTCTTCTTGAGTCTATTATAATAAGTTTGTGTGTTTCTAATAATTTGTCCCATTTCACCTAGGTTATCCAATTTATCAGTATATAATGGTCCATAGGTTTTTTTATAATCTTTTTTATTTCTATTAAATCAATAGGAGTGTCCCCACTTTTACTATTGCTGTTAATAATTTGTTTCTTTTCTAAATTTTTTTAGAGCAAATTATAAAGGAGCCATATATGATGCTTTTAATTTAATCTGCATAAGTCTCAGAGGGAGAGGAAATGAGTGAAGGACAAAGACATTTTGAGTGCTTTGAATTCCACATGTCAACATTTTGTTGATTCTTAAACTTGGGTACTGTAGAACCAGTTGCTTTCTTCTGTTTGGGTGTAGTGCAGAGTTCCTAATAGGAAACCCATAATCCTGATTCTCTCTGTGCCTGACAGCAATATTAAATGTTGTAGAGGACATTAAAGGTTGTTCTCCTGAAGGAGAATAGAAGCATATTCTACAATGTACAGAAATGAAAAGTGCTATTACCTTATTAAAATCCACCAGCTTCCAAAATGAACCAACTCTAACAAACCAACTCTGTTTGTCTTTCTGTAATTGTATGATTCTGTTTATTTTGGGCTATGACAAAAATTCATTTTGAAAAAACATACAAAAGGGTAAATTATCAGTTAATTGAATCAGAGGAAAGATTAACCAGCTAATCCTGACATGGCAAGGTGCAGCTAAGTCTAAGGAAGAACAAAAATAAGAGAACTGATTACCTCCACTAGTACCTTCTCCTTTGTAGGCTTTCTTTTTTCCCACTGCATACTAGTCCACTCCATGCGGCAGGGATCCTGGGTGCCAACAGGACCAGAAATTTAAATGTTCCATGATGGCAGGGGAACTGATTTTTACTTTGTAGGTTCCAGATTTTAAAATCTTATAAAAGATGTACTGGCTCAGCTCTAAAGATGCCCACCCAGTATCAACTAACTATGACCAGGGTCTTGTGGGAATATGACAGTTCTACTAGTAACTACTATATGAAAGAAGGTGGAGTGTGGGAATAATGAAGTTCTCAGGATAATGGGACTGATTAAATGAATGATACAGTGAGCAACTTTTCTATTCTTGATCTACTTTTTTCTCTAGGAAATAGAGATTTACTCATTGGTAATATACTAGTATATGTGTTTAAGATATTAATAAAACCTCTGGATTGCCTAAGAGTTGTAGAAGTGCCATAGATACAATTCCAACAATGCACACGTTTTCTCCCTCTTCTTACTATACCCTGCTTTTCGTGACCATGTTTATTTAACAAGTTGAGATGTATTCCACATACCATAAAATTTATGCATTTAAAATGTATAGTTCAATAGTTTTTAGTATATTCATAGAGTTGCACAACCATCACTAAAAACTAATTTTAGAACATTTTCTACATTCCAAAAGGAAAGCCCAGGCTCATTAGCAGCCACTGCCCTTTTTCTCATCTCTTACGTCTTCCTTATTCCCCCAAGTTCCTGGCAACCACTCATTTACTTCCTGTCTCAGTGGATTTTCCTATTCTGGTTTTATTTTGTTTGATTTTTCATATATATGGTATTATGTACTATGTGTGGCCTTTTACATCTGTTTTCTTTTATTTAGCATATTCTTTCAAAGTTTATCCATACTATAGCATGTTACCAATACTTCATTTCTATATTTTTTCCTTTGTATGATATACCACATTTTAATTGGCACAGTAAAACAGGATTGAGGAATATTTTTATTGTGATGAATGAGTCTGAAACTGCAGCGCATAAAACCCAGATAGAGTGGGCAGAGGTAAGGGAAGTCAAATAAGGGTAATAAAATTAGTGAATAGGAAGCTTTCTAGAAATCAGAAATCACAAAAGTTTCAATGAGGCTCTGGCAGCATAGATGTTGGTTAGAGCATGATCCGGATTTGCCAAGGTTGTGGATTTAATCCCCAGTCAAGGCACAACTGAAGAATCACCCTGGCCAGTTTGCTCGATGGTTAGAGTATCAGCCCTTGGGTCCAAGGGTCTGAGTTTGATTCCCAGTCAGGGATACCTGGGTAGCAGGCCTGATCCCTGCCTGACCCAGGATGTGTGCAGGAGGCAACCGATATATGTGTAAATGAGTTTCTCTCTCTTTCATTCTCTCTTCCTTCCACTCTCTCTAAAAAATGTCCTCTGGTGAGGATTAACTAAAAAAAAAAAAAAAAATCAACCAATGGATGCATAAGTAAGTGGACTAACAAATCTTTCTCTCTCTCCTTCCCTCCCTTCCCTTTCCTCTCTCTCTAAAAATCAAAATGTTTTTTAAAAATGTTACAGTGAGAATGAAAAATATTGTGATCAGGAAATTTTCAGAATTGAAAATATTGGAGGCTTTGAAAAACTTTAAGGCCCAGTCTGTATAATGAGATATTGTAAATTTGATTTTCTAAATAGTAACTAAAAATAAAATTTCCAAGAATCTTGATAAATTGACCTTTGAAATTAAAAATAAAAATAAAATTGCCAAGAATATTGATAAATTGACCTTTGAAATAGTTTTGTATTTTTTTTTTTTACATTGAGTTTGTGGAGTTTAATCATCACATATTGAAGAGAGTTTTGCATGAAAACATTACATGTTTGCAAGGCTTAATAAGATCTTTAGATTAATTGTATAAAGCAGCTCAAAATGACACAATATAATCAAAATGCACAAATTGAACAAAGCCAGTGAGTTGTTTGAAACAGTTCTTAAGCTGATTCTGATGTATTCTCTCT
This sequence comes from Lasiurus cinereus, assembly GCA_011751065.1. Taxonomy (NCBI): domain Eukaryota; kingdom Metazoa; phylum Chordata; class Mammalia; order Chiroptera; family Vespertilionidae; genus Lasiurus; species Lasiurus cinereus. Next base: position 241,520 of record JAAGEH010000032.1, on the reverse strand, counting down.
CCTCCACAATCCTAACTGATAATCATTGCTAGTCTTTACCACACTTAGGTTTTAGAACCCTAAATATTCACTGATAGGAAAGTTTTCTTTTTCTCTCAGCTTAATTTCCTTTTTTTAAAATAAATATTTATTGTTCAGATTATTACAAATTGTTCCTCTTTTTTCTCCCCATAGCTTTCCTCCATCCAACTCCCACTCCACCCTTTGCCCTTACCTCCCCCCATCATTTTCTTCATCCATAGGTGTATGATTTTTGTCCAGCCTCTCCCTGAACCCTTCCTCTTTCCCCCTGAGAATTATCAATCCACTCCCTTTCTATGTCCCTGATTCTATTATATTCACCAATTTATTCTGTTAATCAGATTTACATTTGATTTGATTTTTAGATTCATTTGTTGATAGATATATATTTGTTGTTTATAATTTTATATTTACCTTTTTCTTCTTCCTCTTAAAGAATACTTTCTGCATTTCATACAATACTGGTTTGATGCTGATGAACTCCTTTAGTTTTTTCTTATCTGTGAAGCTCTTTATCTGCCCTTCAATTTTGAATGATAGCTTTCTGGGTAGAGTAATCTTGGTTGTAGGTTCTTGCTATTCATCACTTTGAATATTTCTTGCCACTCCCATCTGGCCTGCATAGTTTCTGTTGAGAAATCAGCTGACATTCGTATGGGTGCTCTTATGTAGGTAATTAACTGTTTTTCTCTTGCTGCTTTTAATATTCTCTTTGTCTTTTGCTCTTGGTATTTTAATTATGATGTGTCTTGTTGTGGTCCTCTTTGGATTCCTTTTGTTTGGATTCTTTTTGTGGTCCTCTTTGGATTCCTGGACTTGTAAGTCTATTTCTTTCACCAGGTGAGGGAAGTTTTCAGTCATTATTTCTTCAAATAGGTTTTCAGTATCTTGCTCTCTCTCTTCTTCTGGCACCCCCATAATTCTGTTGTTGGTATGCTTGAACTTGTCCCAGAGGCTTCTTACACTTTCTTCACATATTTGGATTCTTTTTGCTTTTCCAGTTGAGTATTTTCTGCTTCTTTGTATTTCAAATCTTTGACTTGATTCTTGCATTCCTCTATTAGGTCTGCTATTAGGTCTCTGTATAATATTTTTTATTTCAGTCAGTGTATGTTTAATTTCTGGTTGGTCCTTTTTCATCTCCTCTTGGGTCTTGCTAAATTTATCCATCTTTTCTAGGAAATTCTTAAAAAATGTTATAACTGTGGTTTTGAACTCTATATCCAGTTGTTTGTTTTCCTCCATTTCTTTTGTTTGTGATCTCTTCTTTTGTCTCCACATTTTCACTGTTTCCCAGAGTTGGTAGAGTAGCTTTGTGTGCCAGGTGTCCTATAGGGCCCAGTAGCTCCCCCTCCCCCATTACCTGAGGTGGACACTCTTGGTGTGTACCCTTTTGTGGACTGTGTGTGCTGTCTTCTTGCAGTTAAGTCTTAATTGGTGTTGGTATCCCTGGGGGGAATTGACCTCCAAGTCAATTGTTTGTGAGGATCAGCTGTGTCTGCACCTGGAGAACTTCTGTGCTGGACTCAGCCTTAAGACTTGCAAGATTGCGATCTGTTCCCAGAAGGAGCGCAGTGCCTTCTCCAGAACTCCAAGGCCCTTCCCGGGGCAGGAGGGAAATGGGAGTCTCAGAAATGTTGAAATCCAAAGGAAAGTTATAGAAATGCCTCCTTGAGCCAGGCAACAGATGAAGGAGATTAACCATAAAAACCAGATGGGCGCATCGTTTTGGAAAAAGTGGCTGTCCAGTTGGAATATGCCTTGCAAACCAGTACGCCTGGTTTGGGCAGGATGAAAACCTGGAAGGCTGGGGTCTTACCCCAGGGACAGAGCTCTGTAATCCCCTGGGGTTCAGAAGCTGCAGTTCAGCTCTCTGCTGAAAATAAGAGGTTGAGATCCCGGTTGATAAATATCCCTAGCTACATTCTCTTTTCCCCTCCTAATCCCAACAATGAAAGGCAGATGTGTCAGGCTCATTTTACAGATAAGGAAACTGAGGCTTTGGAACTTGTTGGATGTCCCTCAGCTGCTTGTTCTTAGAGGGGCTCCTGATCTAGAGTGTCTAATGCAACACAAAGAAGTTTAAACTGCCGGAACTGGTTTGGCTCAGTGGATAGAGCATCTGCCTGCAGACTGAAAGGTCTAAGGTTCTAATCCAGTCAAGGGCATGTATCTTGGTTGCAGGCACATTCCCAGTTGGGGGCGTGCAGGAGGCAGCTGATCGATGTTTCTCTCTCATTGATGTTTCTAACTCTCTATCCCTCTCCCTTCCTCTCTGTAAAAAAATCAATAAAATAAAAAAAAAAAAAAAGACTTGCAAGATTGCAACAGCCTCTGTGCTGGGCTTGGATGTGGCAGTCTCGGGGATGAGCAGACAGCCTTGGCTTCCTGTCAGCCCTGCCCTATGGAGCTCCTGGGTCTCAGTGCCCCTCAGTAATCACTGCAATCCTCTCTGTCCACACACGAGCGCCTCCAGACCTCTGCCTTTTGCGGCTCTCCTGAGTTTCCATGCATTATTTTAAATTAGAGGCCTGTTGCACAAAATTTGTGAACTGGAGGGGAGTCCCTCAGCCCAGCCTCACCCTCTCGCAGTCCAGGAGCCCTTGGGGGATGCCCAACTAACGGCTTATGCCTGTGAGCCCAGCTTCTGGCACATTGACCACAGGGGGGCAAGCTCCTGCATTGAGCATCTGCCCCCTGGTGGTCAGTATGTGTCATCGCGACCGATCGTTCCGCTGTTTGGTCAATTTGCATATTAGCCTTTTATTATATAGGATTATAGCCAACCTTTGCTTAAATTGGATGTTACAGATATTTCTTTTTTGTAAAATTGGTTACATCAATCAGTCATAGTTTCCATAAAACAAAATAACTTTTCAGTTCACAATAATTAGATCATTTGAAATGTTTGATTTTAAAATGTCAAGTGATTTGCATTTTTAAATATATCATTTTCTTTCAGGTTACAGTGTAGGATTTTGGAAGTCCTTCCTCCATCACATCAGAATGGTTTTTCTAATGGACATGTCAGTAATGTAGATGGAGAAACTATTATTATCAGTGATAGTGATGATTCAGAAACACAAAACAGTTCTTTTCAAAATGGGTAAGTGATTTTTATTCATTTTAAAATGTATATCATATAGATTGGTTAATGACATACCATTGAAAACCATTTTTTCTTTAATCCCTCCCTCCTTTTTTTCTAGTCATACTGTACAATGCTATTCAGCTAAACAATATGTGGTTCCACAACATGTTAGAGTTTGTAAAACTGAAACATAATTAATTCTACTTAGCAGGTTAAGGGCAATTGGAGCTCATCTTATTCAATTATATTTAGAAATTCCACTTTTATTTACTTGGGAAAATTCATTCTGTATTTTATTAGACTTACTCACATGTGGTAAAGAAATTCTGTAACCTTCTGAAATGCATTCATTTGGCAGCCTTATTCAGTTGAGTGCTCTTGGAGAAAAGGCATCCAAACATATCTAGATTAGCACTCCCTGCAGGTAAATTTAAAATCTCTGCCAAATCCTCAACTGATTAAGAGTCTGTTTAAGTGTTTTAGCTCAGCTCCCTCCTGTTCGCTACAACTACCTAATTCTTCACTGCTCCATTCTGTTGCCGCTCTACCTTTTAGGAATCTCAGACTTAAAAAAGTTTTCTCCAGCCTGTCTTACGTTCTTCTTCCCCCTTTTCAGTGAATAGTACCATAATCAAATAAGAAAACCGGAGGATACTCTTAAATACGTCCGTTAACTCCTTTGCTCCTGAAAATACTAGTGACAGGTTCTATCCCTCAAAACCTTGTACTTCAAGTTCTCCTTTTGTCTGACTTGAACTGTTGTATCCATAGCTAGAATTTGAGCATTTACTGTGTCCTGGCACTGTGCTACATGCTTGATTTGCATGTTTGTTGGTTCTGAAAGAGTATTATTATTTTTAGTTAACAAGAATCTGAGCCTTAGAAAGGTTAATTGGCTAATTAATCTAACTAATACTTTGTCTGACAGAAAAAAATTATTTTGGGGTGAGTGAATGAAACATGATTTGATACATCTCATTTTTTCTTCTTGAGTTGCTGTTACTGAGCAGAAAAAGAAATTAATAGGTCACTTGTCTGTGTGTCTTATTGAATGCATAGTTTGGCATGCAATATTAGTGGGTATTGTGGCAGTTAATGTATGTTTGTTAGCAACTCTAAAAGTATTCATGTGATTATCTTTTTTTACTATAGTAAGGATTGTAACCCTTAGATTTAGTTATATATTAGATAAGTCTTGAACAGTTAAATACAGATTTTGTATGTAAAAGATATTTTTTAAACTGATGTTTGAACATGGTAAGCATTTGTTTATCTAATTTTTCTTTTTAAAATAATTTGAGATTATTTAATAGTATACTCTTCTAAATCTTTTACATGTTTTGAGATGAGGGATATCTAGCTTTGTTAGGTTTAGCACTCTCTTATTCGGTGCATTAATGTCCTTTCCCTTCTTTTTAGATTTGAATAAGAGCTACCTATATATTTTGTGGCTAATTTCTTACCTTCAGTACAAAGCAAATTAATTCAGAATCCCAATTAGTAAGTGAATATTTTGCCTGTTATATGTAGCATTTAGAGGAGTATTTCTATTGGTCAGTCTCACTTTTGCCACTTATAACAAGCTTATTAGAAAGTGTAATTGGATGTAGCCATAGGAATAAACCCTAGATATAGGAAAAAATGAGTAAGCTGATCTATTATTTAGTCATATATATATTTTTAACCAGTTTGGAAGAGTGTAGGAGACAACAATCGATGTATCTCTCTCACATTGATGTTATTTTCTCTCCCTTCTTCTTCCCTCCTTTTTCCCTCCTTCCCTTCTTTTCTCCCTTTCTCCCTCCCTTCACACTCTTTCAGAAGATCAATGGAAAAAATCTTTAGGTGAGGATTAAAAGAAAAGAAAAGAAAATATAAAAATATTTTAGGTTCTGTTATAGTATGTTCTTAGCAACTAGATTTCTATTTAAAACCTCACCTTTCCAAAGAAATTACTAACTTATTTCTATGTCTACTCTTTTTAGGAAGAAAAGAGATGCAATCGATCCTTTATTATTCAAGTACAAAGTGCAAGCCACTAAAAAAGAATTATTTGAGTGTGCTATTGTTAAAGCCACACAAATCAGGTAAAATTCAGTATCTTTTCTGTGCTGATTTAACTATATTAGGTTAAGAAGATTTGATGTAAAACAACTGGAAGTGGTTGCTTTTTTAAAAATAAATGTACATTTATATGCTCATAGACTGATAAAATGAATATTAATAGACTCCATGAGCCCTTTATTTAGATTTGTAAGTAATCCCAAAGAGTCTTCACATCTAAGAAATTATGAAGGTTCCCATTTATGAAGTACGCCTCATGAGAGAACTCAATTTTTAAAGTTGAGAAATTTGATGATGCTTACAAATATGTCGGTCACATTTGTAATAATTTATTCATATCTTTAAAAATTCCTCTTTGAGACCTAATCAAAAGAGAGGTAGTGATTGGTTAATAAAAAAATAAGCACTATACATAGGGAAAATCCCTATTTTTGCCTGTTGAAATTAGACTCTTAGTCATCTGAATAAGTTGACATTATCAGCCTACTATCAACTTGCCACATAGGAGTCCATCTTGCATTTTTATTTGATGTAAAATATTTCTACTTATATTCTCATCCCTGTTGTCCCATGTATACTCATGTGTTAGAGGAAAAGTGATAATATTTTTGGGAGAGCCTTTACTTAAAAACTTTTTAATAGTTTATTTACTCACTAGAGGCCTGGTGCACAAAATTCATGCACAAGATGGGATGGGAGTGTGTCCTTCAGCCCAGCCTACAACATCTCCAATCTGGGACATCCTCACAATCCAGGACTGCTGGCTCCCAACTGCTCACCTGCCTGCCTGCCTGATTTCCGTTACCGCTTTTGCCTTCGAGCCTGATCACCCCCTAACCACTCCCCTACCAGCCTGAGCAATGCCTGACTGCTCCCCAGCCAGCCCAATTGCCCCCATATGCTCTCCCCTGCCATCCTGGTCACCCATAACTGCTCTCCCCTGCCCCCCTGGTCACCCCTAATTGTCTTCCCCTGCAAGCCTGGTCCCCCCCAGCTGCCCTCCCCTGCAGGCCTGGTTGCTCCCAATTGCCCTCCTCTACCGGCCCGGTCACCCCTATCTGCCCCCACTGCAGGCTGATCACCCCCAACTGCCCTCCTTTGCAGGCCTGGTCCCTCCCAACTGCTGGCCATCTTATGGTGGCCATCTTGTGTGCACATGAGAGCAGCCATCTTTGACCACATTTTTGAAGTGATGGTCAGTTTGCTTATTACATCTTTATTATATAGGATAGAAGCTTTTAATGTGGCTTTTTCTTGATAGGAAGACATTAAATTGAATTAAATCATTTACTTTTCAGAAAATTTCCAGAAATACTTGTGCGCCATTTGTTTTTATTTTGTTGTGGTGGTGTTTGTTGCTGTTATTGTTACTCTTTTTTAATTTGGGAGCAAGGGAGAATCAGAAATAGTACATTATTAGAATTTTAAAAATTCTAATTCTCTTTCATTTTAATCCCATGAATTTGTTGGCTGCCAAAAACACAAAATATTTTAGAGTTTGATAAAACCCATGTCCTGCTCTATTCACAATAACCATTTGAATGTTAATTTACTTAGTGTTACTGTGATAGCCTACTGATTTTAATTTTTTAAAGAATTTAAATGGTGATAACTTGTAGGAATGATTGTCTAATTTTATAAAATTTGGTGTACTCTTCATAGTATATTTTCCTTGAGGTTCATTTCTAAGTGGTTCCTAAGCAATAAATGCATATACTGTTTTAATGGACTTTCATAATAGATCCAATCAAGTAGATGTTATAACAATCTGCGAAGTACTTTTGTATAAAGTTTCTTGCTTCTTCTACAAAAATACTCTTACAAAATGAAATGTCATTTTCTAGGCTTGAAATTAAGGTTATAGATTTACAGAGATTATGGAGTTTGGATTGAATACTTTGATATTAACACTTTGCTCTTCTTTTTTCCCCTTTAGCCGGAGAAAACACCTATTTTCTCGTGAAAAACTAAAGCTATTTCTAAAGCAACACTGTGAAACTCAAGATGGAGTCATTAAAATTAAGGTAATTAGAACAGTGTAATTATTTGTTAGAAAGAAGAAAAAAGGAGCAATGGATAGTGTGATTTCTATATATAAACTGGTAAAAGGCTAAGTGACCATCCAACCAGCTGGTAGGTATGACACACACTGCCCACCAGTGGGAACATATTCACTGCAGGAACTGCCAAGTTGTGATGACTTGGCAGCAGTGGTTTGCACGTGACACACCCCCAACCAGGGAGGCAGGAGCCCAGTTCCTTGCAGGGCCCTGCGATTTCACCTTCAGCTATGGGTTATATTGTTGCTGGGGCACTGTTGGCCCCAAATTTGGTTTATTGCTGAGCTTCAGTGACTGCAGATGCCCTTCAAGCTGTGGCATCATCCCAGTTGCAGCCGGCAGGGGAGGAACCGCAGGAGGTTAGCTATAGGGCATGTCTGGCCTGTCTTGCCCACTCCTGCCCTGCTGGCCACCTTCTAATTAATTTCCTTTCAATGTGCATAAATTTGTGCACAGGGCCACTGGTAAAGTTATAATATTGCAGAAATGTTCATTCAAAATTGGTTAAAAATAGCTCTTTTAACCTAGAGCCAATTTTTAGTAATTTTTTTTACATCCTAGAGGGGCCTGATGCATGACATTTCATGCTTTCGGTGGGGGGAGTGGGGGAGGGGTGACCCCTCAGCCTGGCCTGCTCACTTTAGCAGTTTGGGAGCCCTGGGGGATGTCCAACTGATGGCTTAGGCCCACTTCCCCCTAAATCAGAGTTGGACATCCTTAGCACTGCCACAAAGGTGGGATAGGCTCCCACCGCAATGCCATCAGCCCAGCTTGTGCCTGAGCAGCACTCCTCGTATCTGTGGGAGCACACTGACCACCAGGGGACAGCTCCTGCATTGAGCGTCTGTCCCCTGGTGGTCAGTGCGTGTCATAGCAACTGATTGTTCCGCCATTCAGTTCATTTGCATATTACCCTTTTATTATATAGGATTGGATTAAATACTGATTTGCAATTTCTAGAATTGCTAGATGTACAGGTACTGCCACTTTTTTTCCTGGTAAAAATTATTAACCAGCCAAAACCGGTTTGGCTCAGTGGATAGACAATCAGCCTGTGGATTGAAGGGTACCAGGTTCAATTCCGGTCAAGGGCATGTATCTTGGTTGTGGGCACATCCCCATTGGGGGGCGTGCAGGAGTCAGCTGATCGATGTTTCTCTCTCATCGATGGTTCTAGCTCTCTATCCCTCTCCCTTCCTCTCTGTAAAAAATCAATAAAATATATATATATTTTTAAAAATTATTAACCAGGTGAGAATAGAAGGAAAACTTGGAAAAAGAAAGGTTTTTAGGGGTGGGGTAACTAATTTTCTAACAGTGTGGTTATGACTCACAAAAATAGATCAAAGAACAATGCTGAAATAGAGCCTGCTAGGTAGAACAATCCTATCTAATAAAAGGGTAATATTCAAATTAACCATCACTCCACAAAGATGGTGGCGCCCAGTTCTCTCAACCCTGCTGGAGTCCCCCAATCCTGGGACAGTGGCCATTGAGAGTGGGCAGCATGAAGGGTCTGGTGGAATGCTTGCTTCATTGCCGCAATGATAAGACAAGCATTCCACCCTGGCCATGGAGGGCCTCTGGGCAGTGGACACAGAGCAGATGGGCCTCTGGCCGAGGAGGGCAGTTGGGGGCCAGCTGATCAATGGTTCTCTCTCATTGGTGTTTCTAACTATCTCTCTCCCTTCCTTTCTGTAAAAAATCAATAAAATATATTTTTAAAAAAAGTTAACAATTTGGATACTTGTATTAAGTGGCTAGAATAGGGCCTGGTGTTTGGTAGGCACTCGATGAATATTATGTATAAACTAGGGGCCCAGTGCATGAAAGTTCATGCACTGGTGGGGGTCTCTCAGCCCGTCCTGCCCCCTCTCACAGTCCAGGAGTGCTCAGAGGATGTCCTCCTCTGCAGGAGGTGACCAGCTGGTCAGGGGAAGGCACCACCCCCATCACTCTGCTGCTGCTGCCACTACCAGCTGCTGGGGCTCATGGTGACCTGCCCTTGGCCCTCACAGCCACCATGGATTTGTCTGCTCTGATTAACATATTACCCTTTTATTAGTATAGACTAGTAGCAATGCACACGAATCATTGCATCAGTAGCTCTCTGTGGGGTCTGGCCACTCAGTGCCTGCTGCCAAGAGGCCCTCTGTGACTGGGGTGGAATGCTTGCCCTGTTGCCATGGTAAAGAAGCGAGTGTTCCACCAGACTGTTCACACTGCCCACTCTTAGCAGCCGCCACCCCGGAACTGGGGGATTCTGGTGGGGCTGAGAGAACTGGGGGCCGCCATTTTGTAGCTATGAGCACTGCTATCTTTGTGGTGGGGTGATGGTTAATTTGCATATTAACCTTTTATTAGATAGGGTTGTTGTAAATCCTATCTAATAAAAGGTTATTATGCAAATTAACCATCACTCCAACACACAAGATGGTTGCCCACATATGGACACAAGATGGCCAGCAGGGGAGGGACCAAGCCTGCAGGGGAGGACAGTTAGGGATGACCAGGCTGGCAAAGAAGGAAAGTTGGGGGTGACTGGGCCTGCAGGGAGAGGCAGTTGGGGGAGACCCAGGCCTGCAGGAGGACAGGTAGGGACAAACAGGCTGGCAGGGGAGCAGTTAGGCATAAGTCATTCCTCTTTTTTTCTAGTTGTAGAATTTCCACTCAGCCAGCCTTCCTGTGGTTCTGCAGGATGTCCGTTTTGTCTTTTAGTTGTAGTTTTGAAATTGTGCGAGGCAGCAATTTAGCTATTTACCTATGCCGCCATCTTGGTTTCTCTCGAAACATTCTTGATTGTTTATTATATTTCAATTTTGGTTTTCTTTCTAGTAAAGCAAATTAATTATGTAGTTTTTTAAAGGAGCAAATAAACTAACTAAAATATATATTACTTCATAATAGCACAAGAAATTTTAATGTTTTGGGCCTGGTCAAATATGTTAGTTATATGACATGTTAGAAGGTATCTACATGTGGTTTACTAATATGTTATCTTTTTTTTTTTTTCAAAGGCATCCTCTCTTTCAACATATAAAATAGCAGACCAAGATTTTTCTTATTTTTTCCCTGATGATCCACCCACCTTTCTTTTCAGTACTGCTAATAGGAGAAGAGGGAGACCACCCAAACGAATATCCATTAGTCATGTAAGTAGATTAAAAAAAAACAAAAAAACTTTGTGGCTCTGAATAAAACTATTTAAAATCGAGTATTGTTTAGCTCCCTCACCTCCATAGCCTGTAAGAAGGAATGCATTTGTTCACACACACAAAATGTGTGTACTACATGGTGATAACTGTTCAGCAGTGAGGCATGTAGAAACTGCAGGTATGAATTTTAGACATGGCTCTTATGCCACAGGGATTTTATACGATGGAAGCAAGCATATAAGCAATTACTAAAATGTAAGCCAGGATGAAATAGAGGGAATAAATGATATTATTGAAACATAAAGAGTATTTAATATATAAGAAATAATAACGCAGGCAAGAGATATTTTCACAAGAAATAAAGTAGAAATAAACTTTTGACATATTTTAACATTAGCCACAGAATGTTTGTGACATGTCTTTTCTCTACCTCTTATATATTTGATATCTATACTATCTAGTTTATAAGAATTTTTTTTTTTATCTAGTGCATATTTTTTTAAATCTCCCTTTATAGGTTACCAGTTTTTCCTGGAAGATTTTTGGACCAATTTGTAGACTGTAGAATTAGTCCTATGATTAAAGTTATTAAAAGTTATTATATTACTATGATTAGGGTTACTAAAAATACAGTTATAAGTCAGGCGGAAAAGGACAAAAACTTAGGAATTAAATGGAATATAAAACAAAAAATAAGATGAACTAACAGAAAAGAAAAGAAAAACATAGATATAGACAACAGAGTGATGATTGCCAGAAGTGAATTAGGTAAAGGGGGTCAAATATATGGTAACAAAGGAAGCTAGACTTTGGGTGGTGAGCACACAGTAGAATATATAGATATTGAATTGTAATATAATTAATGGTATCCTAATAAATTTATTTTTTATGTAAATATTTTTGTTGATTTTAGGGAGAGAGAGAGAAACATCAATTTGTTGTGCCACTTACTTGTGCATTCATTAGTTGATTCTTGTATATGTCCTGACAGGATCAAACCCACAACCTTGGCATATTAGGATGACGTTCTAGTTAACTGAGCTAACTGGCCAGGGACTAAATGCCATATTTTTTAAAGTTCAATTATGCTTTAATAAAACCTTATTTTAGTATAAAAACGTATAATTGAGGAGGACGATTCAATATTTTGTTTTTTATTACTGTAAGAACAAGGCAAACTATCAGCTTGTAGAAGTTGTGTTTCTACAACCTTAGGTTCTTGGTTTGTTTTTCAGGAAGCCAGCCTTGCTAATAAACAGTCTATCGCGAATTATAGAAATAAAGCTACTAAAGAAAGAGACAAACTTTTGAAACAAGAAGAAATGAAATCACTGGGTGAGTTTTAACATTCTGTCCAAAAACTGTTTAGATGCAGGAAAGACTATTTCTCTGTGCCCAATGGGGGATGTTTCTAAAAATGTATATTTCTGGGGTCTTTAAAAAGCATAAGTCAGGGTGTTTTTTTCTTTACGTATCTATTGATTTTTATGATAAATGAGAACTCTGCTTATCTGTTAAATCTATTTCAAGGTATAGCATATCCCATGTTAAACTGACCTAATGCTGAATTAAGCACAAGTTGGAGTTTCTAGAGTTTACAGACTGTTTTGGGCCATTTTGTTTGAGTCACGCAGCCTTATAAAACATGGCTTCCCAAACTTAACTGTGCATATGAATCACTTGGGAACATTATTACAAACAAAGATTCTATATTAGTAGATCTGAGTGATAGAAGAGATTCTGCATTTCTAACCTGGCTGTTGCTCTTAGGACCACACTTTGAGTAGCAGGGCTTTTAAAAGCAGGTAAATGTTTGTCCCACTGCAATAGTTTATCTTAAACCTGGCCAAGTTGATTTTTCGGTTTTAATCATCTGCTGGCTCCCTTCAGGAATTTATGACCCTATGTATCTCTGCTTATCTCATTTAACCTTAAATTATTTCAGGATTTTTATGTTACATTACAAAATACATTGCTTTTTGTCTGTGTGCAGTTCTAACTTTGACCTTCTCCACAGCTTTTGAAAAGGCTAAATTAAAAAGAGAAAAAGCAGATGCCCTAGAAGCAAAGAAAAAAGAGAGAGAAGATAAAGAGAAAAAGAAGGAAGAATTGAAGAAAATTGTTGAAGAAGAGAGAATGAAGAAAAAAGAAGAAAAAGAAAGGCTTAAAATAGAAAGAGAAAAGGTATTAAATATATTAGCTATGACCTATACATATAGTTTAATGCTTTACACATTAAAATTCCTGGTTGATTTTCAAGTTCCTGTACTATTTTCATTCACATTTATAGTTGTGTATAGAGCACTGATAAATAGTATTGATCTATCTCCCTTTTGCTTTGAAAAATTTAATGAATTATTTAAGTTTCAACATATGTATATGCACACACACGCACATCTTTACATAACATGTCTTTACACCTCAGCTTTTTTTAATATATATTTCTAAAGTTAATTTGGACTTTTAAAATTAGGGAAGGTCATACTGAGTAAAACCTATATAAATATACTAGAGGCCCAGTGCACGACATTTGTGCACTCAAGGGGGAGAGTGTCCCTCAGCCTGGCCTGCGCCCTCTCACAGGCCTAAGCTGGCAGGCGGACATCCCCCAAGGGGTCCTTAGTGTTGCCACAGATATGGAAGAGATTCTCGCCATTGCTGCTGCACTTGCTCACAAGCCCGGATTCTGGCTGAGCAGTGCTCTTCCTGTAGGAACACATTGCCCCCAGGTGGTCAGTGTGCATCATAGCAACGGGTCATTCTGCTATTATTTGCATATTAGCCTTTTATTATATAGGATTTTCATTGATCTCTGAGAGGAAGTGAGTGAGAAAGAGAGATAGAAATGAAAATGAGAGAGAAACATTGACCCACTGCCTTCTGCACACCCTCCCTCCCCAACACCCTTACTAGGGATTGAGCTCACAACCCAGGCATGACCAGGAACTGTGTCACTCAACCACTGAGCCACACCAGCCAGGCTTGAGTAAAACCTTTAAAAGTAAAATACAGTGGTACCTCGAGATACGAGTGCCCTAACATACGAGATCTTTGAGATACCAGCCATTGAGCAAGCGATTTTTGCTTTGAAATATGAGCAACATTTGAGATAGGAATAATCAAGCGGATCGGCCGGCTGCACACGACCCACCAGTTTACCTCGACTCAAGCGTCTCATAGTTTCCCACACCTCAAGGTTACGGAACGAATTAAACTCGTATCTCGAGGTACCACTGTATATAGCCGAGGCCGGTTTGGCTCAGTGGATAGAGCGTTGGCCTACAGACTGAGGGGTCCCAGGTTTGATTCCGGTCAAGGGCATGTACATTGGTTGCGGGCACATCCCCAGTAGGGGGCGTGCTGAAGGCGCTGATCGATGTCTCTCTCTCATCAATGTTTCTAGCTTTCTATCCCTCCCCCTTCCTTTCTATGAAAAATCAATAAAATATATTTTAAAAAAAAGTAAAATATATAGTTAGAAAAATACAGCCAAAACCGGTTTGGTTCAGTGGATAGAGTGTTGGCCTGCAGACTGAAAGGTCCCAGGTTCGATTCCAGTCAAGGGCATGTATCCTGGTTTTGGGCACGTCCCCAGAGGGGGGCGTGTGGGAGGTGGCTGATCAATGTCTCTCTCTCATCGATGTTTCTGACTATCTCTCTCCCTTCCTCTCTGTAAAAAATCAATAAAAAATATATTTAAAAAAAAGAAAAATACAATAAAATCTATGACTCATCAAGAATTATTACAGAGTTATTCTCCTCCTTAAAGAATGATATGAACATTTCAGTAAATATTTATTATAATCTCTGGTGGGAGATATTCCTTACAGAATTCTATAGCTGTTTTTTTCCAAAAATAGTAATAGCCATTAGTTTTTTGAGATACTCACAAGTAGCCTTAGATAATTATGTTCTACACAGTGCTTATTTAAATTGCCTGAAGTTTTAGGAATTATTTTAAATAGGCCATTTTAGAGGTATCTAATACATGTTCATTCTAGAAAAGGTAGGAAAAAAAAAAACACTTGTAATCTAAATGGTAATATTTAGAGATAGCATTGTTAACACTTTGATAATTTATTTCTAATCTTTATTCTGGATGTTACAAAAGAGATTCAGCATTTGTAATTTTGTATACTCTTGTTTAACGTTATAAACATTTCTTCATTTATTAAATTAAGTAGGGTAGAATTCTTTTTTTTCTTTTTCTTTTTTTTTTTAATATATTTTATTGATTTTTCACAGAGAGGAAGGGAGAGGGATAGAAAGTCAGAAACATGGATGAGAGAGAGACATCGATCAGCCGCCTCCTGCACACCCCACACTGGAAATGTGCCCGCAAGCAAGGTACATGCCCCCGGCCGGAAAACCCGGGACCTTTCAGTCCTCAGGCCGACGCTCTGTCTACTGAGCCAAACTGGTCTCGGCAAGTAGGGTAGAATTCTTAGTGACTGCTTAATAGTTAATCAAATGATGTAGTTAAATAGATTATAATTTTTTGCCAATGAATAATGATATTCTGTTCAAATTTGTGAGTAAATTTCCTTTTTATGGATTATGTTCCTGAATATTTGTAGAAGTAGACGGTCAAAAGATTAACATTTTTAAAACTTTCTATACGTGTACTTGGGTATTTGTTTAGCAAACGTGTTATTTACACTCAGCGATAGTGAATGAGATTACCCATCCTATTATATCCTATAGGAATTATATTGTAGTAGGGGGATGACTTATTTCAGCAGACTACTCAAAGCACAGTTAAGTTCTGTAACCATCTAGTCATTTTATGTTGAAAATTTGGTAAGTACACATCTGTTTACCTTTGGTGTTTCTAAATTTCAAAGGGAAAATGTTAACCTATATTAAACATTTATTGGAAAAATTATAATAAAATATTTATACTGTACTTTATTAGAGACATTTTTAGAGTCAGTATTTGTCTTGCAGTTTCAAATATCAGAACCAAGAAGTAAGGGTTTCAAAAGATCCAAGTGAGCAAGAGAAATGGCCTGTATTAAAAAGAAAGAGAAACTTACCAACTGTATTCTAACACTGCTTTTACTTACTGCTCCTTCTGTGTGTGTATCTCTAGTCTGTCAGTCAAGTTTAAATGAATCTTGAAAATGACAAGTATATTGCAAATATAAGGGGAGGTTTTATTTTGGGTACTCTAATAATTTGTTAACTACTTTGTCAGGATCTAATTGATTTGAAATATGGAGAGAGCTGCTATAGGCAGAGCCTGGTTGAATTAATACTTATCCAAGCACTACTGTGTTGGACATTTTCCATCTTTGTAGCAGTTATGTCAGGTAGGCATTGTTTTGACCAGTGGTTCTAACACTTTAGCATGCATAAAAAATTACTAGAAAGCCTTCTTAAAACATTAATTGTGGAGCCCAACCCCAGAGTTCCTGATTCAGTAGATCTAGGGTAGGGCCCAAGTATTTGTATTTTTACCATTTCCCAACTGATGTTGTCTTATAAAGTTCTTACAAGAATTTTTATTAACCTTTTGTTCTAGGAAAGGGAGAAGTTACGTGAAGAAAAGCGAAAATATATGGAACACTTAAAACAGTGGAGTAAACCTAGAGAAGATATGGAATGTGATGATCTTAAGGTATAAGTTTGTTATGTGACGTTTCACACACCCATGTTCTGTGTGCCCTATGTGGCTTTGTTGATGAAATATTTCTTTCTTATTAATAATGGCGTCTTCATATTTAAATAGTCAGTTGAGCAAATGCTATATTTAGAGTTTCCAGGTAGCATTTCCTCACAAGCTTTGATAATGACTTTTTAACATTTTTTTATTTCAGAGAGGAAGAGAATGAGGGAGAGAGAGAGATACAAACATCAATTATGAGAAAAATCATTGATAGGATGCCTCATGCACACCCCCTTGTAGGGACTGAGCTTACAACCTGGGCATGTGCCCTGACCCAGAACCTAACCATGACCTCCTGGTTCATAGGTTGATGCTCAACCACTGAGCCACACCAGCTGGACGAGAATGATTTTTATTCTACAGAATAATTGGTCATTTATGTGATCCTTGATAATCTAATAACCAGTGGGGCCAGGCATGCATTTTTTTTCCATTTTTTTTATTAATGTATTACATGTATACATATCTCCCCTTTCCCCCCTCCACCCCACTGCCATACATGCCCTTTCCCCCCAGTATCTTGTGTCCATTGGTTATCCTTATAGGCATGCATTTTTAGCTTGATTGCTAGATAAAGAATTTTTCCATGCCCTGGCCAGGTGGCTCAGTTGGTTGGAGCATCATCCTGTACACCAGAGAGTTGCAGTGCCTGTGGGAGGCCATCGATCTATCTGATCAATGTTTCTCATTTTGATTTTTCTCTCTCCCCCTCACTCCCATTCCTCTCTTTTTAAGAGCAATGAAAGCATATTCTCAGGTGAGAATTAAAGAAAAGAAGAATTTCTGTCTCCAGAAATGATCACAATATTCAAACCAAACTCATTCATCTCAGTTTATAAGGAAACATTTCTAAGTCAGTAGGTGGCAGATTAATTCTGTTCCATATCTTAAGGAGATCCCATATTGAAGATAATATTGACACAACTGTCTTGACCTCAGAATCTAGGTTAAAACTTCCTCTTAATTAGAAAATGTAGTCATAAATACACTTCAACCTAAAGTTATGTTCTTAATTTGATGAAGGAAAAAAATCCTTAGAAACTGGTTTAGTAAAGTTGGAATAAGGCCAAAATATCTGTAATTTTAAAAGTTCTAAAGGTGATTGTTATAAACATTCAGGGTTTAGAACCACTAGTTACATGAAATAATTCTTAGTAAAGAGTGTATCATATCTACTTTTTATAATTTCTTACACTTGATTCAAATAGTTACATAAATTGTTTAATCTTGCAGGAACTTCCAGAACCAACTCCAGTGAAAACTAGACTACCTCCTGAAATCTTTGGTGATGCTCTGATGGTTTTAGAGTTTCTTAATGCATTTGGGGAACTTTTTGATCTTCAAGATGAATTTCCTGAGGGAGTAACCCTAGGCAAGTGCTTTTGCTGTGTTATAGTTCATCCTAAAATTAGTGGCTTTAGGAACAAATTATTATCTCTCAAGTTCTGTGGAATCACTGGTCCTACCTCTCTAGTCTTTTCTAGTTACTGTCAGTCAGTGGCTGGAAATGGAATCATTTCAAGGCTTAC
The DNA here is from genome assembly GCA_011751065.1 of Lasiurus cinereus. Taxonomy (NCBI): domain Eukaryota; kingdom Metazoa; phylum Chordata; class Mammalia; order Chiroptera; family Vespertilionidae; genus Lasiurus; species Lasiurus cinereus. The sequence continues at coordinate 223,932 of JAAGEH010000032.1, read as the reverse complement.
CTGGCTACATGTTCAAGATGGCTTCTTTACATGCATGTCTGGTACCTTGGCGCTTCCCCACATGCATCCCACTCCATCAGAGTAGCCTACACTTATGTGTCAACTGAGGGCTCCAAGAGTGAGGACACAGAAACTGCCAGCCTTCTTAAATGCAAGGCCTGGAACTGCCAGGCCTTATTTCTGCCCTATTCCATTCATCAGGCTTGCTGGTATTCAGGGGGGGTGAAAGAATAGACTTCATTTAGGATTGGCCTGGTAAGTGCAAGGAAGGAAGGAATTGACATCAACCATATTTGAAGACAAGTTGATGCCTACCTTTAATTTGTGATTCTGCTTTGTCTCTGTACTTACATACTTTAATTTGTATGAACTTCATTTTTAAGAGCTAACTTAGTATGAGTAGAGCTTTGCCTCCTGTTTTGGATCTTTACCTGTGAAATGATAAAATAATGTCCTAAGATCCAAGTAAAGACCTCAAAGACAGAATTGTAATCTTATTTTAATAAGAGTGTATTCTTCACAAGGGCTTTTACATTCCCTAAATTTCTCTTTCTGAGCTAGGTGAGGTATGAATCATTGTTTAGAAGACTAAATAATGCTGGTTTAGGTAAGATGAATTTGATGAGAAACATTTATGACTTATATTTGATGTTAGGATTACACCTAATGCTGATGATTACCTCTCCTTTGCACTATTTGGTAAAAGTAATGTCCCACATAGCTCTTAAGAACAGTAGGGCAACAATAACAAATCTTTACATTCAAATTAGAATAAAATCATAATTTTTAAGATGGACCTTAATTTACACCTCAAGTTTAAACTTAGGTGAAATATTGTATTGATCTACTGAATCTGATTTGGCTTTCTTGAATGTGGTGATATGGGCTTATTTTATTGGAATTTATAATAATCATTATAATTGGGGGGTTTTATTTTACCTTAGGTAATACTTGACTCTACCTTGATAAATGGGCATTAAAAAAAATAGTTAAATAGGCTATTGTTGATTGAAATGTTTATTATTCCATTGGAGTTGATTTTTTTCAATACATGAACAGAACTTTAAATTGATTTTAAACATTTTATTCACAGAAGTGTTAGAGGAAGCTCTTGTAGGAAATGACAGTGAAGGCCCACTATGTGAATTGCTTTTTTTCTTCCTGACTGCCATCTTCCAGGCAATAGCTGAAGAAGAAGAGGAAGTTGCCAAAGAGCAAATAACTGATGCTGACACCAAAGGTCAGAATTCATATTATTGTTGATCGGTAGTGGCTTTGTAGTGATACTCATTTTTGAAGGTTATTTTAAAATTAACTTGGCTTTTACAGTTATAAAACATAGTTGTTCAAGTTACCAAATTCTTGAGTCATATACTAGGAATGCATTATCAGTTGTTTTATAAATCTTTCTTCTGATGTATCCTGTATCTGCTGACCTTGAAAATATTTTCTCCCCAATCTATGCTTTTTATTCCATTAGATTTCTCCTATCATATAGTACAGATTTCACTGACTAGTATCTGTACTTCCAAGAGATCCTACTAGTAGCACTGTTTTGCCCCACCTAAGGAAATACTTTTATTGTTGTTATTAATAACTTAAATTGAAAATACTACTGCTGAATTCATTTTAGATCCAACAGTTTTAAGATCAGAGTTAAGTAAAATTTAAATTTTTTAATTTTGCTACTTAGTTTGAACGAAAAATCTTGCTCTTTAAATTCTGTATACCTAAATATCTGGAGTCAATGTTTGGCATATATTAATGTAGGAATAATTCTTGAATAAACCCTTTTTATTTTTAAAGCAGAGTATGTTTAATATTTTGTTCAGGATTTCCCTCAATCACAGGAATCATTAAGCCATATTAAGAGATTCCTAAATAATACTCTCTGTGAACTTTGCCACTTATGAGGTTTAGGATCAAAAGCTTTATTAAACAATACTAATGCATTGCATACAAATTCACAATAAGAATTAACTATTGGGAAACATCTTGATAGCAGAATCTTGGTACAAAAAGGTAGGAAATTTCTCCATTCAAATAGTATTGTTGGCCTTAGATGACTTGAGCTCATTTTCCTTTATGCTGCTCAAAGCAACAGGATAATGATGATTATGCATACAATGTTGGTTGCTTTTGGATTTTATAGCCTGCCTTTCAAGCAAAATATATTCTATAGCTTGAGTGCTATTCACCATAGATCCCTTATCAAGGACATTTTAGCAATGTGGTGTCATCACAGATAACTTAGTCAATTAAATGAGATTCTACAAAAGGGAAGATAGAATCTGTTTATCTAAAGGTTATCTAAGATGATAAGCACCAGTACTAAAGATGGGTTATCTAAGACAAACAATGTAACACATATTCATTCTTGTAGCCATTAGGTTGCCTTAATCACCAATAACATCACATGACCAAATTCTGACCTTAATACACTACATAAAACTGTAGTATTTAATTCAGGAATTAAAGCAAATGAAATCCCAATGACAAAAAGTGGGTGACAAGAAAATTTTCTTGGAAAATCCACTGTATAAAGGAAAAATATATGTGACTGTTGGTATTTGTATTGTCATTATATTTTGTATTCATTATTTGTTCGAGCTGTAATTTCTATAGCTCTACTCCTTTATAGAACTGCCTATCCATATAAGTGTGAGGTCTCTGGATAAGTATTGGCCATTAAATAAAGGTTGTAATGCTCCTTTTAAAAATATTTAAATGCTAGGGAGGATAAAAAAACATACTTGGGAATTTTTCACCTTACTCTCACTTCCTTATTTTTATTTTTAATCACATTTTACATAGTTATTTCAGTTTCCATAAGAGCCCTAGATTGTTCCCCCATATCTTCCATTTTGTCCTCCCTTTTAGTAACAAAAACACCTTTCCACAGCTAAAGCAATTGAATAGTCATATGGGATTGAATATTCTTACTTCCTCTTTAGCTGGTCTTAATAGTAAGGTATTTTCCTGCTATTTCCAGAAAGTGGGAAATTGGGCAGAAGAGAAAAGTATGAATTTATCTTAGTGATGAGAAAACAGGTTCACTGAGATTATTTACTGAAGATTACTTAGCTAATAAGTGAGATAAAATATTATATATGCATTATTTCACGTAATCCTCCTATCACCCTTGATGAGGTAGATATGATTATTTTCTGCCTTTTACATATAAAGAAACTTAGACTTAAGGAGTTTAATTAATTTGCCCAAATACACATAGCTAATAAGAAAGTTATGGGATATAAACTCTGGCAATCACGTCTAGAGCCTCATAATAACTATGCTATAAGGGCAAAAAAGTTGAAATTTTGAATATGTTTCCCTAGCATGGCCCATAAATTTATTCAAGAAGATCTAATTACTTTGCCCCTTGGTCTCTGTTATATCAAATCTTAGAAGTTTTTACCAGCAGTTTTTAAAATCTTATATTAAAAATATCTTTTCCTCACTTTAATCTTACATCATAAACTTGAAAGCCCTTCAGAGCATAGAAATAAGAGTATCCTCTTTATATAGAATAGTTTTGTATGTTGGCTGAGATATTCTTGTTTAGTGTTGGAATTTTATGTATATAATTCTAGTTTACTATGATATTAAGAATATCTTTTAGATAGCCATAACACAGAGTTCAAGTTTATATTCTCTTGGTATGATGTACCCAGATGACCAGCTCTGAGCAAATCCTAGATCAGCAGTCATCAACTGGTGGTTTGTGAGGTCCGAAAGGTTGGCGACTACTGTCCTAGAGTGATATTTACAGTTTCTAGAGAATACCACTTGGTAGATAAATTGAGTTAAGTAATATTTTAACGTGTTAATATAACACAATTAAAAGTAAATTGTTATTTTATTGGTTGTCCATTTCCTAAGCCTTTGTCCTAAGAAATAGAAGATTGAATGTGTGATTGCTGCAAAGGAAGAGAGCCAATACACTTTTACAGCTCACAACTAGGACTATTGTTAATTTTACAGTGCCTGTTCATTTTGTTTATTTGGCTTTATAAATAGAATGGAAATCTTTTTTAAAGTTTTAGGTCTAGTACTTTCCTGGTGAGGAAATATATAAAGTGTTTTTGGACTAGATTTGTGGCTTGATAAGAAGTTCTGCATATATGTAGAATTTAGTCAGATAATTTCTCCTGTGTGGTATTGTTTATTCTTAAGTACCATAAAATTATCAATGATTGTAATCAGACAGGATACCAGAACTGCCTTTTTCCTTTAGTAAAGGACAGCATTTCTCTTTTCTAAGATTCACTTTTTGAGCTTGTGAACTTTGGGAAGGAAATCATATGGTAGAATGTTAATGAATCACAGAACCAGTTTAGCCTAGGGATTTTCTAAGCTCTAATCCATGTGTCCTTCAGGTTGTACAGAGGTTCCATGATGCCACTGCAGGGAGTTGAAAAGATGAATGTGCAGGATTGTCATCTCCATAACCCTACTTTAACAAGGGCATTTTTTATCTCTTTTATAATGGGCTTCCAAGAAATAATTTGAAAAATTTGAAAATTGCTGATCTGGACTCATCGTACCCAGAAAAATGAAACCAATTAAGTAACTTTTCTAAAGACTACATAATGAGGAACTAGGGACTGACTACTGGAGCCTGAGACTAGACTATACATGTTCTGATTCTTAGTCTGAAGCTGGGTGCACTGCACTGTGACATAGGCTTAAGTTTTTTAAGCTTAAAGTTTTTCATCATTGACACTTTAATTTTTTATCATCTCTATATTATAATTAGAAATAATTATATATGCTAATGCTCTAAATTCATTTGTGCTTGTTGATTTGCATATTAGTCCTATTTGTAAGCTAAGCACTGTTTTCACAGCTAAAGCAATTTACTTAGAAAATACAGGAAAATCTTCCTATTGTTTTTTGGATTGGAGAGTTTTCAAAATCAAAACAAAATTTTAAATGTATAGGATAAATCAATGGTTAAGTGACAGCAGTGCTAAGTTCTTTTAGCTCTTTTTTTTCCTGGTTTTGTGATGATTACAACCTACACTTCGTTATGATTCAATCTTAAGATATTTACAAAAGATTGAATATCTTCACCAGCTGGTGTGGCAGAGTAGTTGAAAGTGTCAACCTATGAACCAGAAGAAGGCATGGTTCGATTTCCTGTCAGGGCCCATGCCCAAGTTGCGGGCTCAATCTCCAGTGTGGGGCATGCAGGAAGCAGCCAATCAGTGATTCTCTCTCATCATTGATGTTTCTGTCTCTCCCTCTCCTTTGCTCTCTGAATCAGTAAAAATATATATATATTTTTAAAAGATTGGATATCTTCAAGTAGATTTTGATTTTCAAAGTAGTATTTTCCAAAGTTATATTGAGTAAAATTTGTTTTTCATTTTAAAATGTATTTTACCATTTTTTGGAAGGTGTATGTACATCTTGCTGGTAACTTGGAAGTTGTCTTCTCTATGTTAAGTAAGGAAAACATTAATATGTAGTGCGTGTTGCAGGATTTAGAGTTTTAGGTGGAGAGTAGGCAGAATATAAATGATGCTTGTAACTAGTGTTGGTTTTTTTGAAGTTTGTGAATATTAAGCTGTTTGCTGTTTCATCATTGTGAAAGGGCATTGTTCCCAAATATTCAAGCTTTGATTTGCACTAGAATAAAGTATTTATTTCCTTGAAGATTTAACAGAGGCTTTGGATGAAGATGCAGACCCCACAAAATCTGCACTGTCTGCAGTTGCATCTTTGGCAGCTGCATGGCCCCAGTTGCACCAGGGTATGTGTGGGCTTTTTTTTTTAATTGGCTTTTTATTTTTAATTTTATAAAGGTACATTTTACATTGCTGAGGATTTATGGTTTACATTCTAAATGACTATTTTCATTTTTAACTATAGGCTGCAGTTTGAAAAGTTTGGATCTTGATAGCTGCACCCTTTCTGAAATCCTCAGACTGCACATCTTAGCTTCAGGTGCTGATGTAACATCAGCAAATGCAAAGTACAGATATCAAAAACGAGGAGGATTTGATGCTACAGATGATGCCTGTATGGAGCTTCGTTTAAGCAATCCCAGTTTAGTAAAGAAACTGTCAAGCACTTCAGTGTATGATTTGACACCAGGTAAACTTTGCAAATTGGAATTTGTATAACCTTTCCACTTTCTACCCTCTTATGTCTCTTACACCCAGAAAACTAGCTTATGAGATATTTTAGATGATAAGCAATTCTAAGAGAGAAAAAGAAAACACAATCTTTAAAAAAAAAAAGTGTTGGAATTCCAATAGTGTCATATGTTGAAAATACTGTTGTTCATATTACCTTTAATTATTTAGGATTTTCTTTTCTTTTTTATTTGGGTTTTCTATTTAAATTTTTTTATTTGTCTACTGAATCTACTAAGTTTAAAAGGATAAGTGAGAATTAGCTTTCATTTTTATTAGTATATCAGAAGTTTAAGTTGTAACTACTAAATTCCAACATTTGCTTGAATAAGTGTTTGAGGTTTGAGAAACAGTATAAAAGGTAGTTATTTTTCACTGCCTTTTAAAATAAAAAAATTGTAATGTACAAATATATAGAGTCTAATTTTATGTGATTAAGAAAACAGAACATAGAGGACCTTAATTCTTAACATTCATATAGTTTTAATAATTTTTACTAGTGTTTCTGAGCAGTCTTTTCAGAGTAGCAGTTTGCCTATTGCCATTTTAAAGAAAATTTCATGTGATTATAATATAGTTTTGATTTGAACTTTATATATGATCCTAAAAATTAAAACTTGAAAAATAATTCTTTATAGTTAGAAGATTTTCCAATGCCGTAGCTAGTTTGGCTCAGTAGATAGAGCGTCTACCCACAGACAAAAGAGTCATGGATTCAATTCTGGTCAAGGTCATATATACCTCAGTTTGCAGTCTCAATCCCCAGCCCCCACTAGGGCCCCATATGGGAGGCAACCAATCAATGTGTGTCTCTTACATCAATGTTTCTCTCTTTATGTGTTTTATCCCCTCCTTTTCACTCTCTCTAAAAAAGCAATGGAAAAATATCCTCAGGTCAGGTGAGGATTAACAAAAAATAAGTGTTTTCATGTCTATTTCACTAGTATATAAAGTAGTCATTAGTATAATAATGCTTTATATAGCACATAACTGTTAAATTTGACTCAGTGTTGCTTTTTTCTGAAGATATACCATTTACATGTATGATCTTAAGAGACTTTCCCCTATTCTTTTTAAACATTTTCACATTGAGCCACAAATTAAAATTTTTAAACATAATTTTTTTTTCATTAATAATACAGAACTTATTTACCAATTTTTTACAGGAGAAAAAATGAAGATACTTCATGCTCTCTGTGGGAAACTACTGACCCTAGTTTCTACTAGGGATTTTATTGAAGATTATGTTGATATATTACGACAGGCCAAGCAGGAGTTCCGGGAGTTAAAAGCAGAACAACACCGAAAAGAACGGGAAGAAGCAGCTGCTAGGTAAGAGACAATTATTGTCAGTTGTTCTAATGAAAGCTATTTATTTTTTTGCATCTAGAATCATATTTCACATTGGGCTGTAATGTGACATTGGCTCACAATGATGTTTTCTGGCTTCACTAAGAGGTTATTAATGGATTGCTACATTATGGTTTTGTGATAACATTTGGATGACTAATTTAATAATTAATGGCAAGATGCTAAAATTTAAAACACCTGATAGACTAATTTATTTATTTATTTTATTTTTAGAATTCGTAAAAGAAAGGCAGAAAAACTTAAGGAGCAAGAACAAAAAATGAAAGAGAAACAAGAAAAACTGAAGGAAGATGAACAAAGAAATTCAGCTGCAGATATGTCAGTTGGGTATGGTTTGAATTACACTGTTCATCTCGCTTCCCATAAAGAATAAAAATCAGCACCTTGAACTCTAAAATGCTTTCAGAATTTTTAGGAAACTAATATTCTATAGATATGAGCCTATGAAAGTTATGTAGTATAGATAGCCCTGAGGTATAGTGTTGTGTGGTTTTCTTTTGTGTGTGTGTGTTTTATCTTTATTATTGATATTATTACAGAAGTCCCTCTTTTTTCTCCCCATTGCGCCCCTCCACCTGGTTCCCGCCCCATCCCAGGCCTTCGCCACCCTAATTGTCTGAGTTCATAGGTAATGCATATATGCATATAAGATCTCTTATTAATCTTTTCCTGCCTCCCTGCACCCCTAACTCTGAGAGTCGTCAGTCGTGACATTTCCATGCCTCTGATTCTATTTCATTCACTAGTTTATTCTGTTAATTAGATTTCTTATTTATTTTGATTTTTAGATTCAATTATTGATAGGTATGTATTTGTTGCCACTTTGTTGTTCATATTTTTTATCTTTACAGTTTTCTTCTTCTTCCTTTCTTAAAGAATACCCTTCAACATTTCATGTAATACTGGTTTGGTGGTGGTGAGCTCCTTTACCTTTTTCTTGTCTGTGAAGCTCTTTATCTGAACTTCTACTCTAAAGGATAGTTTTGCTGGGTAGAGTAATCTTGTTTGTAGGTCCTTGCTGTTCATCACTTGGAATATTTCTTGCCTCTCCCTTCTGGCCTACATAGTTCCTGTTGAGAAATCAGCTGACAGTTGTGAGCACTCCCCTGCAGGTAATTAACTGTTTTTCTCTTGCTACTTTTAAGATTCTCTCTTTATCTTTAGCCCTTGGCATTTTAATTATGATGTGACTTGGTGTGGTCCTCTTTGGGTTCCTCTTGTTTGGGGTTCTCTGTACTCCCTGGACTTGTAAGTCTATTTCTTTCACCAAGTAGGGGAAGTTTTCTGTCATTATTACTTCAAATAGGTTTCCAATATCTTACTCTCTCTCTTCCTCTGGCACCCCCATAAAGTGGATGTTGTTATGCTTGAAGTTGTCCCAGAGGCTCCTTATACTATCTTCACATTTTTGGAATCTTTTTTTCTTTTGCTCTTCTGGTTGGATGTTTTTTGCTTCCTTAAATTTCAAATCATTGATTTGATTCTCAGGATCCTCTAGTCTACTGTTGAATTCCTATGTATTATTCTTTATTTTAGTCAGTATATGCTTAA